>JAGFNQ010002269.1:0-295180 GCA_024364735.1 Boesenbergia rotunda
TGTAGGATCGATGCACGTGAGAGGGGGGTGAATCACGTGACTTTTAAAAAATTAAATCAGAGTGCTTTAAAAAGCGTGCACAGCGGAAATGAAAGAGACGAAAACCAAACACGCAAACACGAACGATTTTTACTTCGTTCGGAGCCTTCGGCGACTCCTACTCGAAGGCCCAGGTCCCTCGGACCTTTCCGTTGGGCAATCTACTAAAACTCTCTATCGGTCAACCCCGATAGAGTAGGCGAGTACAAATGAATTGAAAGTGTGACAACCCCACACTTTCAAGTAATTAAGTGCAATAAAGTATTAAAAGAAATTCTTCTTTTTACCGACGTCCGGAGTAGGTCGACTCTTTCGGGGCAGCGGGACGTCGTCGGCTCGAAGTGTAGCGTTTCCGGAGCAAGGCGCGAGCGTAGAAGAACTTGAAAGCTTTGGAAGAAGTGTTGTTCTTTGAAGAGGGTCGAGGCCCTCTTTATATAGGGCAGGGGGCGCCCGACATGCTCGGGGCGCCCCCCACGTGGCTGTAGATCCGGCGATGCTCCGGTCAGAGCTAATCTCGTCTACTTCGGGATTGCTTTTGACTGGGGCGCCCGACGCGCGCGGGGCGCCCGTTTGACCGGTCAAAATCCCATCTTCTGGCTTCGCGAGGGCGAGCTTCGGCAGCTGGCAGTGAGGTGGCACAGGGGGCGCCCGATTCAAGCGGGGCGCCTCGAATAGCGTTGCTGTCGGGGCGTTTACCTCTCCGCGGACTTGGGTTGACTCTGGGGCGCCCGACACACCCGGGGCGCCCTGCTCAGCTACGGCCTCACTCCTTTGAGGCTCTCTGAGCTGCAGAAACACAGTCCTTCGGTCCTGCATCCAGGGTTAGTCCAAAACAAGGCTAGTACTAAAATAAGATACAATTCTAAGTTAATTAGATCCTGTCTCCCAGACCAGGATCTAACCAGGACTCAACTTAGATCACCTAAATGGGTCTAAGTTGGACCGCGCCTAAAGTCCAAGATTGGACTCGTCCTCACTGGGTCGCTCCTCCAGTGACTTACCTTACTTACCCATTGTGCAGTTCTACTTGACTTCTTGATCCTACCAGGACTTCCTGCCAAGGCTCAACCACCTTGGTCTTCTTGCCAAGTCTCAACCAACTTGGTCTTCAGCCAGTTGTTAGGTCCCGCGGACCCAACTGGACTTCCCGCCAGGACTCAACCATCCTGGACTTCAGCCTGGTGTCTGGTCCTAAGTCTTTCAATCCTGCACACTTGGTAAAGAGGTTAAACACACACAACCCTAACTTTAACCACTTTGTCATACATCAAAACCCGAGTTTGACCGTTAGTGCAAACTGCACCAACAATCTCCCCCTTTTTGATGTATTGACAACTCAGGTTAAAGTTAGAGAAAAACTAGCAGATACATGCAAGTAAATAAAAAAAATAAGCATGAAAGTACATGGTGCAAAATTAAGTAGCAAGTACATGGTGCAAAATTAAGTAGCAAATAGAATTTTCTAAGCTTTAACCCTACTCTCCCCCTTTGTCATTCATCAAAAAAACATACGTATATTAATTTACGGAGAGTAGAATCCAAAGCTAAGTGATAGGGAAAACTAGACTTAGGCAAAATAGATTAAGTAAGATAAAATAGCCTAAAAAAAAGGAACTCCCCCTAAATCAATTAACTTAGCTTTCAAAACTAACAATTAGTTTTCAACAACATTATTTTTCAAATGAATTAGAAATATTTTCAAAGTTAGTTTTCCAAGTTAATTTTCCAACTATTCTTAAAATTAATTTTCCAAGTTAGTTTGAACTCCCCTTAACTTGACAAGCCCTTAGAATTCCTTGTCAATGGCAAGGTAAACATTCTATTATGTCTTAGGGATATCCAAACTACAAATAAAAATATTTCAAAAGAATCATTTTTGGAAGTAAATCAATCAAAATATTTTGATACTTTCTAGTATAAGAATAAGCTAATAGTGGATTTTCAAAAAACATAAGTGTTTTTATTTTAAAGTTAATTTGAAAAAGGAGATTTGCAAGACCCAAAAATACGGATTTTTCAATGCTAAATAGGAATTGTAAGGAACTATTTATAAGCATAATAACTTTTAAGGGAGTAGAAATATATGCTAAGTGTTAAAAAAAACTAGTCTTAAAATTTTTTAACTTAGTTAAAAAACTATCATATATATATATTTTTTTAAGAAAATATAATATCAAAAAAAATTTTAGGGATCAATATTTATCAAAATTTTCAAATGTGTTTTGTTAAAAATGACATTTTGAAAAAGTATTTTGACCTCAGCTCCCCCTGGACCAAGTAATGATTGTGGTCCCTTTTCATATGTCTAACTCTAGTTACTGACTAACTATCTAGATGATAGTAGTGTTCACTGAGTTAGTCAATTCAAGTAATAATGTCTAGCTCAAATTTCAGTACAAGACTACTTGACTTGATCACTGTAACGTAGGTATTTTACGCCCAGACTTACTGTGATGCACTGACTTAAGCATTCGGAAGTCCAGGCAGAGTCCTATGCATCTCACAACCGTTCTATGTTTTTGCAAACACAAACAAGGTAATCTTAATGTGTTTTGTGAGATGCGGCTACCTAAATCTATAGGTTCATGCAATTCTAGGGGTCAGAGCCTAGGCTAAGTCTGCCAGTTTTGAAAATCAGATTTTGAAAGACAATAAAAGTTTTTTGAAAACCACATTTGAAAAGTTCGTGTTTAAGTTAACTTTTGAAATATAATAAACTTTGAAAAACAAGTTTGAAAAAGTCCATGTGAAAAAAAAGTTAACTTAAGCTTATCAGGTCAGTCCTAGTCTATAACACACATTCCTATTAATCTTCTCAAGTTGCTAAATTCAGATTCAGGAAGTGGTTTGGTAAATATATCAGCTAGGTTAGACTTGGATTCAACATGGTTAATTATATTTAAGTTTGGTTTAATTAAAGTTTTTAGTTAAGTTGGTTAAGGTTGGTTGGGTTGATAAATTTTAGTTAAACATTAAAAATTAAGTTAAAGTTTTAAAATTTAATTATGATTTTAATTGAAGTAATATTTAAAGTTTAATTTTAATTACGATTAAGAATTAAAGTTTAATTTTAATTAGGATTAAGAATTAAAGTTTAACTTTAATTAGGATTCAATTTTGGTAAAATTAAATTAAGATTTAATTAAGAGTTAAAGTTTGATTTTAATTAAGATTAAGATTAAAGTTTAAATAATTAAGATTTTTAATTAAACTTAAGGTTTAAGGTTTAATTAATTAAGAATTTTAATTAAGATTAAGGTTAAAATTATTAAGAATTTCAATTAAGACTAAGGTAAAATTTTAATTACAAGCTTTAGTTATTTGGGGATTAAAGTTAGAGGTATTTAAATGAAGTTTTAATAAAGGGTTGAAGTTCAATTAGGTAAAATTTTAGGGGTTAAAATTTAATTTGGTCGAATTTTAAATAAATTAAAGTTAGTTAAGATTTAATTAAAGATTCAAGGTTAATTCATTGGAGTCTGAATAAAGATTGAAATTCTAATTACTTAAGGATTAAAGTTGATTAAGGATTAAAATTTATTAAGGATTCAAGTTTAATTAATTAAGAATTAAAATTTGATTATGTAAAGAGTTAGATTTTTAATTACATAAAATTTAATTAACGTTAAATTTTAATTTAATTAAAGTTAATTTAAGTAAAGTTTGATTATGCAAATTTTAGTTAAAGTTAAAGTAGAATTTAATTAAGGTTAATTTTTAATTTATGTCGAAATTTAATTAGATGAATTTTTAATTAAGGATTTAATTAGGTGAAAAATTAAGATTTAGATTAAATTAAAATATGATTTAATTAAGAATTTTAAAGTTTAATTTTAACATTTAAATAAGATTCAAATTTATAAATACGATTAAAATTTTAATTAATATTTAATTTGGTGAAAAGAAAGTAAAATTTTATCGGTTAAAATTTAATTAAGTAACGGTTAGGTTAAAATACCCAAGTTTCAAATTTTATTGTCTCTAATCATCTCACTCAGTCTAATATTGTCAATCAAAGGGATCCTATCGTTTGTGTGAGATGAGCTTGAATTTGAATTTTAATTTTAAATTTGAATTTTAATTTTAATTTTAATTTTAATTTTAATTTTAATTTTAATTTTAATTTTAATTTTAATTTTAATTTTAATTTTAATTTTAATTTTTGAATTTAAATTGAATTTGAATTTGAATTTTAATTTTTGAATTTTAATTTGAATTTTAATTTTTGAATTTGAATTATCAATCAATAATTTAAATTTGGTTATCCTTATTCATCTCACTCGGTCTAAGTTATCAATCAAGGGAGTCCTATGATTTTGTGAGATGATTTTGAGTTTGATTAGAAAAGTTAACTTGACCTTGTGTTAGATCCAAGTTTAACAAGTAGTAATTTAAAAGTACACTTCAATAATTGGCTTCCAGGCCATGGCGAGGCACAGTGGCCTTCTTTGGCCGAAGCCTTATTGGAGCAACAACCATTTTCTAGGCAAAGCCGCTTAAAGAAGTTGAACTTTTAACTTACTCATTGAAAACCTTGGTACTAAATAGTACAAGATTCAAATTAACTTTGAAGCTAATCCTAAGTGTCCACCTGGGCAAAGGCTGATTTTGAGGTGCCAACTAGTTTGGTGCCTCCCCTTGGATTATAGGTTGAGTGCTTTGGGTTGTTAAAGTGGACTCTTAAATTTTCTTTTAATTTTGAATTAGTTAAATTTTTTAATTTGTCTTTATTAGGAATTTTTGTAATGCTTAAATTATTGTTGGGTTTTAATTTCGAATTACCCAAGTTTGTAATTTTCAGTTTTGAAGAATTGTTAATTAACTTGGGTTTATTTTCAAGTTTAATGGTTTTTGAATTTTCGATTACAATTGAACTATTAACTGAGTTAAAAACTTTATTGAGATAAACATTGATTTTATCGAGGGTTAGATTTTCACAATCTGAATTAACTTGGTCAATGTTTTGTTTAACCAAGTCAGAGTTGAGTTTGTTCTGGTCTAAAAAGTCTAAAATATTGCAGGATGTTTTTAACAAAATATGCATTTCGGGAGGATTTATAGAGATATCTAATTTATTACAAGAACCTTCTACACAGTCAGATATTTCAGAGATTTGCTCAGAATCATGCAAGACATTTGTATTAATAATACTAGGGGTATTCTTGTAATTTACCTCAATCGCATCCCCTAATTTAGTAGGCTTTACCGTTGGTTCAGGCTCGACTTTAGTTGCAAATTGGACTTGATCTTCCATCTTTAAGTTTGGTTCTGCGATTGATTTAGTAGACTCATCTTCAGCTTTAAGCTTAGGCTCATCCAGCTCCTTCAAATTCTCGTGCAATTCATTCAGCCGAGTCCATAGGTCATATGCGTTGTTATACTTTTCCAGTCTGCAGGAAATTTTGTTAGGCAAAACTGCACAAATTAATTTATTTACCTGCTTGTTCAGTTCATCATTTTGAGATTGGTATCTCAGGGCTAACACGTAGTCGAAGTCTTGACTGCCCAAGAAGATCTCCATTGATCGCCTCCAATAGTCGAAATCTTCTGGATAGTAGTGTGGGGGCTCGTTGACATTTCGCCCTTGCATCTTATTTTGCGCCATTTAGAAATCTTGCACACAAAAAATAGACCAAACAAAGTCCCAAGACTAGGTCTTGGATTAGTAGTGCCGGCAGATATAAATATATAAAAATAAAATGACCAACTCGAATGGTGTTGCACCAAATTCGTGTAAAATCGATCGATAAAAAAAAACTAATATATAAATATTGATAATAATATCAGATTTAGACTGTGAGCAAAAAAAATCACAGACAACGATAAAAACTGGATTTCCCCCGGCTCTTACGGTGGTTGCACCGATAGAGAGCGTACCAGGCTCTGATACCACTTGTAGGATCGATGCACGTGAGAGGGGGGGTGAATCACGTGACTTTTAAAAAATTAAATCAGAGTGCTTTAAAAAGCGTGCACAGCGGAAATGAAAGAGACGAAAACCAAACACGCAAACACGAACGATTTTTACTTCGTTCGGAGCCTTCGGCGACTCCTACTCGAAGGCCCAGGTCCCTCGGACCTTTCCGTTGGGCAATCTACTAAAACTCTCTATCGGTCAACCCCGATAGAGTAGGCGAGTACAAATGAATTGAAAGTGTGACAACCCCACACTTTCAAGTAATTAAGTGCAATAAAGTATTAAAAGAAATTCTTCTTTTTACCGACGTCCGGAGTAGGTCGACTCTTTCGGGGCAGCGGGACGTCGTCGGCTCGAAGTGTAGCGTTTCCGGAGCAAGGCGCGAGCGTAGAAGAACTTGAAAGCTTTGGAAGAAGTGTTGTTCTTTGAAGAGGGTCGAGGCCCTCTTTATATAGGGCAGGGGGCGCCCGACATGCTCGGGGCGCCCCCCACGTGGCTGTAGATCCGGCGATGCTCCGGTCAGAGCTAATCTCGTCTACTTCGGGATTGCTTTTGACTGGGGCGCCCGACGCGCGCGGGGCGCCCGTTTGACCGGTCAAAATCCCATCTTCTGGCTTCGCGAGGGCGAGCTTCGGCAGCTGGCAGTGAGGTGGCACAGGGGGCGCCCGATTCAAGCGGGGCGCCCCGAATAGCGCTGCTGTCGGGGCGTTTACCTCTCCGCGGACTTGGGTTGACTCTGGGGCGCCCGACACACCCGGGGCGCCCTGCTCAGCTACGGCCTCACTCCTTTGAGGCTCTCTGAGCTGCAGAAACACAGTCCTTCGGTCCTGCATCCAGGGTTAGTCCAAAACAAGGCTAGTACTAAAATAAGATACAATTCTAAGTTAATTAGATCCTGTCTCCCAGACCAGGATCTAACCAGGACTCAACTTAGATCACCTAAATGGGTCTAAGTTGGACCGCGCCTAAAGTCCAAGATTGGACTCGTCCTCACTGGGTCGCTCCTCCAGTGACTTACCTTACTTACCCATTGTGCAGTTCTACTTGACTTCTTGATCCTACCAGGACTTCCTGCCAAGGCTCAACCACCTTGGTCTTCTTGCCAAGTCTCAACCAACTTGGTCTTCAGCCAGTTGTCAGGTCCCGCGGACCCAACTGGACTTCCCGCCAGGACTCAACCATCCTGGACTTCAGCCTGGTGTCTGGTCCTAAGTCTTTCAATCCTGCACACTTGGTAAAGAGGTTAAACACACACTACCCTAACTTTAACCACTTTGTCATACATCAAAACCCGAGTTTGACCGTTAGTGCAAACTGCACCAACAATCTCCCCCTTTTTGATGTATTGACAACTCAGGTTAAAGTTAGAGAAAAACTAGCAGATACATGCAAGTAAATAAAAAAAATAAGCATGAAAGTACATGGTGCAAAATTAAGTAGCAAGTACATGGTGCAAAATTAAGTAGCAAATAGAATTTTCTAAGCTTTAACCCTACTCTCCCCCTTTGTCATTCATCAAAAAAACATACGTATATTAATTTACGGAGAGTAGAATCCAAAGCTAAGTGATAGGGAAAACTAGACTTAGGCAAAATAGATTAAGTAAGATAAAATAGCCTAAAAAAAAGGAACTCCCCCTAAATCAATTAACTTAGCTTTCAAAACTAACAATTAGTTTTCAACAACATTATTTTTCAAATGAATTAGAAATATTTTCAAAGTTAATTTTCCAACTATTCTTAAAATTAATTTTCCAAGTTAGTTTGAACTCCCCCTTAACTTGACAAGCCCTTAGAATTCCTTGTCAATGGCAAGGTAAACATTCTATTATGTCTTAGGGATATCCAAACTACAAATAAAAATATTTCAAAAGAATCATTTTTGGAAGTAAATCAATCAAAATATTTTGATACTTTCTAGTATAAGAATAAGCTAATAGTGGATTTTCAAAAAACATAAGTGTTTTTATTTTAAAGTTAATTTGAAAAAGGAGATTTGCAAGACCCAAAAATACGGATTTTTCAATGCTAAATAGGAATTGCAAGGAACTATTTATAAGCATAATAACTTTTAAGGGAGTAGAAATATATGCTAAGTGTTAAAAAAAACTAGTCTTAAAATTTTTTAACTTAGTTAAAAAAACTATCATATTTTTTTTTAAAAAAATTCCCTTTTTTTTTTTTTAGAAAATATAATATCAAAAAAATTTTAGGGATCAATATTTATCAAAATTTTCAAATATGTTTTGTTAAAAATGACATTTTGAAAAAGTATTTTGACCTCAGCTCCCCCTGGACCAAGTAATGATTGTGGTCCCTTTTCATATGTCTAACTCTAGTTACTGACTAACTATCTAGATGATAGTAGTGTTCACTGAGTTAGTCAAGTCAAGTAATAATGTCTAGCTCAAATTTCAGTACAAGACTACTTGACTTGATCACTGTAACGTAGGTATTTTACGCCCAGACTTACTGTGATGCACTGACTTAAGCATTCGGAAGTCCAGGCAGAGTCCTATGCATCTCACAACCGTTCTATGTTTTTGCAAACACAAACAAGGTAATCTTAATGTGTTTTGTGAGATGCGGCTACCTAAATCTATAGGTTCATGCAATTCTAGGGGTCAGAGCCTAGGCTAAGTCTGCCAGTTTTGAAAATCAGATTTTGAAAGACAATAAAAGTTTTTTGAAAACCACATTTGAAAAGTTCGTGTTTAAGTTAACTTTTGAAATATAATAAACTTTGAAAAACAAGTTTGAAAAAGTCCATGTGAAAAAAAAGTTAACTTAAGCTTATCAGGTCAGTCCTAGTCTATAACACACATTCCTATTAATCTTCTCAAGTTGCTAAATTCAGATTCAGGAAGTGGTTTGGTAAATATATCAGCTAGGTTAGACTTGGATTCAACATGGTTAATTATATTTAAGTTTGGTTTAATTAAAGTTTTTAGTTAAGTTGGTTAAGGTTGGTTGGGTTGATAAATTTTAGTTAAACATTAAAAATTAAGTTAAAGTTTTAAAATTTAATTATGATTTTAATTGAAGTAATATTTAAAGTTTAATTTTAATTACGATTAAGAATTAAAGTTTAATTTTAATTAGGATTAAGAATTAAAGTTTAACTTTAATTAGGATTCAATTTTGGTAAAATTAAATTAAGATTTAATTAAGAGTTAAAGTTTGATTTTAATTAAGATTAAGATTAAAGTTTAAATAATTAAGATTTTTAATTAAACTTAAGGTTTAAGGTTTAATTAATTAAGAATTTTAATTAAGATTAAGGTTAAAATTATTAAGAATTTCAATTAAGACTAAGGTAAAATTTTAATTACAAGCTTTAGTTATTTGGGGATTAAAGTTAGAGGTATTTAAATGAAGTTTTAATAAAGGGTTGAAGTTCAATTAGGTAAAATTTTAGGGGTTAAAATTTAATTTGGTCGAATTTTAAATAAATTAAAGTTAGTTAAGATTTAATTAAAGATTCAAGGTTAATTCATTGGAGTCTGAATAAAGATTGAAATTCTAATTACTTAAGGATTAAAGTTGATTAAGGATTAAAATTTATTAAGGATTCAAGTTTAATTAATTAAGAATTAAAATTTGATTATGTAAAGAGTTAGATTTTTAATTACATAAAATTTAATTAACGTTAAATTTTAATTTAATTAAAGTTAATTTAAGTAAAGTTTGATTATGCAAATTTTAGTTAAAGTTAAAGTAGAATTTAATTAAGGTTAATTTTTAATTTATGTCGAAATTTAATTAGATGAATTTTTAATTAAGGATTTAATTAGGTGAAAAATTAAGATTTAGATTAAATTAAAATATGATTTAATTAAGAATTTTAAAGTTTAATTTTAACATTTAAATAAGATTCAAATTTATAAATACGATTAAAATTTTAATTAATATTTAATTTGGTGAAAAGAAAGTAAAATTTTATCGGTTAAAATTTAATTAAGTAACGGTTAGGTTAAAATACCCAAGTTTCAAATTTTATTGTCTCTAATCATCTCACTCAGTCTAATATTGTCAATCAAAGGGATCCTATCGTTTGTGTGAGATGAGCTTGAATTTGAATTTTAATTTTAAATTTGAATTTGAATTTTAATTTGAATTTTAATTTTAATTTTAATTTTAATTTTAATTTTAATTTTAATTTTAATTTTAATTTTAATTTTAATTTTAATTTTAATTTTTGAATTTAAATTGAATTTGAATTTGAATTTTAATTTTTGAATTTTAATTTGAATTTTAATTTTTGAATTTGAATTATCAATCAATAATTTAAATTTGGTTATCCTTATTCATCTCACTCGGTCTAAGTTATCAATCAAGGGAGTCATATGATTTTGTGAGATGATTTTGAGTTTGATTAGAAAAGTTAACTTGACCTTGTGTTAGATCCAAGTTTAACAAGTAGTAATTTAAAAGTACACTTCAATAATTGGCTTCCAGGCCATGGCGAGGCACAGTGGCCTTCTTTGGCCGAAGCCTTATTGGAGCAACAACCATTTTCTAGGCAAAGCCGCTTAAAGAAGTTGAACTTTTAACTTACTCATTGAAAACCTTGGTACTAAATAGTACAAGATTCAAATTAACTTTGAAGCTAATCCTAAGTGTCCACCTGGGCAAAGGCTGATTTTGAGGTGCCAACTAGTTTGGTGCCTCCCCTTGGATTATAGGTTGAGTGCTTTGGGTTGTTAAAGTGGACTCTTAAATTTTCTTTTAATTTTGAATTAGTTAAATTTTTTAATTTGTCTTTATTAGGAATTTTTGTAATGCTTAAATTATTGTTGGGTTTTAATTTCGAATTACCCAAGTTTGTAATTTTCAGTTTTGAAGAATTGTTAATTAACTTGGGTTTATTTTCAAGTTTAATGGTTTTTGAATTTTCGATTACAATTGAACTATTAACTGAGTTAAAAACTTTATTGAGATAAACATTGATTTTATCGAGGGTTAGATTTTCACAATCTGAATTAACTTGGTCAATATTTTGTTTAACCAAGTCAGAGTTGAGTTTGTTCTGGTCTAAAAAGTCTAAAATATTGCAGGATGTTTTTAACAAAATATGCATTTCGGGAGGATTTATAGAGATATCTAATTTATTACAAGAACCTTCTACACAGTCAGATATTTCAGAGATTTGCTCAGAATCATGCAAGACATTTGTATTAATAATACTAGGGGTATTCTTGTAATTTACCTCAATCGCATCCCCTAATTTAGTAGGCTTTACCGTTGGTTCAGGCTCGACTTTAGTTGCAAATTGGACTTGATCTTCCATCTTTAAGTTTGGTTCTGCGATTGATTTAGTAGACTCATCTTCAGCTTTAAGCTTAGGCTCATCCAGCTCCTTCAAATTCTCGTGCAATTCATTCAGCCGAGTCCATAGGTCATATGCGTTGTTATACTTTTCCAGTCTGCAGGAAATTTTGTTAGGCAAAACTGCACAAATTAATTTATTTACCTGCTTGTTCAGTTCATCATTTTGAGATTGGTATCTCAGGGCTAACACGTAGTCGAAGTCTTGACTGCCCAAGAAGATCTCCATTGATCGCCTCCAATAGTCGAAATCTTCTGGATAGTAGTGTGGGGGCTCGTTGACATTTCGCCCTTGCATCTTATTTTGCGCCATTTAGAAATCTTGCACACAAAAAATAGACCAAACAAAGTCCCAAGACTAGGTCTTGGATTAGTAGTGCCGGCAGATATAAATATATAAAAATAAAATGACCAACTCGAATGGTGTTGCACCAAATTCGTGTAAAATCGATCGATAAAAAAAAACTAATATATAAATATTGATAATAATATCAGATTTAGACTGTGAGCAAAAAAAATCACAGACAACGATAAAAACTGGATTTCCCCCGGCTCTTACGGTGGTTGCACCGATAGAGAGCGTACCAGGCTCTGATACCACTTGTAGGATCGATGCACGTGAGAGGGGGGGTGAATCACGTGACTTTTAAAAAATTAAATCAGAGTGCTTTAAAAAGCGTGCACAGCGGAAATGAAAGAGACGAAAACCAAACACGCAAACACGAACGATTTTTACTTCGTTCGGAGCCTTCGGCGACTCCTACTCGAAGGCCCAGGTCCCTCGGACCTTTCCGTTGGGCAATCTACTAAAACTCTCTATCGGTCAACCCCGATAGAGTAGGCGAGTACAAATGAATTGAAAGTGTGACAACCCCACACTTTCAAGTAATTAAGTGCAATAAAGTATTAAAAGAAATTCTTCTTTTTACCGACGTCCGGAGTAGGTCGACTCTTTCGGGGCAGCGGGACGTCGTCGGCTCGAAGTGTAGCGTTTCCGGAGCAAGGCGCGAGCGTAGAAGAACTTGAAAGCTTTGGAAGAAGTGTTGTTCTTTGAAGAGGGTCGAGGCCCTCTTTATATAGGGCAGGGGGCGCCCGACATGCTCGGGGCGCCCCCCACGTGGCTGTAGATCCGGCGATGCTCCGGTCAGAGCTAATCTCGTCTACTTCGGGATTGCTTTTGACTGGGGCGCCCGACGCGCGCGGGGCGCCCGTTTGACCGGTCAAAATCCCATCTTCTGGCTTCGCGAGGGCGAGCTTCGGCAGCTGGCAGTGAGGTGGCACAGGGGGCGCCCGATTCAAGCGGGGCGCCCCGAATAGCGCTGCTGTCGGGGCGTTTACCTCTCCGCGGACTTGGGTTGACTCTGGGGCGCCCGACACACCCGGGGCGCCCTGCTCAGCTACGGCCTCACTCCTTTGA
The DNA here is from genome assembly GCA_024364735.1 of Boesenbergia rotunda. Lineage (NCBI taxonomy): Eukaryota > Viridiplantae > Streptophyta > Magnoliopsida > Zingiberales > Zingiberaceae > Boesenbergia > Boesenbergia rotunda. The sequence continues at coordinate 12,701 of JAGFNQ010002269.1, forward strand.
GGCTCTCTGAGCTGCAGAAACACAGTCCTTCGGTCCTGCATCCAGGGTTAGTCCAAAACAAGGCTAGTACTAAAATAAGATACAATTCTAAGTTAATTAGATCCTGTCTCCCAGACCAGGATCTAACCAGGACTCAACTTAGATCACCTAAATGGGTCTAAGTTGGACCGCGCCTAAAGTCCAAGATTGGACTCGTCCTCACTGGGTCGCTCCTCCAGTGACTTACCTTACTTACCCATTGTGCAGTTCTACTTGACTTCTTGATCCTACCAGGACTTCCTGCCAAGGCTCAACCACCTTGGTCTTCTTGCCAAGTCTCAACCAACTTGGTCTTCAGCCAGTTGTCAGGTCCCGCGGACCCAACTGGACTTCCCGCCAGGACTCAACCATCCTGGACTTCAGCCTGGTGTCTGGTCCTAAGTCTTTCAATCCTGCACACTTGGTAAAGAGGTTAAACACACACTACCCTAACTTTAACCACTTTGTCATACATCAAAACCCGAGTTTGACCGTTAGTGCAAACTGCACCAACAATCTCCCCCTTTTTGATGTATTGACAACTCAGGTTAAAGTTAGAGAAAAACTAGCAGATACATGCAAGTAAATAAAAAAAATAAGCATGAAAGTACATGGTGCAAAATTAAGTAGCAAGTACATGGTGCAAAATTAAGTAGCAAATAGAATTTTCTAAGCTTTAACCCTACTCTCCCCCTTTGTCATTCATCAAAAAAACATACGTATATTAATTTACGGAGAGTAGAATCCAAAGCTAAGTGATAGGGAAAACTAGACTTAGGCAAAATAGATTAAGTAAGATAAAATAGCCTAAAAAAAAGGAACTCCCCCTAAATCAATTAACTTAGCTTTCAAAACTAACAATTAGTTTTCAACAACATTATTTTTCAAATGAATTAGAAATATTTTCAAAGTTAGTTTTCCAAGTTAATTTTCCAACTATTCTTAAAATTAATTTTCCAAGTTAGTTTGAACTCCCCCTTAACTTGACAAGCCCTTAGAATTCCTTGTCAATGGCAAGGTAAACATTCTATTATGTCTTAGGGATATCCAAACTACAAATAAAAATATTTCAAAAGAATCATTTTTGGAAGTAAATCAATCAAAATATTTTGATACTTTCTAGTATAAGAATAAGCTAATAGTGGATTTTCAAAAAACATAAGTGTTTTTATTTTAAAGTTAATTTGAAAAAGGAGATTTGCAAGACCCAAAAATACGGATTTTTCAATGCTAAATAGGAATTGCAAGGAACTATTTATAAGCATAATAACTTTTAAGGGAGTAGAAATATATGCTAAGTGTTAAAAAAAACTAGTCTTAAAATTTTTTAACTTAGTTAAAAAAACTATCATATTTTTTTTTTAAAAAAATTCCCTTTTTTTTTTTTTTTTAGAAAATATAATATCAAAAAAATTTTAGGGATCAATATTTATCAAAATTTTCAAATGTGTTTTGTTAAAAATGACATTTTGAAAAAGTATTTTGACCTCAGCTCCCCCTGGACCAAGTAATGATTGTGGTCCCTTTTCATATGTCTAACTCTAGTTACTGACTAACTATCTAGATGATAGTAGTGTTCACTGAGTTAGTCAAGTCAAGTAATAATGTCTAGCTCAAATTTCAGTACAAGACTACTTGACTTGATCACTGTAACGTAGGTATTTTACGCCCAGACTTACTGTGATGCACTGACTTAAGCATTCGGAAGTCCAGGCAGAGTCCTATGCATCTCACAACCGTTCTATGTTTTTGCAAACACAAACAAGGTAATCTTAATGTGTTTTGTGAGATGCGGCTACCTAAATCTATAGGTGTGGTAAAAAGAAGAAATAGGGCATTACAAGAAGCCGTTAAGACCATACTTAATGTATATTCTTTACCTAGATACTTTTGGGCCGAAGCGGTAAATACTGCTTGTTACATCCAAAACTTGGTCTTAATTCATAGGTTTTTAGGGAAAACTCCATTTGAGTTGTGGAATGAGAGAATTTCACAAATTCACTATTTTAGAGTTTTTGGGTGTAAGGTCTACATTCTAAACACCAAGGATGATTTGAGGAAATTTGAATCTAAGACGGATGAAGGGATCTTGGTTGGATATTCATCCACTAGTAGGGGATATAGAGTGTATAACAAAAGGACTAAAGTAATTGAGAAGTCATCCAATGTGGATTTTGATGAGTCAACTAACACTTACCCTAGGAAATCTTCTATTAATAAGGACATAGAAGAAAATCAACCCCTTACCTAAGAAATTCAAGACCTACATTTGGGGGCATTGATCAAGGGGGAGAGAGAAGTGCATTAGAGGATGAACATCATGTAGTCAATGAGCCCATAACCTCTAGGCACTTAAGGCACCACCAAGACCACCCCGTTGACCAAATAGTTGGGGATGTCACCCAAGGGGTGAAGACTAGATCTTACTTTAGGGAATATAGTAGTCAAATTGCCTTGATTTCCCAACTTGAACTAAAATCTATTGATGAGGCATTATGTGATGTGGATTGGATCCTAGCCATGCAAGAAGAGTTGAATCAATTTGAAAGGAGTGAAGTGTGGGAGTTAGTTCCTAGGCCCAATAATTGTACCATTGTCATCACAAGATGGGTCTTTAGGAACAAGTTAGATGATCAAGGAAATATTACTAGGAACAAGGCTAGATTGGTTGCAAGGGGGTTCAGTCAAGTTGAGAGTCTTGATTATGATGAGACATATGCCCCCGTAGCTAGATTAGAGTCTCTTAGGATCTTATTAGCATATGCCGCTTACATGGGTTTTACACTTCACCAAATGGATGTGAAGTCGGCATTCCTTAATGGGGTCATTAAGAAAGAGGTGTATGTAGAGCAACCACCCGGATTTGAAAATCCAAACTACCCGAGTTATGTCTACAAACTAAGAAAAGCCTTGTATGGATTGAAACAAGCTCCCCGGGCTTGGTATGAAAGACTTTCATCATTCTTAGTATCTAAGGGTTTTAGGAGAGGTACAATTATTCCAACATTATTCCTAAAATCTAAGGGTAAGGATATCTTTCTGGCCCAAGTGTATGTTGATGATATTATTTTTGGGTCAACAAATAATGAATTTCTCCATGAGTTTATTAAATGTATGGAAAATAAGTTTGAAATGAGTCTCGTGAGAGAATTGACTTTCTTTTTAGGATTACAAGTCAAACAAACAAATGAAGGGACTTATGTGTATCAAACTAAATATGCTGGGGAAATCATAAAGAAATTTGGATTAGAAAATGTTAAGGTAGCATCTACCCCTATAGGAACAAATGTCAAAATGGATAGTGATCTTGAAGGAAAAGTAGTAGACTCAAAATAATATAGGAGCATGATTAGTAGCTTGTTATACCTAACCGCTAGTAGACCGGATATATTATTTGCGGTAGGTATGTGTGCAAGGTATCAATCATGTGCCAAAGAGTCTCATCTAGTGGTAGTAAAGAGAATCCTAAGGTATATTAAATGTACTCTTAATGTCGATCTTTGGTATCCTAGAACTCCAAATATTGAACTTTTTGGACACACCGACTCGGATTATGCGGGTTGTAAACTAGATAGGAAGAGTACTAGTGGAGGATGTCAATTTATGGGATCATATTTAGTTAGTTAGAGTAGTAAGAAGCAACCATGCGTTGCTTTATTAAGAACGGAGGCTGAATATGTAGCAATGGGTGGTTGTGTGTCTCAACTACTTTGGATCATGCATACCTTAGAGGATTATGAGTTACATTACTCCAAGGTCAAGGTTTTATGTGACAATGTAAGTTCTATTAATTTGACTAAAAATCTGGTACATCATTCTAGAACAAAACACATTGAAGTGAAGTATCACTTCATTAGGGATCATGTGGCAAGGGGAGACATAGAATTACATTATGTTGAGTTAAAGTCAAACCTTGCCGACATATTTACCAAACCTCTTCCCGAAGCGGAGTTCACATCCTTAGGAAGGGGTCTTGGTATGTGTTTTGTATAAGTATAGGATTGACCTTGGAGTAATACAATAGGAAGGTAATGCATGATTCATTAGGATGATACAAATGATTCACTTATGCTTATGGCATATTGTTGAGTTATTAAATGTATCACATTATTGAAAATATACCAATTATGGGGAAAGTAAATATTTAATTAATGGACATCTTGTCCAAAGATCATAGTTGGACATTTTAAACAATTTGAAACCATTTCTGTGATGTATGTGTATGCCATAAGTTTGAACAATGTATAATTTCAAAACTAGATTGGAACTTTGATACAAAGTTAGCATTTTTCAAGAAATTTGAACTTTTGTCAAAAAGTCAAATAGGTTTGGATTTTTCATGAAATTATATTTTTTCCTGTTAAAGTATATCATATGAAACATGTTTGTAAATTTTTATAATTTTTGGAATTTTTGGGGAGTTTCTGAAATTCACCTTAGAAACCTAAAATTGCAGACTGACGAGTATCAGTTGACCGCCCCAGGGGTAGTCGACTGATACCTCTGATTTCAGAAAACTGGGGGATTTCAAAAATGAAAAGTTCTCCTATTTGATGTCATAGGTTAATATTGCTTCAGGCAATCATTTTGATGGTGTCAAAGGGGGAGAATTGGGAGGTATAAGTTAGGTTTGTAACTTAACCGTTGGTTTAACTTTGGTTTATAAGAATTGAAAATACAAGACAGAATTGGGAGGTTTAAGTTAGGTTTGTAACTTAACCGTTGGTTTAACTTTGGTTTATAAGAATTGAAAATGGAAGAAGGCATAGGTTAAGGGGGAGGTTACATCTTTGTGTTTTTACTATGTCTTGTATTTTCAATTGTTGTTGTTTGCTGTTGTTTTTCCCTAACTTAAATATATTGCCACACATCAAAAAGGGGGAGATTGTTGGGGCAATCGACCCAAGTATGATCGAGAAGATCATGGTTTTGATGTGTGTGTCAATATGGTTAAAGTTAAGGTGTTATATTGTTTTAATATGTGTGAATGAGTCTTGTAGGACTTGGTGGGTCACACATGGAGGGCACATCCGAGGGACGAGAGCCGAGGGAAGAGAACTCTAAGGGCAAGCCGGGAAGTCGACTTCAAAGGGCACACGTGAAGGGTGGCATGGAGGCAAGCCGAGGGCTTGCGAGCGCATCCGAGGGACGATAGCCGGAGGAAGAGGACTTCAAGGGGAAAGCCAAGGGAGTATACTTGAAGGCACACGTGAAGGAGGTGTTGGATCGAGTAAACACAATAGAGGGGGGGTGAATATCGTGAAAACGTTTCGGATTAAAAACTAAGAGAATGCGTAGCAGATTTAAAACAAAATTCACAGAGAACACAAGTACTTTTACTTGGTTCGGAGTCGCGGTCGGCTCCTACTCCAAGGCCCACGGTCCTTGACCGTTTACTGCGGGCAATTCTATCTTTGCGCAAAAGATTACAGAGTTTGATACAGAATTATTGCAGTAATTAAACATGTATGCTTCTCGTTACCGACGCCCAGTGTAGATTATACTTTGGTGCAGAGGGTCTCGTTGGCGCTATAATCTCAAGATCGGAGTTTTCCAGAGCAGAGCACTTGAACGAAGAGCGTAGAGGTGTTGGAAAAAGTGATGTCGAAGCCTTAGGGGTCGAGCCCCTTTTATACTGCTCCTGGGGGCGCCCTGGACGCTGGGGGCGCCTGACACGTGCCTTCAGATCCGAGAAACCTTATCCGCAGCTTGGTCAGCGCTTATCCCTCCAGAATCGGTCGCGGAGCTGATGGGGGCACCCGGGACGTTGGGGGCGCCCCGGTTGACTTGGTCTGCTGGCTTCGTGGCTGAGTTTGCTTTGATCTTAGTTTGGCTTGGACCCAGGGCGCCAGGGACATCCAGGGCGCCCGGGACCTTCAGGGCGCCCGGGACCATCAGGGCGCCTGGCCAGTAAGCTTTCGAAGCGATTCTTGCTTAACTGCTCGTTTGGCTTTGACCTTGGGCGCCCGGGACCTCCCGGACGCCTAGCCCAGGTTCCTGCCCCTCTCCTTTGGGGCGTTCTGAGCTGCAGAAACACACTCCTTCGGTCCCTGCATTCAAGGTTAGTACCAACACAAACAAGGCAAGAATATACGTTAGTTTTTACAGCCGTAGCTATCTTGGTTCTTACTTCGAGTCTCCTAAATGGAACCCTAGATCGAACCGACGCCTACTGTTCCCTCGACGGAGAACTTGTCCTCACCTACTCCTCTCAGGAGAGTTTACCTTTTGTCAACCGGCTCCTCCGGTTCGACTTTTGCCCGATGCACATGACCAGGTCTTCGTGCCCACCTTCCGAGCAGGTCTTCGGTGCCCAGCTCCTTGCCAGGGCTTCGTGCCCAGTCCTCGACCAGGACTTCGTGCCTACCTTCCGAGCAGGTCTTCGGTGCCCTGCTCCTTGCCAGGGTTTCGTGCCCAGTCCTCGACCAGGACTTCGTGCCTACCTTCCGAGCAAGTCTTCGGTGCCCAGCTCCTTGCCAAGGCTTCGTGCCCAGTCCTCGACCAGGACTTCGTGCCTAGTGTTCCTAGGGCTTCTTTCTTGCACACTTAGTAAACGTATTAGATACAAATAACATCTTAACTTCTGAACCCTTTGCCATTATCAAAACCCAGGTTTGACTTAGGTGCTGCCTGCACCAACAATCTCCCCCTTTTTGATTTATGGCAACCTGGTTCAAAAAGTTAAGTTAATCATCCAAATAAGTACTTATTAAAGTTAATTTCCTCCCCCTGGAAGAAATCTCCCCCTGAGTTTTTCAAAAGTTTGTGGGGCTTGAAAAGATTTCTAAGTCTAAACATAAAAAAACTTTTCAGTTTTGTAAATACTTAGAAAAATTTTAAGTTAGAAACCATTTTTCAAAATATTTTGAGTTGGACAATTGGAAAATTTACACTTAGAAAATTTTCAAGTAAATACTTAGTTTTTGTACTTTAGAAAATTTTCAAGGAAATTTTGAAATTAATACTTAGAAACTTTTCTAAGAAATTTCTACCATATTTTTGAGTTGTGAAAAAAATTTTCCAGCCTCTTTAGCACTTTAGAAAGTTTTCAAGGAAATACTAAAATTTATACTTAGAAACTTTTCTATTTAAGTCAAGTGCTTTGAAATAAATTTTGAAAATAATTTAAGTCAAGTGCTTTGAAATAAATTTTGAAAATAATTTAAGTCAAGTGAAAGGCAATTACCTTAAGGAATTCTACTTTTTGAAAAAGGAGATAAAGAAATTTGAAAGAAATTTTAAAATCTCTCTCCTCTCCTTTCCAATCTCTCCCCCTTTGCCATATATCAAAAAAACCAATATAGCAAAACAATATAGCAAAAGAAGTACGGTGCTATACTGAACCAATTCAAGGTATAAACTGGACCAAATCAATTTGAATTATCTCTTTCGGGTCCTGTCTAACCCACTTAACTACTTACTAACTGTTATAAACAGTAGCTTTTGCTAGAGTTAGTCAAGTTAAGTGTTCTGTTCAAGTTAGATTTTCTAAGCTTGACACTTAACCTGATAATTGTTGATTGGTATTTAGTGCCCCAATTACTGCAGATGCACAGACTTAAGCATCTTGAATCAAGGCAAAGACCTAAGCATCTCAACCCGTTCTAGGTTATCAATCAAAAGTACCCTAAGGTGCTTGTGAGATGCTAGCTTCTAGATCTATAGGTGCATGCAGTTCTAGGGTTAGGGCCTAGGCTAAGTCCATTTTATGAAAAAGCCCTAGTTTTGAAGAGGTAATTTTTCTTAAGAAAAACTAAGTCGAAAAATTATTTTAAAAAATACAAAAATGATTTTCAAATTAAGTAGGAACTGATAAGTAATAAAACAGTTTTACCAAAATAGAAGTAGAGCAAATTTATTCTACTAAGCATAACCCTAACTACCTTATTAGTGAGCTGAATTCAGACTCAGGTAAGGGTTTGGTGAATATATCAGTTAAATTAGATTTTGAGTCAACATGCTTAAGGACTATCTCACCCCTGGCTACGTGATCTTTTACGAAGTGGTGTTTAACTTCTATGTGTTTAGTTCTGGAGTGTTGGATTGGGTTTTTAGTTAGATTAATTGAACTTATATTATCAATGTAGACTTGGGTTTGGGTGTAGTTGAGCTGGAAGTCTTTAAAAGTGTGCATCATCCATAAGAGTTGTGCTACACACTCTCCTAAAGCAACATACTCAGCTTCAGTTGTGGATAGAGCTACACAGTGCTGCTTTCTGCTGCACCAACTTACTAGATTGTTTCCTAAGAGTTAACAGCTTCCACTTGTACTCTTTCTATCTAGTTTACAACCCGCATAGTCAGACTCAGAGTATCCTGATAGGTCAAAAGTTGAGGTCCTAGGATACCAAATCCCTACATTTAGGGTGCCCTTAATGTATCTAAGTATTATTTTTAGGGCTGCTAAGTGCGTTTCCTTAGCACAGGTTTGATATCTAGCATACATTCCTACAGCAAAAAGGATATCGGGTCTGCTGGCTGTAAGGTAAAGTAGACTACCAATCATACTTCTATACAGTTACTACTGGTTTACCGTCAAGGTCACTATCTATTTTTACATTTGTGGTCATAAGGGTACTTATGCTTTTAGAGTTATCCATTTTAAATTTCTTTATTAACTCCTTAGCATATTTGGATTGATGGACATAATTTCCATCCCTAGTTTGCTTGATTTGTAACCCTAGAAAGAAGTTGAGCTCACCAACTAAGCTCATTTCGAATTCATTTTCCATTATTTTAACAAATTCTTTTAAGAAATTTGGGTTGGTGGACCCAAAGATTATGTCATCGACGTAAATTTGGGCAATAATGATTTCCTTTTCTAAGGTCTTAATAAATAGGGTTGAGTCAATTTGTCCTTGTTTAAATTCTTTAAAAATTAGGTAGGTTAATAGACGTTCATACCATGCCCTAGGTGCTTGTTTTAGTCCATAAAGTGCTTTAGTGAGCTTGTAAACATGGTCAGGTCTTTCTAAGTCCTCAAAACCGGAGGGTTGTCCTACATAGACTTCTTCCTTAATAAATCCATTTAGAAAAGCTGACTTTACATCTATTTGGTAGAGTTTAAATCCTTTATGGGATGCAAAGGCTAACAACATCCTGATGGACTCAAGTCTAGCTACTGGGGCATAGGTTTCGTCATAGTCTAACCCTTCGACTTGATTGAACCCTTTGGCTACTAAGCGGACTTTATTTCTAACTATTTCTCCTTGATGATTTAGCTTATTCCTAAAAACCCACTTAGTGTCAATAATGGATTTGCCCTCAGGTTTAGGTACAAGTTCCCAGACTTGGTTCCTCTCAAATTGGGCTAATTCTTCTTGCATCGCTATGATCTAATCAGGATCAGGTAAGGCTTCCTCTATAGTCTTAGGTTCAATTTTTGAAATCAGTGCAATCTGACTAAGGTTTCTATAGGAGGACCTAGTTCTGACTCCTAAGGTTGGATCACCCATAATTTGATCAGTTGGGTGACTCAGTCTGGGTTTCTTAGTTCTTCTAGAACTTGGTTCAGCCTCAGGTCCGGCTGGTCGATCTGGTTCAATATTTGGTTGAACTACTTGGGTTGGTCCAATTGTTGGTTCAATTGACTCAATAGTTGGTTCAATAGTTAGTTCATTTAGGGGTTCAATTAATGGTTCAACAGTTTGTTCATTATCTTCGTGGTCAGTATTTGATGAATTTAGATTTGGTTTATCAGATTTTGAATTAATTTCTTCATCAAATATTAAATTGGTTGTTTCCTCAATTTTCTTTGTTTGTTTATTGTAAACCCTATAGGCTCTACTTGTTGTTGAATATCCTAAGAAGATGCCTGGAGTTGACTTAGACTAGAATTTACCTAGATAGTCCTTGGTGTTTAGGATATGAACTTTGCACACAAAGATCCTTAGGTAATGTAGGTTTGGAAGTCTATGGTAGTATAATTCATAGGGTGTTTTATTGTGTCGTTTGTTAATTAGGACCCTCTTTTGGATGTAACAAGCCGTACTAATTACTTCTGCCCAAAATTGGTTAGCTAGGTTGAATTCATTGAGCATAGCCCTGGTGGCTTCCTGTAGGGTTCTATTTTTCCGTTCAACTATCCCATTTTGCTGGGGGGTTCTAGGACACGAAAATTCGTGTATATACCGTTTATCTTACAAAACTCCTCAAATCGTTGATTTTCAAATTCTCCCCCGTGATCACTCCTAAGCCTTTTGATTTTGATATCGTTTTGATTTTCAATTAATCTACAAAAATCACTAAATAGGTTTAGGATTTCATCTTTGGTCTTTAGAAACCTCACCTAGGTAAACCTAGAGTAATCATCAACAATTACTAAGCAGTATCGGTTTCCGCTTAGTGACTTGGCTCCATGTGAATCAAAGAGGTCAAGGTGTAGGAGCTCAAGTGTGGTTTGAGTTAGATCTGATTGAATTAGTTTGTGATTAGACCTGGTTTGTTTACCTTGATTGCATGATTCACATATTAAGTTTTCATTGTTCTTAATTTTAGGTATACCTTTAATTATGCCAAGTTGGGTGATTTTTAAAATTAATCTCAGATTAGTGTGACCTAATCTCCTATGCCAGAGGTTTGATTCTTCTAACTGAGTTAATATGCATTTAGGTACTAAGGGTAGGTTTATAGTGTAAACATTATTTTTCCTAGAGCCCTTAAGCATGATTTCTGAGTCTTGCAAGTTTCTAATCAGGCAGTTAGAGTTGGTAAAGGTAACTACATAGCAAGTATCACATAATTGACTTATGCTAAGCAAGTTAAATTTAAAATCTTCAACCAAAAGCACCTTTTTAATAACAAAGTTATATTTGAGTTCAATGTTACCTGACCCAATCACTTTGAGTGTAGCATTGTTGCCAAATGCTACTGAGCCTAGGTTCTTGAACTTGAGTTTAGTGAATTTCAATTTATCCCTAGTCATGTGTCTGGAGCACCCGCTATCCAACATCCATTGGTCTAAATCTTTATGTTCCTACACATAAAGAGTTTTGTTGATTTGGATCCAATTAGAATTAAGGATAGCTTAAATTAATTTTCACAACCTAGTCTGTCTCACCCAATCTAGAGTTATCAATCACATTAGCCTTATGGGTTTTTGTGAGACAAGTTTTGAATAGAAGTAAGAAGTTATTTTGAAAAATCATGATTAATTTTGAAAAAGTTAAATTAATTTGAAAGCAATTGGTTTTGAATTTATTTTGAAAAAGAGTGTTTGAATCTACGATTAACTGAAAATTTGTGTTAGATTCAAATTTGACAAAGAGTAAATTGAATTTGAATTTCAAAAATTGGCTTCCAGGTCTTGGCGAAGCACTAGGCCTTCTTTGGCCGTAGCCTTATTGGATCATCAACCCTTTCCTTGACAAAGCCTTTTAATGAAATTTCATTTTCAAAATTACTTTTTGAAAAATTCTGGTCTAACTAGTTTGGGTCTTGGATTGGTAGCTTCGGCTAGTTCCACCAGTCTAAAGAGACCAAGTAATGTATACTTGACCTTATTAGAAAAAGGCTTCCCTAACGTACTATCATCTCACCACCACCCAATACTATGTTGTTCAAATTTCAGTTAATTGGTTTAGTCCTTAGTCTAACCAGTCCTAGGTCTAAGCATGGTGAATTGCAGAAAATAAATAGACAAGCAATCATGTAATTTTAAACAAGAAAAGAATTTTATTTAACTATAAAGATTGTTTTTAAGTTGGCTCCCCCTAGACTAAAGCCACGATAATGGTTCGGCAAGATGTGAATCTTGTCCTTGGGGATTCAATACTGATTTGATCCAGTTTGGTTGTTCAGGCAAAGTTTGGGTACCCATGCCTGAACTTTAGGTCTAGACTGATTCAGTACAGCATAGTATGACCTTTGTCTCGCCTTAGTTCGATAGCCTAACCCAGATTGATTTAGAACCGACTTCTGTTTTCCAAGGATCATGTCAAGACCCTTGGAACCAGAAGTGAATCGTTCTAGTGCTGCTCTAAGGTCCTTGACTTGAGTTTTCATTGAGGAGTTCTCTTTCTCAAGTTTTTCAACTTGAGAGAGGTTCCTTCTTGAACATTCTCAGTTAAGGATCTAGAGTCAGCTTCCTCTTTCAGGAGTTTTACTTCCTGTCGGAGGGACTCGACTCGGATTTTGGCTTTCGCCAAGTCGCGAGATAGATAAGCAATTAATTCAGATAATTGAATTCTAGAAAATCCACTTACAGTGATTTTATCATCCTCTGAAAATGTGAGCTTTCCGTCGTCCGGCTCCGATTATAATTCGGTCTCGATTTCTTCCGAAGCAGTTAGGGTGAGCAGGTTCGACTGTGGAGCCTCTTCTTCTTCTTCGGAGGAAGATTCATCCCACGTTGCCTGAAGGGCCTTCTTCCTTCTTGTCTTCTTGGCTTCTTTCAGATTAGGGTGTTCCGATTTGAAATGTCCCTTTTTGTTGCATTCGAAGCAGGTCACACTTGATTTGTTCTTGGATGGTTCAGCCGGATGCTCCTTCTTTCGGCTGGCTTTTCTTCTGTTGGACTGATTCTTCAATTCCTTGTAGTAGTTCCGGGCAAGCCGGACCAGCTTGGGTTGATTCCCTTCGCTGTCTTCTGAGTCTGAGTCTGAGTCAGACTCGGGTGCAGGTTGAGGCTTCTTCTTGACCATTTTTCTGCATTGCCTGCAACAAAAGCAATGCCTTTCTCGGCCAGGGTGCAATTAGTCTGCTCATGTAATTCAAGTTCGGAAAATAACTCATCTAATTTGATTTTAGAAAGATCCCTTGAAACTTTGTACGCATCTACCATAGATGCCCACAAAGTATTTCTCAGGAAAGCGTTAAGGGTATACCTGATCAGGTCACGGTTCTCTACCTTGTGACCGATTGTGTGTAAACCGTTCATCAGCTCCTGAATTCTGGCGTGGAGCTGGGCTGCAGATTCGCTGTCGTTCATCTTGATTGTGTACAGCTTGTTTAGTAGTAGGTCCCTCTTGCTAATTCGAGTGTCGGAGGTTCCTTCGTGCAACTCAATTAACTTACCCCAGAGTTCCTTTGCACTGTTGAATGGTCCCACCCGGTTCAGCTCTTCTATGGTTAGGCCGCATTGGAGTGTTTGAGTCGCTTTAGCATCAGCCTCGATCTTTCTTTTTAGTGCGGTATCCCATTCGGTGTAAGATTGTGGCACTCCTTCAGCGTTTCTTGGGATTTCCAGTCCAGATTGGATAATTATCCACATGTCCACCTGAGTTTTCAGGTGGACTTCCATCCGACTCTTCGAGTAGGAGAAATCCTCCCCACTGAAGAGTGGTGGTCTGGCTGTACTGAACCCTTCTTGCATGGCCATTTAGGAATTCTGAAATAAAATAAAAACAAAAATTGTCCCAAGACTTGGTCTTGGATTAGCAGTGCGGGAATAAAATATTTAAGAGAATTTATCGAGTGGTGTTGCACCAACCTCGATTAATGATAAAAATTCGATTAAAAGGAAATTCGTAAAAATCCGAAAAACTCTCAAATTGGTGGTTGCACCAAATTTGAGCTTCCCCGCTCTGATACCATTTGTTGGATCAAGTAAACACGTTAGAGGGGGGGTGAATATCGTGAAAACGTTTCAGATTAAAAACTAAGAGAATGCCCAGCGGATTTAAAACAAAATTCACAGAGAACACAAGTACTTTTACTTGATTCGGAGTCGCGGTCGGCTCCTACTCCAAGGCCCACGGTCCTTGACCGTTTACTGCGGGCAATTCTATATTTACGCAAAAGATTACAGAGTTTGATACAGAATTATTACAGTAATTAAACAAGTATGCTTCTCGTTACTGACGCCCGGTGTAGATTGTACTTTGGTGCAGAGGGTCGTCGTTGGCGCTAGAATCTCGAGATCAGAGTTTTCTGGAGCAGAGCACTTGAACGAAGAGCGTAAAGGCGTTGGAAAAAGTGATGTCGAAGCCTTAGGGGTCGAGCCCCTTTTATACTGCTCCTGGGGGCGCCCTGGACGCTGGGGGCGCCTGACACGTGCCTTCGGATCCGAGAAACCTCATCCGCAGCTCGGTCAGTGCTTATCCCTCCAGAATCAGCCTTGGAGCTGACGGGGGCGCCCGGGACATTGGGGGCGCCCCAGTTGACTTGGTCTGCTGGCTTCGTGGCTGAGTTTGCTTCGATCACAGTTTAGCTTGGACCCAGGGCGCCCGGGACATCCAGGGCGCCCCGGACATCCAGGGCGCCCGGGACCTTCAGGGCGCCTGGGCCAGTAAGCTTTCGAAGCGATTCTTGCTTAATTGCTCGTTTGGCTTTGACCTTGGGTGCCCGGGACCTCCCAGGCGCCTAGCCCAGGTTCCTGCCCCTCTCCTTTGGGGCGTTCTGAGCTGCAGAAACACACTCCTTCGGTCCCTGCATTCAAGGTTAGTACCAACACAAACAAGGCAAGAATATACGTTAGTTTTTACAGTCGTAACTGTCTTGGTTCTGACTTTGGGTCTCCCAAATAGAACCCTAGGTCGAACCGACGCCTACTGTTCCCTTGACGGAGAACGCATCTTCACCTACTCCTCTCAGGAGAGTTTACCTTTTGCCAACCGGCTCCTCCGATTGGACTTTTGCCCGATGCACCTGATCAGGTCTTCGTGCCCACCTTTCCAGCAGGTCTTCGGTGCCCAGCTCCTTGCCAGGGCTTCGTGCCCAGTCCTCGACCAGGACTTCGTGCCTACCTTCTAAGCAGGTCTTCAGTGCCCAGCTCCTTGCCAGAGCTTCGTGCCCAGTCCTCGACCAGGACTTCGTGTCTAGTGTTCCTAGGGCTTCTTTCATGCACACTTAGTAAACGTATTAGATACAAATAACATCTTAACTTCTGAACCCTTTGCCATTATCAAAACCCAGGTTTGACTTAGGTGCTGCCTGCACCAACAGGAGGGTCGTCGGAGTGAGGAGGAGTGCTTTTGTATGCTGGGCAGTCGACTGGGAATGAACCAGTCGACTGCCAGCAAGAGACTCGAAACTCACAGCGACATTAGTCGACTGCCCCTGGGGAAGTCGACTGGTAATCCCGAAAACTAGCCATTGGGCTAGACGTTGGTTAGCTATTAAGCCGGGGCCAGTCGACTGCGCCAGCGGCAGTCGACTGGTATCGGGCTGGACAGCTTTTAGAGTTGTCCTTTACCCTATTTAAAGGGTGACTTTTTGGCACGTCAAAGGTACGGTTCTTGGGGGTACCTTTATGCTGTTAGTGCTAAAATTCTTTAGCTCTTCCTCTCATTCTCAATTCCATCTTGTAAGAGGAAGAGGACAACCTTGTACCGTGAGGTAGTTGGATTTTAACAGCTCTTGGTCGGACATCCGCAGCACCCGGGCCAAGCCTACTCACCTTGGGCATCCGCAACATCGTGAAGTAGTTGGGTTTTAACAGCTCTTGGTCGGGCTTCCGCAGCACCCTGGCCAAGCCTACTCACCTCGAGCATCCATAGCACTGTGAGATAGTAGGGTTTTAACAGGTCTTGGTCGGGTATCTGCAGCACTCGAGCCATGCCTACTAACCTCGGGCATCCGTAGCACCGCGAAGTAGTAGGGTTTTAACAGCTCTTGGTCGGACATCCGCAACACCTGGGCCAAGCCTATTCACCTCGGGTATCCGTAGGACCATGATGAGGTAGTAGGGTTTTAACAGCTCTTGGTCGGGCATCTACAACACCCGGGCCAAGCCTACTCACCTCGAGCATCCGCAGCACCGCGAGGTAGTAGGATTTTATCAGGCAAGTATTTGGTGTTCTTCGAGTAATATTTCGTTTACTCCTTTATTTATTGAACTACAAGGCAATGCCAACAGAAATACAAATTTTATGCAAACAATTCAACATCTCACCGAGTGCGATAAGGGCGGAGATGATTGGCGTGCCACGACCACTCCAGCCTCTTGCCTTTATCATCCTCAAGATAGTAGCTGCCCCCTGTAAGCTTTCTGGTGATGACGTAGGGTCCTTCCCACTGAGGCTCCTACTTCCCCGGGTCACCGACTGGTTTGATCCTCTTCCAAATCTTGTCTCCGACTTCAAAGCTATGGGAGATTACCCGACGATTGTGGGCTTGTTGCATCCGTCGTCGGTACGCTTCCAGCCGAGCCACGGCTTTATCCCGGCCTCTGAAACAATATCTAGGTTGATTAGCCGCTCTTAATCATTGTCCTCCTTGTTATAGTGCTGCCGTCGGATGGACTCTTCTCCTACCTCCACTGGGATCACTCCCTCTGCTCCATACACCAGCTGAAAAGGGCTCTGACCTGTTGCTTCTCGTGGAGTGGTACGGTAGGACCACAAGATACTGGGGAGTTCCTCGACCCAGCTGCCTCCGACGTGATCTAGTTTTATCTTAAGTCCCCTAAGGATTTCACGGTTAACGGCCTCGGCTTGTCCATTGCCCTGAGGGTACGCCACTGATGTAAAGTCTTGGTGAATGCCTAACCCCTCACACCATTCATTGAGCTTGCACCCATCAAACTGCCTTCCATTGTCCGACACCAGCTTATGGGGGATGTCATATTTGCAGATGATATCTCTCCATAGGATCTTCATCACCGCGACCTCCGTAATGTGCGCCAGAGGCTCAACTTTCACCCATTTGGAAAAATACTCCATGAGGACTAGCAGAAACTTCTTCTGCTGTGGCCCGATGGGAAAGGGGCCTACGATGTCTATTCCCCACTAATTGAATGGGCAGGACACTGTAGAGACTCGCAAGGGCTCGGTCGGTCAATGAGTCACATGCTAATGTCTCTGGTAAGCTTCACATCTGGCACAAACTTGAGAGAGTCGGCTTGGAGAGTGTGCTAAAAGTACCCTGCCAGAATAATCTTCCTAGACAGAGATCTTCCTCCAATGTGGCTCACACAGATGCCTTCATATGCTTCCCTCATCACGTAGTCGGCTTCTTCTGGTCTGACACATTTGAGGAGTTGATCTCCGACCAGTGTGAATCTGGCAGTCCGACGGTGGGATAATCGGTTTCCTTGGTCCATGCTTGGAGTGTTCCCACTGCGTAGGAACTCCACATACAGATCTCTCCAATCGGCTACGGTGTTGCCTTCCGCCTCCTCTCCAATCTGAGCTGTAGTCTCTTCCGGGACACTAGGTTCCTCTAGTTGTCAGGTCGAGATGGAGCTAGCCAGCCTTGCTAGTTCATCAACCTTGACATTGTCTACCCTGGAGATCTTCTGCAGGATGACTTCCGTGAAGGAGGCTCTCAGCTGCTCATAGAGGGTTACATACTTCTGCAGGCGTTCACACCTAACTTCGAAGTCGCCTTTATTTATTGTGCCACAAGCTGAGAGTCCGAGTGTACCATGACCCAAGTGGCCCCCATATGCTTAGCTGCTTGCAGGCCCACTAGGATCGCCTCGTATTTAGCTTCATTGTTGGTGACTTTGAAGTGGAGCCGAATGGATAAATGTAACGTGTCCCCTCGGGGGGAGACCATTAACACCCTGACTCCGCTGTGCCAGCTGTTGGAAGACCCGTCTACATAGATCTTCCAGACTCCTTCAGCCTCGGGCTCTGGGACAGTCTCCAGCATGAAGTCTGAGAGAGCTTGCGCTTTGATAGCGGTACGAGGCTGGTACTCAATACCGTATTCGCTTAGCTCTGTCGTCCATTTGATCAGCCAACCTGAAGCTTCGGGATCGATGAGGACCCGTGTGAGCGGGCTGTTGGTGAGAACCACAACAGGATGTGCTAAGAAGTATAACTTTAACCTCTGGGCCATTAAGACCAGAGCGTAGGCCAGCTTCTCCATCATAGTATATCGCATCTCGACATCCTTTAGGAGATATCCGAAGAAGTATATGAGATATTGCACCATACCTTCTTCTCGGACGAGTGCTGAGCCTACCACTTGTTCTGTTGCAGATAGGTAGACAAATAAGGTCTCCCCCTCCACTGGCTTGTAGAGGATGGGGAGCTCGGCGAGATAGGCCTTCAGGTCAGCGAGTGCTTTCTCACACTGGTCATCCCAATCGAACTTAGCTACTTTTCTCAGAATCTTGAAGAATGGTAGGGTCCTATCTACAAACTTGGAGATGAACCTGGACAGAGCCATGATTCTACCATTCAGCCGTTGCTCTTCCTTGAAGTTGCGAGGGGATGACATATCCAAGATAACCTTTACTTTTTTGAATTAGCCTCGATTCTCCTCTCCGTCACCATGTACCCTAAGAAACGGCCACTCTTCATCCCGAACAAGCACTTGGCTGGGTTCAACTTCAACTTGTTGGCCCTCAAGGTGGCGAGTGTCTCTTCTAAGTCAGCTATTATGTCCTTTCCCTTGTCAGTCTTGACCAGGATATCGTCCATGTACACTTTGATGTTCCTCCCGATCTGATGCCTGAAGACCTTGTCCATCATCCGATGATAAGTTGCCCCAGCGTTGCGCAATCCGAAAGGCATGACATTATAGCAATACGTGCCATCGGCTGTCACAAAGCTGACTTTCTCCTGGTCTTCAAGAGCGAGAGGGACTTGATGGTAGCCTTGATAAGCATCCAACATCGAAATGAAGTCACAACCGGCCGTAGAGTCTACTAACCGGTCAATTCGAGGTAAGGAATAACAATCCTTAGGGCAGGCTTTATTCAGATTGCGAAAATCAATACAGACCCTCTATTTTCCCCTTGGCTTAGAGACAAGGACTATATTAGCTAACCATGCTGGGAATTGAACTTCTCTTATGTGCCCGACTCTTAACTGCTTGTTGACTTCATCTCTGATAGCCTTATCCTGTTTTAGTGCAAAATGTCTTCGCCTCTGCTTCACCGGTCGAGCTCTAGGGATGACATGCAAGTGATGCATGGCTAGAGCTGGGGGGACCCTTTTGATTTCCTTGGCGGCCCAGGCGAAGATGTCTCGATGGCTCTACAGGCAGTCTATAAGACGGCTTCTCAGCTCCGGTGCAAGGTCAGTAGTGATCTTCGTAACTCCTTCCCTCTGTTGAGGGTGAATCTGGACCTCCTCGCTCCCGACCTCCCTCTGTTCTTCTTTGGGTCCTTCATCCTCTTGTAGGTCGGTGAGATCAATTTGCAGGGCTTCGTAGGACTTCGGGTTCTTACGGGACTCCGATCTGATTTCCCTGCTATAGCATCGCCAAGACACTAACTGGTCTCCCTTGACTTCAGCTACTTGGTCGTCTACCGGAAATTTGATATTCTGGTGGTAGACCAAGATCATCTCTTGGAATATACTGAGTGTCGAGCGTCCCAAGATGGCGTTGTAGGATGAGGGAGCATCCACGACCAGGAAGGGAGTCCTCTAGGTCCTCTCCAGAGTGTCGCTGCCCAACAACAGCGATAGGGTAATTTGCCCTATTAGCTATACTCGATATCCGGTGAAGCCAAAGAGCAGAGTCGAAACTGGATGCAGTTCATCCTCGTCAATCTGCATCTGATCCAGAGCAGCCTTGTACAGGTCATGAAACTTCCTGTATCCACGAAGATACGTTTGACCTCATAATTTACGACACGCACAAGAATTACCAGGGTGTCCTCGTGGGGGGCTTCTGTATCCTCTAGGTCCTATGGGCTGAAGGAGATTATGGGGTCGCGACTTTGACTACTACTCATCCCGATGGCATAGTTCTCCAATCGCCGAGTATGAGCTTTCCTTGCACGGTTGGAGTCCCCTCTGGTAGGACCTCCAGAGATCACTCCCACGTGTCCAGAAGGAGGGCCACGTACAGGGGCCTTACCCTTCTTGGGGTATCTTTCCAATGAGGGAGACCTGCGGGGTGTCGCCTCTCGACTTCTCCCTCTTAATCGCGATCGAGACCGATGTCGAGCCTCATTCTCTATCGACTACCGTTGGCGGGGAGAAAAGCTCTGCCGAGGGGACCTCCGGCGATACCCCATTTTCTTCCACTTCCTCTGAGGTTCGGTGTCTGCTTCCTCATTCAATTTTCTCTTCAAGGCATGACATTCCTCAGTGGAATGTGTCGTACTGTTGTGGAAATCGCAGTGCTTCATCAGCGGCTTTGGTTGCTCGGTGTCAACTGTCTCTACCAGCTTCCGCTTACCAACCCATGGGGCCTTCCCTAGGTGAAGATCTTTTTCCTTGGGCTGGAGTCGGAGGTTCCTGTAGGTGCAAGTTGCATCAATGATGTTCTCCTTTAAAGTGTTTTAATGTTTGACAATACACTTAAGACAGTGATACATTGAACAGACAAAGGGGAGTTAGGAGAAGAGTAACCAAAGTGGAAGGAAGTCCTAGTAAACCTAGGCAATAAGTCCTGGTTCAGGGAATTGGGCACTAAGTCCTGATCGAGAATTGGGCACTAAGTCCTAGCAAGGGCTGGGCACCGAAGACCTGCTCGGAAGGTGGGCACTAAGTCCTGGTCGGGGACTGGGCAAGAAGACCTGGCCGAGGGTTGGGCGCCGAAGACCTGGTTCGGGAAATTGGGCACGAAGACCTGGCCGAGGGTTGGGCACCTAAGTCCTGGACCTAGGGTTTGGGCACGGAATCTTGGTCCGAGGGACTGAGCAACTTAGCTGAGCGATGACTAAGGACAGGAGTAGAGACAGGTCAGGGTTTGGGCGTCTCGAG
Organism: Boesenbergia rotunda; assembly: GCA_024364735.1. Classification (NCBI taxonomy): domain Eukaryota; kingdom Viridiplantae; phylum Streptophyta; class Magnoliopsida; order Zingiberales; family Zingiberaceae; genus Boesenbergia; species Boesenbergia rotunda. The sequence continues at coordinate 33,268 of JAGFNQ010002269.1, forward strand.
GTCTGGAGGTATCGGAAGCTAAGCAAAAGTCCACCCGAAGGACTGGGTGGCAACCGTCTCCTGAAAGGAGTAGGTGAAAGGCGCGTTCTCGGGGGTGGGAACTTGCGCCGGTTCGACCTAGGGTTTCGTGGAAATCCGAAGTCAGAACCAAGTCCTTAAAGTTAAGATTATATGTATATGGGCTTTGTGTTTGTGTATCTTGCAGGTACCAAGATTGGAAGACAAAGCAGGCGGCTGTAGGCCTTGAAGCAGGGCGCCCCCATGCATCCAGGGCGCCCCCATCAGTGGGGGCACCCAAAACAAAGAAGAAAAAGTGGCAGTAAAGTGTTGAAGGCAGAATAGGTGTCAAGCGGGGCGCCCGGAGCGTCCGGGGCGCCCGGGTTCAAAGTTGTTTTGCTGTTTCGAGGTTGAAACACAGGATAAACCTTGACAAGGGCTCCCGGAAGGTCCGAGGCGCCCTGGTCAAAGGCTTTATCAGCTAGGCGCAGGGATAAGGTTTGACCGGATTTATCGGGGCACCCCTAACGTCCAGGGCGCCCGTATGAAGCCTATATAAGGGGCTTCGACCCCTCTGCTTCAAACACAACTGCTACAAGCCATTCTGATCATTCTGACCGACGACAACGCGCTAAAGACGAGGCTCTATGACCGGGAGGCTCCAGAAGGAAGTGTGCAGCACTTCGGAGGTCCAGATCGGCTGAGCTTCAACTTTGTTTTGTTCGGTTTGCATTTAATATTCTGTACTTAATTTGCTATACTTTTGATTGTACTGTTGCACTGTAAGACGGGTTTTCTCCGCCTCCGGAAATTCCAGAAAGGAGACCAATAGTGGACTCACGCCGAGTACATAGGCCTTGGATGTATTGACCCTGGGGGGTTGGGAACCAAGTAAATAAATCCCACTGTGTCCCTGTCTTGCTTTTATTTTTATTTACTGTTCCGCTGCACTAACGCTCTGAGTAGATTGAAAGTCTTACGAAGTCTTCACGACAAGATTTTCACGATCGATATTCACCCCCCCTCTATCGACGGCACCGGTCCTACAGTTCCCTCCTTTCTGACCGTACCACGGCTTGAGGAGGGACCCCAGCTAGTTCCTTGTGGTGGGCGTGTTGCGCTTCTTCCACGTTAACGTGTTTGACAGAGCACCCCAGCAGATCATCGAAGCTGGTGGGTGACTTCTTCACCAAGGATCAGAAGAAATCCCCTTCCGAGAGCCCCTGGTTGCAAGCACTGACGAGGATATCCAACGTCGCAGTTGGCACATCCTGCGCCACTCGGTTGAACCGTTGGATGTAATCCTTGAGTGGTTCCTTTGGCTTCTGCTTGAGAGCAAATAAGTTTAATGTTGTCTTCTAATAACGACGGCTGCTGGCGAAATGATGGAGGAAGACAGTTCTAAACTACATAAAGGAGTTGATAGAACCCTGGGACAGCCTCTGGAACCGTCGCTGAGCTACTCCTGATAGGGTGTTCAAGAACACCCGGCACTTTACACCATCGATGTACTAGTGCAGGAGTGATGCATTCTCGAACTTGCAGACATGATCTTCAGAATCTGTCTTCCCATCGTAGTCGGCAATCCCAGGCCCGCGAAACTGCTTGGGCATAGGATCTTCTACAATCTCCAATGAGAAAGAGGTGGAGGGCGCCTTTGAGAAGGCCTTAGGTTCTTCCCTCTTCCCTGGTACGTCCTCTTGCCTCAGTGCGCTGGAGGCTACTGAGTTGACCTTCTCCACATCTCCTAGAGAGTCCCGCCGGTGGACCGGGACTACTTCGGCGTGTCTTCCCGGTGGTGAGACAGATCTCCGTCGTTGGGGATACGAGGTGGAGATTTTGGGTATCTCCTCTTGCACAGAAGCAACTCATTGTGAGACGACTTGCTCGATTTGGTGTTGTTCGAGCGCCCCTTTGACAACGTTGGCCACCAAGCGATCTAATTCCTCTTTCGTCAGAACGATGGATTGTCCCGCTGGCTCTGCCTTCGGTACTGCTTCTGGTGCTTTAATAGTTTCCCACAGATGGCGCCAAACTTGTTCCGGAAGGAATCGACGTCGACGACCAGTCACCAGAGTTCCGCCCACCAGGATGATGACGAGAGAGGAAGAGCTCCCACCCTGCGAGATTAACACGAGCGTTAAGGGGAACACACTGAAGGTTGTCCGGCGGAGCCTACTCCGACGCTCAAGTCAGTATGAGAGTCTTTCAGATAGAAGGAAACAAGGAGAAATATAAGTTAGAATGAGCGTAACCCCCCTTTACCTAAGGGGTTGGAGTACCTTTTATACCTGAGGCAGCAGTCACACGTGTCTCCACGTTCTTCTCTACGTCCCCTCAATTGTCGGTTACTGTATAATCCTTGTAATGGTCTTCACAATCATTAAATCTGGGTCATTGCGATAATTAAGGCTTTAATGACCATGTTTTATGGGTCATGATTATCCCGTAATTATTAGCGATGATTATCCACAGATCCAAAGAAAGGGGACAGTTACTTAAGGTCGAGTGATCCTTGGGCTCTGCTACCCCGAGGTGATCTCGGGATCCTTTGGCCCGGGGGGTCCCGGGCGTTCACCTTCCTGAGGTGATCTCGGGGACCTGATCTCCCGAGGCGATCTCAGGCGTGTGTCCTCCTGGATCGATCACAAAAGCATGTCTACCCGAGGTGGTCTCGGGAATCCACCATCCCGAAGGGGTCTCGGGAGTCAAGGAAAGAGAGTCGTCCAGACTCAGTGGATCTTGCCACATAGCTTCTTCAGTTTACGTGTCAGCCACGGGGTACTCAACCCCATCATATACAATTCAATCAAAAATTATGTTCTAAAGTAAATTTCTTTAGTTCCATAATTATGACACGAAAATAGACATAACAAGAAATCAAATGTACATATGACTTCATAAATTAGGATGCACATGGTGACTCATGATGAGATAATTTTGTTTAGTGATTTAGATCATTTGATAATAAGATTGGTTGAAAATCAAAAGGCGCCTTTAATCAAAAGGACATACAGAGATATCAATAGTAGTACCACATGTTGAAAGCTCTGTTTTTTTTTTCAATCTTACAGTTTGGATAAGAGTTGTTACCTCCATGGTTTGTGAAGTTCTTAGTTGGCATTGAGCAGTTAAGTAATTGTGTTGTTTTTACTTTATCTTACTAGGAGTAATTGGGTAGTTGATAGTGTAGTGAAATATGTATGGGGAAGGGCTGTGTAGCTTTAATCTGTCTTAGGATGATGATAAAGTTACTACCAAAAGTTGAGTTTGTACTTCTTGCTCTTGTACTATGTTAAAGTTAAACTGAACTGAGAACTCGATCTAACCCGAAGTACCTAGTCTCTTGGGTGGAGAATTTACTTTTATTTCAGAGAACATCACTTGAAAAGTTGGTTTTGAAGATGCTGTGCTTTTCATGAAATAATTATTCTCTAGACGGGCTTTGTTCGTTCCTATCTATCTACAACCTAAGTGAGTTATCAATTCCAATATAAATTAGTACCTTTTGAAATTGTTAATATATTGCTACTTTTATCGACATATTGTTTCTGTCAAGATTTTGCTGGATACATTATAAATCAGAGTTTCTTGTACTCTCTTGATGTTAGCAACATGTTAGCAGAATTTGTAGAACTGCTTCATTGCATCTAATCGACATAATAACACTCTTAAACCTCATTTCTTTTACTTTGATGAGAATTGTTGGGTTGGGCATTGTAATTGAGGCCATGCTTGTTTTCTCTTTATTAAATAGAGAATAAGAATATGAAGAGTACCTTTGTGAAAATCAAATATAGTTTAATTTATAATTCATGACAAACATGTTGGATCAAGGGTTAAAGTATCATCCGATCCCCTATATTTCAGTTTCACTCAATGGTTGGAATGGTGCAATTTTGCTATTGTGCTGTGCCAACATTCATCACACTTCAACATGGTTTTGCTATATTTCAGTTTCACTAAATAGCTGGAATGATTTTGTTTATGAGTAGGTATGGAATGATGACCACCATAATTCTATTTAGATTTAAGGGGACGCTTGGTAAACGAGTTTAGAAGGTGGAAATGTGAATAAAATCTATTTCATTCCCATTTATGATATTTAGTATACGGGAATTAGAATCAAAATATAGATATGATAACCTTGATTTTATAACTCAAGTACCCAACTCCCACTAGATTATTACTGAACCCATAAACATCTCAATTAAAACTCATTACCATTCCTATTGTTGAATTATGATGACCATCATTTCATACCTACTCATAAATAAAACCATTACAGCTATTTAGTGAAACTGAAATATAGCAAAACCATGTTGAAGTGTGGTGAATGTTGGCACGACACAATAACAAAATTGCACCATTCCAACCGTTGACTGAAACTGAAATATAGGCAAATTGAAATAGTTCCTTGAAAATAGTTGGCGATTGAAAACACAGTATCCTTGACTCTTACCATTTGTTTATGTATAAGCAAATTGAAAATAGTTCCGCAGCCATCTTTTTTTTCATTTAGTTAAAGCTAACATATAAATTGATTAAATTCTTTTTTGGACACTCCCTTTTCATGTGTGGGTGGGGGATACTTGATTTAGATTTTATTTTGATTAGTTTGATCTTAACAAACATCTGAAACATGTATTGGACTTGAGAAAAATGTCCATCACTATTTATCGCATGACATTTTTCTGTTACCCAAACTTGGTTGAACTTTTTAGTATTTTATAAGTGTTTGTATAGATAACTATGTATATCTTCCTTGGATACTACTGGTGACAGTTAGTTTTCGTTACGTTTATCCGATATTTATTTATCCAAATTCTTTTCTACTATAAATTATCTAAATAAGTTCTCTTTTTTGTTTTGATCTAAAAAATTGAAAGGAAACATAGCACAAAATTGTTAACGCCAAACTTTTATTTTGATGCAGCGTTAAAGGAACTATTGGGAGCTACAAGAAAGCTTATAACGAGTTCACCAATTATTGACAGTGTAAAGAGCTTAAGAAATTGAGCCCAAAGAAATGTGTCATAAGTTAGTGAAGCATGTTTTACAAAACTTAATGGATGATGTTCTTGTTATGAAGGACAAAATAGGTACTTATGTGAGCTCATTTTCCTTCATACAATCCAAGAAAGATTTTTTTTCTTTTGACATGGATACCAAATTAATTTATGGATTTGAATTGTATGTAGTTGTATCTTTCACTAAATAGTTGTATTTCCAAAAAGATTATGGATACTCATATTTTTTATTTATGGATACTCAAATTTTTTTTTATTTGTAAAGTTTGTAGATACTCATATTTTCTATATCTTTTGCTAAAAAATTATATATTTTTAAAAAATAATGCTTTTCTTTTCATTAAAAAAATGTTCTTTGCTAAAAAAGATAACGCTTTTTGACAGTGACAACAACGTTGCCTTTGCCAAAAAAAAATGACAACGTTTTTTAAGTATTGCAAAAGAGTTATCTTTGCAAAAAAAAAAAACAACAACTCTTTTTAAGCGTTGTAAAAGCATTTTCTTTGTAAAAAAAAATAACAACGTTTTTTTAGCATTGCAAAAACGTTATCTTTGTAAAAAAAAATGATAATGCTATTTACGCGTTGTCTTTGAGCAAACTTTTTATAATAGTGTTTTTAACAATACTTTTTTAGTGATATAGACAATGCATAAAAAGCGTTGTCTGTCATCTTTTTTCTTATAATACATGTACATGAAGGGTAGTCACCTGAGGGGATTAGGAGTTCATTTTTACCAAATATGTAAATAAACACCAATGTGGCACTGTTAGGAAAAGTGTTGATCATGAAGTATGTTCTTCCTCATTTGTAGCATCTTTTATTGAAGAACAATTTGTTTCTAACGAACAATACAAATCAAGTATAATTATATTAAATAAAAAGCTAGGGTTGACGTGATCATATCATACAGAAAAACATATATAACCTAGGAGAAAGCGATGAAGAAGGTCGTTGGCGATTATAATTAGGCATATAGAGATCTTCCACTATATCTGTGTGAGTTAAGAGTCAAGGATACTAAAACTTATGTCTCAATGCACAGGAATGGTAACAATCAGCTCTAGTGTTGTTTTTGGGCTATTGGCGTTTGTCAAAGAGTATTTAGGTCTTATCTACGCAAAATGATCGGAATTGATGCCACACATTTAGGAGAGAAGTATTCGGTTGTGTTATTGGTGGCTACAACAATGGATATTGTTCCGGAACGAGTCGACGATGATGTCCAGTCGCCGGGGGTCTGCCCACGTGGAAGTCGCTGTGGAGGGGAGGAACTCCTTGCCCTGCGAGATCAACACGAGTGTTAGGGGACACGCCGGAAGGGGTCCAGCGGAGTCCACTCCGACGCTCAAGTCAGTGTATTGTTGGAGAGTACAAGCAGCAAGAAGGGAAAAAATGTATGTAGGGTTGAGAGAGCGTAACCCCTGTACCAGTGGGGCTCAATTACCTTTTGTACTAGAGGCTGCAGGGACGATAGTACATGTCCTCGTACTTCTCGCCACGTCCCCCTTATCTTCGGTTACGGGATCTCCCCTGTAACGGTCATAACCCTCATTGAATCTAGTCTGTTGTAAGGATGAGAGTGATAATGACTATGGATTGCGGGCCCTGATCCTCCCTTTACTGTTGGTGATCCCTATCCAGGGGTCCGCAAATATGGGGGTTCGCGATTTGAGGTTGAAGGTGACTTGGGCTTCAGCCCCCCGTGGTGACCTCGGGGATTTTAGGCACGAGAGGGGGCAATGGGCGATCTACCTCCCCGGGGTGATCCCGGGTCCCGACCTCCCGAGGTGATCCCGGGGGATTTGTTCCTCCCGGGCACAGCTATCCCAAGGGAAGTCAGGTAGTGTCGTGCAACTTCTTCATCTCACGTGTCCATCCCGGGCTATTTAACCCCATCACAAGTCCCTCCCTTCAAGTCTAATTGAAGGAAGCATGACTGACTGATCGAACTAGTGTGGTGATGAGAAGCTAGGCCTAGTTAGTTCCTCTGTCCTTTACTGCTTGTCTGGTGGCCCGTGGGACCCTAAGATATAACTAGTGCATCCTTGGTCTCCGGGTGATTTTTTGAATATGTCTCGTATTCCTGCGAACTTTGTGGCAACCATAATGACGTGGTGGCTCAGCGTATGTAATAGAGTCATGTGTCTCTTCCCTCGCTGTGCGACGATATCTTCCGGATACGCACTGCGGGATATACGAAGTGACGACCGTAAGGGCTAGCGATTCCCTGAGGTAGCCCATTAATGCCCTTGACGTGTTGCTCCCTTATTGCTCAGCGGGGTGCGGCGCATCCATATAAAAGCTAGTGCAACGACACCCTGCAGCCTCCTTACCTTATCTGCCATCAGGAGTTCTCCTTCTTTGGCTATTCACCTTGCCACTGCGTTTCTTTGACGAGAGTAAGTCTCCCTCCATCCTCTTTCCTCCTACTCTATCTCCATGGGTCCAATGGAGAAGAAAAAGAAAACCTCGGGCGACCACGAGTGCTCCCTGAAAGAGTTAGGATTTCGTGTCGAATGGTACGAGACCATCTCTTCCAAAGTTAGGTCGGAATCCCTTCAGGCTGCTCGTCGGAGATACGGTATTCCGGTAGACTAGGAGTTGAGGGTCCCCGCCTTAGGTCAATCGCTGGTAACAACCTGTGAGGATTTTTATACCTTCTTTCTGGGACAACTAGAGCTAGGGCTTCGCTTCCCTATCCCCCCTTTTTATATGAATGTTGCCTAGTACTTCGGTATCTCGCTTCAACAACTGGCTCCGAACGCTTTTACCCAAATGGACGGAGCTCTTGTCCTCTTCAAGCTTTTTGACATTCCTCTGACGCCCCAATTCTTCCATTTCTTTTTTGTCCCAGTTGGGTCCCAAGGGGCTTTTGGCTTTACCGCCCGCTCTGGCCACAGGTTTCTGGGGGGGCCTTCCTTCCTCTCACAAGGGATGAAAGGAAAGTTTCTTTTATATCCGGCTTCCCGAGTGTCCCTTCAATCTCGTCCACTGGACGGAGCATTTGCCTCCTCTTTTATATCCTAGCTGGGATGGAATTCCATGGGCTCCAATTGGTGCAATGCGAGGAGCTCCTTTACAGGGCTGAGCTTAGTCCGAAAACCACAACCCTCAGCCCCAACCTTCGTAAGTTGTCGTGTATCTAGTATAGTTCCCGGTTAATGCTGACTGATGTCTTTTTGTTATTGTTGGGCAGGCAGCATTATGTTCTCCCGAGTGATGAATCAACTCCTAAAATGGGACCAGGCTAACGAGCAAGCTCTGGTCCCAGGCTCAGCATCTTCTGCTCCCACAAGCGTCTCTCCCGAGGGTGACGAGGGAGTGGATGAGCTATCTGCAGACCAAGCAGTATTAGAGGCCCCCCGAGATGTTGGAGCCTCGGAGTTGGCAACGGTCCTCGAAGGGGGGTCAGCTGCTTTGAATACCGAGGCCCCCGAGGGAAAAACTGCACCCCCTTCCTCTGTCACTCCCTCAGAGACCCGCGCACCTGAGAAGAAACGTCGGGAGCATCTACCCCGAAGGGATCGCCCTCTGAAGAGGTTGAAAAAAGGCCTACCCCCAGAGTTCTTGAGTTCGACTGCCCCCGAGGTTGCGGCTTCAAGGTCCCCGGGAGTTCGTGAAGGATCTTCCCCTTCTGTCGTTGAGGTTCCTACTCCCGTATTCGAGGCCCCGGCTCTCCCGATCGACCCTCCTGCTACTCCTCGCGGCAAAGAGGTGCCCGAGGATCCGCCCCGCTCTCACCGAAAAGCCTCAAAGGTGAAGAAGAAGGCGGCAAACAGTTCTCAGTCCATCTAAATAAAGGGGCTTGCTTCTGAGGGTCCGCCTGGGGCTTCAAGTTCAGAAGAACATGCTCCTGACCTCAGAGACGTTCCCAGTCAGTCGGGACCTTCTACTGAGGGAATTCTTCCTTCCCCTATTCTACCATGGAGGGAAGCTGGATCAACCCATTACCTGAGCATGTTACATCAATCTCTACTGGCGGTAAGTATTTTGGCATGCTTTTTATTTATTTCAAAGCCTTTTACTAACTATCTGTATCTGCCCCGTAGGTTGCTTCTAACTGCACGGCCACCAGCCGCTTGCTTTGTTCCGGAGGGGTTACTGAAGACCTCCTCCGGCGGGTGGCGGATGCCGAGGCGGAAACGGGCCGGACCCACGAGGCCGGCCTCATGCAATTGGAGGTCAGCCGGGCTCTTCGAGAAAAAATAGAGCATTATCTTAGTGCTATAATAGCGGTTGAGAATACCCTGCATACGTATAGATTCCGGGAATGCCTTGGATCCGAGAGGAACCAGGTCCTTGCGAAGGAACTACAGAAGCTATCCCAGGAGCGGGAGCGACTCCAGACCCAGACGGGGGAGTTGACTGATCAAATCAACCTCCTGGAATCATCGAAGAAGGCTTTAGAGGACCGGGATGTGGAACGGGAGCGCCTGATGGCTCTGCGAGAACACGACCTAGAGCTGTCGCGCTCTTATGCCGCCGACCTCCAGGAGCAAGCTACCCATTATACCAAAGCCCAGGCTGCTGCTGCTACCCAGAAGCTCTAGGAGATGCAAGAGGCTCAGGATGGCCTACTCCAGGAGGTGGCGACGCTGAAGGCTGCCAAGGGGGAGGTCGAGGCCAAGATACAGCAGCAGCAGAGTATTCACGTGACTCAGCTATCCCAGGCCGAGGCAGAGTCCAAGACCAAGTACCTGGAATCGGAAGAGTATGCCGAGGTGGTAGTCGTGCAAGCATTGAAGTGTCTCAAATAGGGCTTCTATGACGCTATCAGCTAGTTGGAGAAGGATCAGCTGTTGAAGCCAGACGCGAACTTGCGCGCGATAACCATCCAGCGGGTCTGGGACGATCTTCCCCCGGAAGAGAAAACCTTATAGGATCCTTCTTGACCCGGGCATTTTATGCCTGACCATTCTTTGGCCCCTGTGTTTTTCTCCTTTTTAAGTTCTCTTTTGTAAGACAAGTATGTAATTGCTTCACCATTGAATGTCGGCATCACTAGACTTCTTATATTTTGATGGATTTCTTGCCCCCTTAGAATGTTCAGTTTCTGGCCGGGTCTGTGCAACCCCTAGGCTAGGCTTAACCACCAAGAGGTTATAGGGTTCAGTTAGCCTACACACCGAGGGACTGTAGGACTTCAGCAGCTCTTAGTCGGGCATGTTGGAACTTGGATGGCTAGAGAGGGGGGGGTGAATATAGTCAGACACAAAATTCTTTCGCTTAAGGGTTTCTCTGCACTTCACGGTTAGTAGCACGGTAGCGGAAACAATGGAAACAAAGAAGTGCAGAAATGCAGAAAACAAAAACAAACTAAAACAACTAACAAGATCGCTAACAAGGAGGGTTTACAAGGTTCGGGGATAACTTACCCCTACTCCTTGGCGTGCCCGTGAGGTGGGCGATCCCTTGATCGTCGGCAGATCAAGCCCTGGTGAACACCGGATAAAATGCAACCTCCTTCTCGGTGGAGTAACCTCTCCACAGTGTTTCAACAAAGATAGAGTTTTAAGCACGATGAAACACAAGAAAGATCTTACTTAGCACTTAGAACAGACAAGAACACAACAAGCTTCTCCCGAGCTCCACTCAGCGCATATCTCACGCAAGAACACCCTTCTTCGTGTCTTCTCGCTGATGGACTCAAGCCTCTTGTTCCTTCTTTCAAGTGCCCAAGTAACCGATGGTTGCCTCAAAGATCACAGTTGCTTGCTCAAGATGATGAATGTAATCACACAAGCAAAGTGTGGAGAAAAACGATCGCGCAACAAGAACTCAAGCCAGAAGTCACTTCCGAACTCTACTCTGCTCTTCCCCGCTACGCTCCTTTTGTTTCTCCACTGACCGCCAGGTGACACCATCTCACTGCAGCCTCCAGCTGCTCACCTGCCAACGCCAGCTACCACTGAGCTCTCCCTGGACTCCCTGAGCTTCCCTCAGCCAAGCTCCAGTCTGCAGCTCCAGCCGTTGCAACCTGAGATGGCAAATGGACAAACCTGCTCCACTCCATTGACTCTCCTTGAGTGTTTGAATCCTTCCCTGTCACCTGCAGCTTAATCAGAGCATTAGCACAACATATCAATCAGAAAATCAAGTATCAGATGTTAAGCGTAGAGAATCAGATACGTTCAGGCGTGATCAGAGCGTCTGATAGTGCAATTTGAATTAAAGTGATCGGTCACCGGACCGATCAGAGAGACTCCTGATCGGTCACCAGACCGATCAGGCTGGGTTCAGACCGATCAGGCTCTATCCTGATCGGTCCCCAACGCTCAATCAGAAATCGCGATTTCTCTGGGACTCTCCTGGATCGATCACCAGACCGATCTCAGGTTGTGGATTGATCACCAAACCGATCCACCGCTTTGCCGGGCGATTTCTGAGCTTCGCAGTCCAACCCTCCTGATCGGTCACCGGACCGATCAGAGAGCCTCCTGATTGGTCACCAGACCGATCAGGTCATGATCAGACCGATCAGGCTCCGTCCTGATCGGTCATAGTGAGGAACTCGTGATGCTTGATCGTTCTCCAGAACGATCTGCACAGTGATCCAGATCGGTCACCAGACCGATCAGGAGCAGATCAGCAGGGGAACTCAACCTCACTGTGTGCTCCCTGATCGGTCACTCGACCGATCAGTCATCGCTGGATCGGTCACTAGACCGATCCACGAAGGAGCAGCGTGCCAACTTCCCTGATTGGTCACCAGACCGATCCAGGGACTCAAACCTAGCCTTCCAAGCTAGGGTTTCACCCAACCTAGCCCTCCAAGCTAGGACCTGACCCTCCAAGCCAGGATTTCATCCAACCTAGCCCTCCAAGCTAGGACCTGACCCTCCAAGCCAGGACTTTTTCACCTATCCCTCCAAGTTGGGACTTTTCACCTAACCCTCCAAGTTAGGACTTTTCACCTAGCCCTCCAAGCTAGGACTTTTCACCTAACCCTTCCGAATTAGGACTTTTCCACACCTAGCCCTCCAAACTAGGACCTGACCCTCCAAGCCAGGACTTTTTCACCTAACCCTCCAAGTTGGGACTTTTCACCTATCCCTCCAAGTTAGGACTTTTCACCTAGCCCTCCAAGCTAGGACTTTTCACCCAACCCTTCCAAATTAGGACTTTTCAACACCTAGCCCTCCAAGCTAGGATTTGTCATACCTAACCCTCCAGGTTAGGACTTTTCACCACCTAGCCCTCCAAGTTAGGATTTTCCAATCACTCCGTGCCTAATCCCCGATTAGGACTTAACCATAATCATAATCATCAACCTAAACTAAAATCGATGTCAACACCAAAACAACAGTCAGGGTCAGACCGCATCAACAATCTCCCCCTTTTTGTTGTTTGACAATCCAATTTTAAATTTAGGGATTCGAAATCAATTTCTCAACTTTCAGAATCATAGGGGAATCAGGATCCTCCCCTACAACATAATCATCCTAAACTTAGCCAACCACACTCTCCCCCTTTGTCGAACATCGAAAAGGGTCTAGACGGGTTGTTAAATTCAAACAAACTCCCCCTCAACCCTAGGGGTATCCCAAAACAACCAAGGTATGATTTAAGTTTGAAAAACATATGAACACATATGACAAAGATAAGGCATGACAAAACAAGCATATGTATCATATGAACATGACATCATAAGCATAATCATGCGTGATCCGACATACAAAACGATAGCAATATTATGACTAATCATACAAGCCAACAATAACCATGGCAGAGCATCATCATAACAACGCATGATATCAGAATGGTAATCATGTGAGCAACTATATAAACCAACAATAAGCATAATATAGTAAAACATCCATAACAATCGGCATAGCAGATGTAGCACATAGCATCTAAGTCAAGTCATGGGGCATACAACCCGAAAGTCATACAACCAAACAGTCAGATAGTCAAATCACCAACAGATGCAGAGTATAATCAATCGTCAGCGGGGGAGTCAGCCTGCATAGGGTCGTCCACATCATCAGGAACAACAGGCCCCAGTGCAATACTGGCAGAGGGCGCACCTCCAGGGAATGTGTGCTGGCGCCACTCATCATACCATGTCTGCTGCAGCGTACGAACCCTGGAGACATCAGACTCCATCGCGGTCAGTCTGCGGTCGAAAGATCGGAACTCCGAAGGATCTCCTCTCAATAGAGCTCTCGTATGTGAAGATCATGCTGGATCGTCTGATCCAGCTCGAAAATCTGCCATCGTAGGTCCGGCTCGGGCTCATAGTCGTAATCAGCAGTAGCAGCGGCGGGAGCCTCCTGAGGTGCAGCAGCAACGGCTGGTGCCTGAAAGAATGGACCTCCCCCAAGTAGCTCGCCGAGCCCCCTCCCGTCCTTCCAAACCAAAGCCCCATCATGATCCCCGATGATGATGTCGGACTTGGCAAATGCCCGCCGGCCAAGTCTGCAATCCTGTCGGACCATGGGCACTGTCTTGCCCTTGGTGACATCAACACCTACTGACATAAGCCAGTCGGTGATGACATGACCAAAAGGCATATAGACCGTGCGTCGGCTCGGCTCTCGATAGGATAAGATGGACTGAAAAATACTCTCCATGATATTAAAGTCCATGCGGCGGTGCATGCCATAAAGCATCAGGCAATAATAGGGTCGGATCTCGGCTAAGGGCTTGGAAGTGATTGGCAGGATACAATTTGTAATGATCTTGAAGAGTACATAATCGGTAGGAGAGAGATGGAGTGCTGCAAAGGTCGAAAAATCAGGACCCAACTCATCAAGCCCGGCTGGGCGGGGATGACCAAAGAAATGCTGATAAATAGAGTCAGGTGTGACATCCGCAAAAGGAGCCAACAGCGGGTCAGGGAGCTCAGGGTAGATAGAATACAGGTTAGGCGATCGTCGACCACCTAGATACTCCGCTAAGATCTCATAAGAGAAATCGAGATTCCTCTTTGCGACGCGGATAGTGAATTCGAAACCTCCTTGAGGCCCTTGTTGAAGATTATTGTAAAACTCCGAGACAAGATCATAATTGATAGTCCTTTCAAGAGAAAGGAGAAAGCCAAGATTGTAGAAAGTGACTATCTCCATGATGGAGGGGCAGTGCTCGGTCAGAAAGGGAACATCAATTGATCGGCAGGAGAGTAATTTGAAGGTATGGGATTGAAAAGCCTGTTCACAGGCAGCATTGGGGAACCGAGAACTTGAGGAAGGCTGAGGCCTTCGGGAGGGCGCGGATGAAGAAGGGGTTTTGCCCTTCGAGCTGCCCTCTACGGGTTCTTTTCCCTTAGAAGACTTTCTAAAGGATGGAATGATCAAGACAGCAGGTTTGATCAAGAGAAGTGAATCGAATCATGATACAAATTAAGGTTTGATCAAAAGACAAGATGTAATCAATGACCCAAACAGTGAACATAAGGTAAGACATGGATCAAATTAGATTTAATCAGTAGGTGTGGATCATGGCAACAGATTTGATCACGGAGAAATAATCATAAGGTAAGACATTTGATCAAAGACAAGACATGGCAAGGAAGGATCACGGCAGACACATAGGGTCACGACACAAGATACACCACAACACAAAATGAAAATCATGATTAGCACAAACTAATAATCTATGAACTGATCTGCAAGAAAAACTAAACAAAAACTCACTTAGGTGCCATTGATGTTGATTTGAGAGGATCTTGAAGGCTGAAAGGAGAGCTCACGCAGGAGAAGTTCTCGACGCTAGAGATGAGCTCAAGACCTCGAGTAAAAAGGAACTTGCAGAAGACAAGGAAGAGCTTGCAGCACACCTTCTCAAGATCGCACACGCACAGCAAGAGGAAGAAGAATCGTTTGCGCAAGGAAGAAGGAGAGGGAGGTTTCGGCGCTGAGGGGTTTTGGTCGGCTAGGGCTTGGGAAGTGAAGAGAATACGTGATTAAACCGGTTGGTGGATCGGTCCACCAACCAACCTTTAATGCGGTTGAACGGATCACCGTTCGATCTGATAGCGCCCAGATCGATCAGGCTCCGGCCTGATCGGACTGGCCTGGTCCTGATCGGTCGGGTAACCGATCAGGCAGGCTCTTGATCGATCGGCTGATCGATCAGGAGTCGAACAGTAGGGTTCGAAGAGTGGTCTGTGAGCCCCCTGATCGGTCTGTGGACCGATCATCACGGGGTGCCAGATTGGTCCGGGGACCGATCCAGGCTAACACAGAATGTTTGGACACTTTTCCGCGAAGTGTTCTGTGGCCCTTCTGATCGGTCTGTGAACCGATCACCACAGGAGGGAGCCAGATTGGTCCGGGGACCGATCAGCCCTACTCCTGATCGATCCAGTGACTGATCAGGGTTCCTGATATTGCCTGATACGATCTGAAACTTTCAGTTTCAGACTTCTCTTCGATTTCTGAAGGGTTTTGATGAAAGATATCGATCTTGGAAGTGATCCCTCGACTATAATTGATCCCTAAACAAGGATCAAAGGTCCTTATGGTTTGAACAAATCACTTTGCTCCACCCAAGTGGAGTCAAACTCAATCAACAATCATTCAATCAATTTCAACCAAGATTGTCCCAAATTCAAGTCTCCAATCAAGTTTCCTTGATTGGAATGTCCAAGTATGATCATGGAGCCAAATACACATGTATTATGCATTGGTTTTCCCCATACTTGGTCACCGAAGTGATTTTTATCTCGTCAACTTAATTTCTCAAGGGATGCATTGACATTTCGAGAAATTGAGTTGATCCTAACATCTCACCCCATTTCTAGCAAACAAAAATGTTTTGTTGAACCTTATAGTTTGTGTGAGATGTCCCCAAAGTTACCCAATTGTATCCCAACAATTAGAACTAATCATGAAGGGTTTTGAGTGCATTTTGTAAGCTATGAAGCGCGACACATTCCCAACTCCCTTCTTAAAAAGCTAAACTCATTTTCGGGGAGTGGTTTAGTGAAAATGTCTGCTAAATTTGATTTGGACTCTACATATGAGAGTACAACATCTCCTCTAGCAACATGATCTCTAATGAAGTGGTGACGCACTTCAATATGTTTGGTCCTATAGTGATGGACTGGATTCTTTATTAGGTTAATTGTGCGAATGTTGTCACACAACACTTGCACACCCTTGTAGTTTAATCCATAGTCCTCTAAAGTATGAATCATCCACAACAATTGATATACTCTCTCCCATAGCAATATATTCTGCCTCGGTCGTGGAGAGAGCAATACAGTGTTGCTTCCGACTCGACCAACTAACTAAAGATGAACCTAAGAATTGGCAGCCCCCACTTGTGCTTTTCCGATCCAACTTACATCCAGCGTAGTCGGAATCGGTATAACCAATTAGGTCAAATGACTCGGTACGGGGGTACCAAAGACCAACACCAATTGTGCGTTTGAGGTATTTCAAAATTCTCTTGACAGCAATCAAGTGAGATTCCTTGGCACAAACTTGATATCTAGTGCACATACCCACAGCGAAAAGTATATCAGGTCGACTGGCTGTGAGGTATAGTAAACTACCTATCATGCTCCGATATTGAGTCAAATCAACAGGTTTACCACTCTCATCACTGTCTAATCTTGTGTTTGTAGCCATGGGAGTGGTTACTTCTTTTGAATCACTCATATTGAATTTTCGAAGCATTTCTTGAGTATACTTTGATTGGTGCACATGGATCCCATCTCGGGTTTGTTTGATTTCAAGTTCAGGGAAGAAAGTCAACTCTCCCACTAGACTCATTTCAAATTCACTTTTCATGTGTCCAATGAACTCATTTAAATAGCCCTTATTATTTGAGCCACAAATTATGTCATCGATATATACTTGGGCTACAAATATATTGTCACCATCTCTCCGTAGAAATAGTGTAGGGTCTATTTGGCCTCTTACAAAGCCTTTCTCAATTAAAAATGTTGACAACCGCTCGTACCAAGCTCGTGGTGCTTGTTTAAGGCCATAGAGTGCCTTTTTGAGCTTGAACACGTGGTTTGGGAATTCGGTACTCTCAAACCCCGGAGGTTATTCAACATAGACCTCTTCTCTAATTAAACCATTTAGAAAGGCCGATTTGACATCCATTTGATATAACTTGAAACCCCGATGTGCTGCAAATGCAAGCATCAATCGGATGGATTCCAATCGTGCCACGGGAGCATAGGTCTCATCATAATCAAGGCCTTCAACTTGACTATAGCCCTTGGCTACTAAGCGTGCCTTGTTTCTTATGATTTCTCCCTTATGGTTCAATTTGTTTTTGAAGACCCATTTGGTTCCAATAATGGTGGTCTTCTTGGGTCTAGGGACTAAGTCCCAAACTTGACTTCTTTCGAATTGACCTAGTTCATCTTACATTGCGATGATCCAATCGGGATCATTTAATGCTTCATCAATTTTCCTAGGTTCAATTTCGGAAATTAAAGCAACTTCATTAGCCTCATTCCGGAAGAATGATCTAGTCCTAACCACATGATGGATATCTCCAACAATTTGGTCTTGGGGATGACTAGAGGCTAATCTTGTTTGCCTAGGTGTTGGTGGTGCTTCTTGAATGGTTTCACTAGACACAAGCTCGACCTCAGGATCCGGCTGATCAATGGGTTGTCTAGGCTCACCGTCATCGGATTCATCACCATCAACAACACTTGGAATTTCATTTAAACTTAGTCTCCTAAGTTCGAGTTGAACTCCTTCTACATTTTCTGATTGGTCATTTGCTCTTGGAATTTCTTCAAAAACCACATCAGAAGACTCTTCAACCAATCTAGATTTCTTATTGTAGACTCGATAGGCTTTGCTAACTAAGGAGTACCCGACTAGTATCCCTTCATCAGCCTTTGCCGTGAACTTTCCAAGGTGGTCCTTGGTGTTTAGAATAAATACCTTACAACCAAACACCCTAAGATGTTTAACTGTAGGTGGTTTCCAAACCAAAGTTCATGAGGAGTCTTTCCTAAGAACCTATGGATGAGGACTCGGTTTTGCACGTAGCAAATTGTGTTTACAGCTTCGGCCCACAAGTAACTCGGTAGTGAGTACTCATTGAGCATGCTTCGTGCAGCCTCTTGTAAAACACGATTCTTCCTCTCTACAACACCATTTTGTTGAGGTGTTCTAGGTGTGGAGAACTCATGTCTATACCCTCTTTCTTGACAAAATTCTAAAAATAGTTGATTTTGAAATTCACCTCCATGATCACTTCTTATTGTCTTAATTGTTGATGATTTTTCATTTTCAACCCTTCTACAAAAAGAAATGAAAACATCTAAGGTTTGGTCCTTATATTTAAGAAAATAAGTCCATGTATATCTAGTAAAATCATCAATGATAACAAAGCAATATCTACTTCCATTCAATGATATGATAGTGCTACAATCAAACAAGTCCATATGAAGTAAATCTAATACGGTAGAAGTACTTACAGCGCTTTTACCTTTATGTGTAGATTTGGTTTGCTTACCCATTTGACATGCATCACAAAGTTTGTCTTTTTCATACTTGATGCTTGGTAAGCCACGAACTAATCCTTTGTTGGCTAACTTCCGGATGTTCTTCATGTTAACATGTGCTAACCTCCGGTGCCAAAGGGTGGACTCCTCTTCTTTTGACATGAGACACTTAGCAAAAGCATTAGTAGCACTTTTAAATGAAACTTGATAAATATTATCTATTCTTGTTCCTACTAGTACCGTGTCCAAGTTGTCATGTTGTCTAACTAGACATTGACTTGATTTGAATCAATTGTGTAACCCGCATCACACAACTGACTGACACTTAGGAGATTAAATGTCATCCCCTTGACTAGAAGGACATTTTTAATTCTAAGACATTCGGATATTTGAATGTCTCCTATTCCTATGACTTTAAGACTACTATTGTGAAACATTACCTCTACTTTTTCTTTGAAGTGTGGTAAACAATGATCTATCCCGGTCATGTGTTTGGAGCATCCATTATCAACGAACCAAGTTGATAGATGCTCCCCCTCAATCATAACTTACACAATTCGAAAAATAGAAGTTTTAGGTACCCAAACCTTGGGACCTAAAGCACCTACTAGACAAGACTTAGGCACCCATGCCTTGACAACTTTCTTATGAACCTTGGGTGTCTTAAGTGGCCTAACACCAGTCCTAGACATTAAGGACACAAATGAAGGTTCTTTGGGTCGGTAACCAATACCAGCCCTATTGTAGACCGCCCTTTGGGCATTCAAGATCATGTCTAGAGTCTTTGAGCTTGTTGAGAATTTCTCAAGAATATTCTTAAGTCTCTTAACTTCACTCTTCAATGATTTGTTTTCATCCTCTAACAATTCATCATGCAAATCATCTACATCCTCAACCCTAGAGGATTTCAAATGTTCAACCTCAATTTTCAAAGATTTAATTTCATTCTCTAACATTTCAACATGTAAATCATCTATGTTCTCATCCCTAGATGATTTCAATTGTTCAACTTCTAATTGCAATGATTTAACCCTATTTTTTTACTTCTTTAACATATTAGTTAAACATGCAATTGCTCTATAACATTTTTCAAGTTCGGGAGAGGTTACCTCTTCATCATCCGAAGATGATGAAGCCGCGTTTGAGGAGTCGGAGGATTCATCACTGTTTTCTTCTCCAAGAGCCATGAGTGCCACATGCCTTGTGCTCTTTTCCTCCTCTTCATCCGATGAGCTTGAGGAGGACTCATCCCACATGGCCTTCAAGGCCTTCTTCTTTTTCTTTGATTTCTCCTCTTTCTTCTTGGATTTCTCCTCCTTCTTCTTTAGCTTTGGGCATTCACTCTTGAAGTGCCCTTTCCTGCCACACTCATAACACGAAGCTTTAGACTTATCAACTTTAGCTTCACTAGGGTTACTTTTACCCTTGAAGCGTCGACCCCTTCTCATCATCCTTCTCACAAAATTTGTCATCTCGGAGGAAGAAGACCCACTGCCATCTTCCTCGGAATCGGATTCGGATTCGGAAGAGGATGAAGATGAGGAGACTTCCTTCTTCTTCTCCTTCTTCTTCTTGTTGGATCGATCTCCTGCAACTAAGGCAATCCCCTTTTCCTTGGGGCCTTTGTTAGCCATCTCATGTAATTCCATTTCACAAAATAGATCATCTAGTTTAACAATTGATAAATCCTTGGAAACTTTGTAGGCATCCACCATGGATGACCACAAAATATTCCTTGGAAATGCTTTTAACACATACCTCACAAGGTCGCGATTTTCGACCTTTTCATCAATTGAGTGGAGACCATTCAATACCTCTTTGAATCTGCTGTGGAGCTCACTTACAGAGAATTCTCCTTCATGGAGAGGTTTTGAAGTTGATTGAGGAATAAATCCCTCTTGGCGATTCTTGAGTCTCGGGTTCCCTCGTGAAGTTTGATGAGCTTGTTCCACAAGTCTTTTGCACTTGAAAATGGACCAACCTTGATGAGTTGGTCTTTGTTCATGCCACATTGCAGGGTCACCACCGCCTTCGCGTCGGCTTCACTCTTTCGAGTTTGTTCAGTCGACCAACGCCATGATTCGAGTTCCTTGCCTTCATCATCCTTTGGAGGGGTGAAACCCTCCTTCACAGCGAACCAAGTGTTGATGTCCATCTTTAGGTAGTACTCCATCTTCGATCTCCAATATTAGAAATCTGCTCCCTCGAAGAAAGGAGGTCGGGTGGTGGAGAAGCCTTCTCTCAAAGCCATTCTTGATAGCTCTCGGTTGTTAATCCGCTTGTACAGAGCCCCAAGCTCTGATACCACTTGTTGGAACTTGGATGGCTAGAGAGGGGGGAGGGTGAATATAGCTAGACACAAACTTCTTTCGCTTAAGGGTTTCTCTGCACTTCACAGTTAGTAGC
The DNA here is from genome assembly GCA_024364735.1 of Boesenbergia rotunda. Classification (NCBI taxonomy): domain Eukaryota; kingdom Viridiplantae; phylum Streptophyta; class Magnoliopsida; order Zingiberales; family Zingiberaceae; genus Boesenbergia; species Boesenbergia rotunda. The sequence goes on from JAGFNQ010002269.1 coordinate 54,129, forward strand.
ACGGCAGCGGAAACAATGGAAACAAAGAAGTGCAGAAATGCAGAAAACAAAAACAACTAACAAGATCGCTAACAAGGAGGGTTTACAAGGTTCGGGGATAACTTGCCCCTACTCCTTGGCGTGCCCGTGAGGTGGGCGATCCCTTGATCGTCGGCAGATCAAGCCCCGGTGAACACCGGATACAATGCAACCTCCTTCTCCGTGGAGTAACCTCTCCACAGCGTTTCAACAAAGATAGAGTTTTAAGCACAATGAAACACAAGAAAGATCTTACTTAGCACTTAGAACAGACAAGAACACAGCAAGTTTCTCCCGAGCTCCACTCAGCGCAGATCTCACGCAAGAACACCCTTCTTCGTGTCTTCTCGCTGATGGACTCAAGCCTCTTGTTCCTTCTTTCAAGTGCCCAAGTAACCAATGGTTGCCTCAAAGATCATAGTTGCTTGCTCAAGATGATGGATGTAATCGCACAAGCAAAGTGTGGAGAAAAACGATCGCGCAGCAAGAACTCAAGCCAGAAGTCACTTCCGAACTCTACTCTGCTCTTCCCCGCTACGCTCCTTTTGTTTCTCCACTGAACGCCAGGTGACACCATCTCACTGCAGCCTCCAACTGCTCACCTGCCAATGCCAGCTACCACTGAGCACTCCCTGGACTCCCTGAGCTTCCCTCAGCCAAGCTCCAGTCAACAGCTCCAGCCATTGCAACCTGAGATGGCAAATGGACAAACCTGCTTCAAGGAAAGACCTCCATTGACTCTCCTTGAGTGTTTGAATCCTTCCTTGTCACCTGCAGCTTAATCAGAGCATTAGAACAGCATATCAATCAGAAAATCAAGTATCAGATATTAAGCGTAGAGAATCAGATACGTTCAGGCACGATCAGAGCGTCTGATAGTGCAATTTGAATTAAAGTGATCGGTCACCGGACCGATCAGAGAGACTCCTGATCGGTCATCAGACCGATCAGGCTGGGTTCAGACCGATCAGGCTCCATCCTGATCGGTCCCCAACGCTCAATCAGAAATCGCGATTTCTCTAGGACTCTCCTGGACCGATCACCAGACTGATCCCAGGTTGTAGATCGATCACCAGACTGATTCATCCCTTTGCCGGGCGATTTCTGAGCTTCGCAGTCCAACCCTCCTGATCAGTCACCGGACCGATCAGAGAGCCTCCTAATCGGTCACTAGACCGATCAAGTCATGATCAGACCGATCAGCCCCGTCCTGATCGATCATAGTGAGGAACTCGCAACGCTTGATCGTTCTCTAGAACGATCTGCACAGTGATCCAGATCGGTCACCAGACCGATCAGGAGCAGATCAACAGGGGAACTCAACCTCACTGTGTGCTCCCTGATCGGTCACCCGACTGATCAGTCATCGCTGGATCGGTCACCAGACCGATCCACGAAGGAGCAGTGTGCCAACTTCCCTGATCGGTCACCAGACTGATCCAGGGACTCAAACCTAGCCTTCCAAGCTAGGGTTTCACCCAACCTAGCCCTCCAAGCTAGGACCTGACCCTCCAAGCCAGGATTTCATCCAACTAGCCCTCCAAGCTAGGACCTGACCCTCCAAGCCAGGACTTTTTCACCTAACCCTCCAAGTTGAGACTTTTCACCTAACCCTCCAAGTTAGGACTTTTCACCTAGCCCTCCAAGCTAGGACTTTTCACCTAACCCTTCCGAATTAGGACTTTTCCACACCTAGCCCTCCAAGCTAGAACCTGACCCTCCAAGCCAGGACTTTTTCACCTAACCCTCCATGTTGGGACTTTTCACCTAACCCTCCAAGTTAGGACTTTTCACCTAGCCCTCCAAGCTAGGACTTTTCACCCAACCCTTCCGAATTAGGACTTTTCAACACCTAGCCCTCCAAGCTAGGATTTGTCACACCTAACCCTCCAGGTTAGGACTTTTCACCACCTAGCCCTCCAAGCTAGGATTTTCCAATCACTCCGTGCCTAATCCTCGATTAGGACTTAACCATAATCATAATCATCAACCTAAACTAAAATCGATGTCAACACCAAAACAACAGTCAGGGTCAGACCGCATCAACAGGGCGTGTACAACTTCGAGGCCCAGCCTACATAGCGAGAGGTTGTAGGGTTTTAGCAGCTCTTGGCCGGTCGTGTACATCTTCGAGGCCAAGCCTACACCCCGAGAGGCTGTAGGGATTTTAGCAGCTCTTGGCCGGGCGTGTACAGCTCTGAGGCCAAGCCTACACACCGAGAGGCTGTAGGGTTTTTAGCAGCTCTTGGTCGGGCATGTACAGCTCCGAGGCCAAGCCTACACACCGAGAGGTTGTAGGGTTTTTAGCAGCTCTTGGCCGGGCGTGTACAGCTCCGAGGCCAAGCCTACACACTGAGAGGCTATAGGATTTTTAGCAGCTCTTGGCCGGGCGTGTACAACTCTGAGGCCAAGCCTACACACCGAGAGACAGTAGGGTATTGTTTTAATGCAATTTTTGCCCAAGATCAACTAAAACCTATAATATTTTAAAATTTAATTGATTAATAATCCAATTTAAACCCATGGAGATTTTCTATATCCAAATATACATTTTTCTAAATATATCCAGCAGTGGTGTTGTTTTGACTATGTTAAGTTGTATCGGTTTCTAAGATGAACATGTCCATGATATATATCTTTGTGGATGATTGAGAAGTAGAGTTTGAAACACTTGGAACTCCTTTTTGCGTCATTTTGAAAAGAGAGTATTGATAGCAAATAAAACCCTAAACCCTTGACTTCAGACATTCGATTTGTGTGGATTTTGTCGGAAACTCTTGATGTCGCCTAAGAAGGACACACAAAGACACTTACGGAGGTTTTCGGTGTGGAACAATGCCAGCTAAAGAGCATAGGATTTTTGCAATGGAAGACTTAAGAGAACATATTAGGTTTGCATGCATTGAGAGAGGGAGGGAGAAAAATGTTGATGCTCCATGCATCCGAACCATCATTTTTTTTCAAATTAAAACCATTCAAAAGTGGTTCAGATGCCTTAGAAAATGATGTTGGGAAGGGGGTTGGTGGGAGGGGTACAAGGGAAATTTAGTGAGTTGTTTGGTAAATTAGAAAGTGTAGTGTGCCTTTTGGTAATTTCAAAAAGTGGTCAGTGCCTTTTGGTAAATTCTTGAATTAAATTTCGGCAAAGCTGAAGAATTATCCTCCCAAATAATGGCTAATTTTGATTTTCTGATTTACTCCCTCCCAATAGTGTAGTTCAGTCATAGGGGGCCTTCAGTGTGACGGATTTTACCGTTTTTGTACTAATAAACATAATTTTGTCCCTACTGGTATAGTTGAGTTGATACTTGAGTAGGGTTTGTCATCATTGAGTTATGATTCAATTCTCGATATGTGTAAATATTACTTCGGATTATCTCGTGTCACATAGGCAGCTCAACTAAGGCTAAATAAACCCATTTATCTAAGGTTGTAAATGAATTGAATGTTCATGAACAAACTTCGTCTTGGTAAGGATTTTATTATCAAAATCAGTTTGCCCTAGGCTATGGTGTAACAGAAGGCACTAAGTTGTTACTCAGGTACTTACGGTTCAATTCCTAACTACGACGCATTTTGTAAGAATTTTTCCTCCAAATAGGGCGCATAAGAATGGGATGACGAGCTTCTAGTGGACCGCCCACAGTGAGTGCTTCTCGATTTTTACCCTGGCAGCTGGTGGGAAACTTCTATGGGCCAAGCCAGTCGTTCTAGATTTGATTGTTACCTGGTTCATCATTTTTTGTAAGAGTTTGTTTATGTTTGTTTGACATACATAAGATCAATTAAATAAACAAGCTGAACAACTCATTAAACTAGCCAAACAAACTTGAACACATATGTGTTTAGCTTGACAACATTTGTGAACAATTTTTGTAAACGATATTCATGAATAACGTTTACGTGAACAATATTTATGAAAAATGAAAAATAACTTTAAATTGTTAAACTCAATAATCAATTAAACAACTTTTAAACTATCAAACAAACTTAAATTAAGAGCTTGCTCAAACTCATACAAATCAAATCAAACTAAACTTGAACAATCATTTCAATAGTTTGGTTCATTTTAGACTCGACTTATCTTGGTTTGACCCAATTATTTTATCAAACAAATTTAAACATCTCTAAATTTAGTTTGGCTTGACTTATTTATATCTCTTGATTTACCTCTCTTTCAGAGTATGTGAGGCTCCCGAATAACTTGCTAATGTGACAACTTCCCCTTTGGCACGTACATGTGATAAACACAAATTTTTTATCGACCATTTTATTTAGATTATTATTTACACTATTAAATTTATCCTAATTTCAATCACCTCTAGTTAATTATTTAGTTAATTTGTTGGTGAATTAAAAAAACATAATCTACATTCAAAGTTATTTATAATTAAAATTATTTTATAAACTAAACTTCAGTTAAAATTACTATTTTAATAATTTTGATTAATTATTATAATAATATCAGAATAAAAAAATTTTAGGAATAAAAATAAAAAATATTTTGTTTTTTTTATAAGGTGCCTTTATTTTATTAAAAATATAAAATATAAAAAATACACTAGAAATTTGAAAAAAAAAGAATTATTTATGATATTTTTTTTAATTTTTTAATTTTTATACACTTTTTATTCTCTTATGTAATTTTATTTATAGATAGAGCACAAGTTAATTGGGATCTTACCCAACCCGAGCGCAAACTAATTAGACCTAAGCGTAAACTGAGCAGATGTCTGTGACATTTGTGATCATTGACTATTCACGTCGTGTTTGGTTTGACATAACACAAAAGTGACACCTAACTTGGTTGCCCATTCTTTTAAGTTTATATAATTATTATTATTTTATATTTAAAAGTAATAGAGTGATTCTTATAAAGATTATTTAGCGAGAAGTTAAAGTATAGAGTATTTAAAAATAAAAATTAAAAATTAATACAAAATAAAATTAAAATATTTAATTAATAATTACTTTTAAACTTAATTTTTAATTAAAAGACAATAATATTCTTAAATTATATAAATTAATCTTTTTAATTATCTAAATATAATTTTATATACTATCAATAATATTTTATATATTTATTATTATATTTTAAAATTATATCAAAATTAATTTTTTTAATAATATATATGTTTAAAAATATAAAATTAATAAAAATAAAAATATGAAAAATTGACAAACTTTATATAAATGCAAAAAATATGTATAAAAAATTTTAAAAATTTAAATTATATAAAAATATAAAATTTTATTTAATGATAGTAATTATGTAAAATAATAAATTTATTAAGGATATAAATGTCAACTTTTAATTTTAGGTCATAAGTAAAAAAAAAGTAGAAATAGGAAAAAATATCAAATTCTTACCTTCAATTTTGAGTAAAAATTACATAGCGGAAGCAGAATTTGACATTCATAAACACTTAAAATTATTTCCATATAATTAGAATATAAAAAATACTTAATAAAAATTTTACCAAATACTCCCAAATAGGCTAGTGCAAGTATATTTAAATTAAAATAATATATTTATTGTAATATAATACATTATCTCTTGCGTATTAGAAAGTGACTGATATTTTCTACGATCGATTATAAATTTATATTTTATTTTTCTTTATATATTTTAAAAATAAATTATGAAAATGATTAAAATGGAATTAATTTTCAGTAGACATACTTTTAGAAAACAAATTCCTTTTACTCCTTATGCACTTGACGGTAATTTAAAAAATGACTTCGTAATCTATTTTATTTTATTTTTACTAGAGATGTTTGGGGAAGTGTAATTATTTTTGTTATAAAAAACAAAAATTGTGAAAGACACCTGCCTAATATAATGTAATCATCATTTAAAACGACACTAAATAGAAATTATTTATTGGGTGAGACAAAAATAATAATACGAATTTAAAAATAATAAATGGAATAAGAATGATAACTGGTTCCCAAACGACCCCATTTTCATTCCAGCTCGCGAGATACCTTTGATCACCTCCGCCGACGATTGCAACTTCCGTTTCCACTGGATCCCCCAACGCCGTCGACGATATCGCGGAGGACGAAGGTGGTGTGAAGAAGAGGTCGATCATGTTTTCTGTTTTTGATTCAAGAAACTGATCCACCGATCCACGAGGCGGCGCAGGAGCACAAGAATATCCGAGAAGGCCTCGCCTGAGATCGGTAGCGCTGGGTGCGAATCAGTCACGCCACGGCCCGTTCCACGCGAACGCGGGCTTACGGCTCTTCCCCTTCTTGCCTAATGCGCAGCGCACCCGATACCTAGAGTCCCTCCCCCCGCCCCCTATGGATTTCGTCGGCCGCTACGCCACCACCGCCTCCCCGTCAGTAGAGCACCACCACCATCCGCCGCCTCATCCGGAGCCGGAGCCATCGCCAGCGCTGGTTGCTGCCCCCGCTGGCCCCGCCATCCCCGAGGAGCCGGAGTACTTGGCTCGGTACATGGTGGTCAAACACTCGTGGCGCGGACGGTACAAGAGAATCTTGTGCATCTCCAGCTTCGCCATCATAACGCTGGATCCTACCACTCTGGCTGTCACCAATTCTTATGATGCGCCGGAAGATTTCGAGGGGGCTGCTCCTGTGCTGGGGCGGGGAGATGATGTCGGCTCGCAGGAGTTCACCGTTAGCGTACGGACAGATGGGAAGGGGAAGTTCAAGGCTATCAAATTATCGTCGAGGTTTAGGGCGAGCGTCCTGACACTGTTGCACCGTCTCAGGTGGGGTAAGTTGGGGCCGATCATGGAATTCCCAGTGCTCCATTTACGGAGAAGGACTTCCACATGGGTTCCATATGTAAGTTCGAATTCTTAGCTATATGATCACGGTGAATAGTTTGCTGAATGCTCTATCTGCTGTTTGTTCTTGCCCAATACTTATACTGTCTGAAGTAGAGTGATCTTATTACAATTTCTGGTTGACACTTTTAAGACTGCTTCTAAGATTACTCCACAATGGTTCCATATGTAAGTTCGAACTCTTAGCTATATGATCACGGTGAATAGTTAGCTAAATGCTCTATCTGCTGTTTGTTCTTACCCAATACTCAAGGTATACTGTCTGATGTAGAGTGATCGTACTACAATTTCTGGTTGACACTTTTTAAGACTGCTTCTAAGATTACTCTATCTTCTGTTTATTCTTACCCAATACTCAGGGCGTTACTATGTTGTTTATTCTGTCTGATGCAGAGTGATCTTATTACAATTTCTGGTTGATACTTTGAAGACTGCTTCTAACTCAGGATTGTTAGAAATTGTTTGCATATCTAAAATCCAATGTCTGAGTACAATAATCATATGCTTCTGTTAGATTCTTGATTTGTATTGATTTTCTAAGTGATGATTGTGTTGATTGGGAGGTTACAAAGCTTTGACTTTTTTTACCGTCTAATGAAACGCTTGCTATGAACCTGGTAAATGTTGGATGGTATTTGTCGTGGTGTCTACCTCAACATAGCTTTTTATGCTAACTCGGGCTGCTTTCATTGTGTTGATTTCTAAATGAAGAAACTCAACTTTGTAAAATAGTTATAGCTCAACAAAAATCTTTGTTTCTGCACTATAGAATGTGATTATTGTTTGGTAATCATAGTTCTTGTTTTCCTTCACGTCACTACAATCTGTCCTACAGAAATTGAAGGTTACAGCTACTGGCGTTGAACTTATTGAAGGACAGTCTGGAGATCCTCGGTGGTGTTTGGATTTCAGGGACATGGATTCTCCACCAATCATACTCCTCACAGACAGTTATGGAAATAGCAGTTCAGATTCGGGAGGGTTTGTTTTATGCCCCCTGTATGGGAGAAAAAGTAAAGCCTTCAGAGCTGCCTCTGGAACTTCTAATTCTGCAATTGTATCATACCTGGTAACACTGTTTCCTACATAATGTGGTTTCCTCCCATTTCCTTTAGGTCTTTGGTATTGTCAAATATATGATCATTTTTTATGGAATCGTGCCTGATTTCTTGGCAGACTAAAACTGCAAAAACTACTGTTGGGTTGTCATTGTCTATTGGCAGTTCTCAGAAGATGACTGTGGTGGATTTTTTAAACAAAAGAGGTAGATTCATGATAATCCTCTGAACTTCTTGTTTTCTTATTAGCATGTACTTGAAGTCCTTTATATGAACCTTTGAATTTAAAATGAATCTTATCTCGATTACTCAAGGCCATGCACATGCAATTAAAATAAACAATAAAATCGATTGTTTTACTCACTAGGGCATGATAGTATGTGTTAGAATATTATAAATATAGCTAGGGATAATTTCATATATCCTAATTTATATTTTACCTAAAATACAAATTAGTCCTTAAAATAGAATCCTGATTTATTTCCTAGAATGGAGTTCTAATTATTTTTTAAAATATGTCCTAACTTTGTATATAAATAAGGCTTATATCTTGTAATATTTGATGAGAGAAATTCTTTAACATGGTATCAGAGCACAAGGTTTAAGTTTTTTTTCCTTTACCCTAAAATTCTCTTTTGCCCTAAATCTTGACCGATCTGTTTCCCTTTTCCCCTCTCTTCACGTAATGCTGTTGTTCTTCCTTGCGACGCTGCTGTTCTTCTCCTGCACGTGATGCTGCTGTTCTCCAGGGAAGCCGAAGCTGTTGTTCTTCTTCCTGCACGCCGTCACACGTCGTGTGCTATTCTCCTCAGTGTGCTTTCCTCCTTCGAACGCTGAAGGCTCCTCCGTCGCGTGCATATTCCGGGGCCTATTCCCGATGCCGACAACCTCTCAACAACCTAAAACTAATCAATGGCTATCTCTGGCACTCCAAAGTCGGATATCTCAATCTTTACCAATCACATCACTGCACCGCTCTCTTCTGAGCAGTTCGGTGGTAAGAATTACTCCTCTTGGGCCTCTCACATTGAGCTTTGGCTTATTAGGCAGGGTTATGAGACACATCTCATCCAAACCGAAGAGGATGCTTAAGTCGTCAATCGTCCTATGAGGAAAAAGGTTGACGCTCAGTTGTGTTGTTTTATGTGAGCCACAATCCATCCATCTCTTAGGGATGTCTTCCGCACTCACAAAACCTGCAAAGCTGTTTGGACACAAGCTCAACAACTCTTTACAAACACCTCTCGGCGACTCTATCAAGTTTGTGGATATGAACATCCTCAGTGCCCATCAGATTAAGGATTCTATGTCAACTTATCTGTGTTCAGTCTTTAGCCTTCTTTGTGACTTCAATGAACTGCTTCCACCTACGACCACTCCTGTTGCAGAGCTTGAAAATTAGAAGAAATTTTTTATGTCTCTGGCTTTATATGGTCTGCCCACAGCTTATTCTCATGTTCGTGATCAAATTCTGGGCAACCCCACATAAGCTACTATGAACAGTACCTGAGCAACTCTCCTTCGTGTCCCTACCAAAGTCTTGACGTTATCTCCTTCCATTTCTATTGACTCATCAGCTTTGGTTTCTCGAAGCAATACCAAACCTCTACTCCGTAAGGGTGGCAAAGGACGCCCTTGGTGTGATCACTGCCATCGACTAGGACACATGATTGATAAATGTTGGAGTCTACATGGTCGACCCTCTCGTGCTGCTCAGATCGTCCAGAGTTCTGTTGCTTCTTTAGCTTCCACTTCACAGTTGCCATCGGATCCGACCCTACCGCCTTTCTATGACGACTTTCTGAAATGCTATGAGGATCAACAGGCTTCTGATTCCACTGTTACCGTTGCACACGCTGGTAATTCCTTTGCTGGCATATCTCGATCTTCGGATCCTTGGGTTCTTGATTCTGGGACCACCGATCATATCACTGGTAATAAATCTCTTTTTTCTTCTCTCACTACTTTCGGTTATTTATCCTTTGTCACCATGACAAATAGTTCTCAAACTCAGTCCCAATTGGTATTGTTCATCCCTGGGTTGACTATTTTGTTTTCATATTTGTGCCATTTGTTTGTGTGTTAACGTGCAGCTTTTGTTGGATTGAATAAGTGACTTTTTTTTAAAAGAAAATTATAAATGAAAAGACTAATGTTGCAAATTACTTAAGTAGCTCAATTCAATTTACACTCATCTTAGTTGAAAAAGATTGTAAACGAATGGTCCATTGTGCCCTATCTAAATTTCTTACTATCTTCTTCATTAGAAGGGATGCCCAAACAACAATGATATGATAGTTTTCTTTGTTGTATGTATAGGATCGAATAGATCGCTAGAGCGGGGACGGGGAGATAGCATTTTCGGAAGTTCGAGAGATCGTAGCGGAAATAGAAGTTAAAAAAACAATGTTAACACCTTTCTTTTTACTTGGTTTACAGAATGTTTTGCTAGTCCAAGGCCCGCGATCGTTGATCGCTTTCGTTGGGTAATCCACTAATGACCTTATCTTCCGAACAACTTTTTCGGAAGTGAAGGTTCGATAAGTACAAAAACTCCGATTATGAAAATAATTAAAGACAATAAGTAGAAAGACAATGGTGATACCGACAACACAATAAAGTAAAGGCTTAAACATTTGTTGTCGGAGCAGTTTCAGTGTTGCGGCGGAGTTTTTGGAGCAGCGTGAGAGTATGACGAGCATAGAGAATTGATGTTGAGTTGCTGTCAAAGGCATATTTTATAGGCAATTCCAGGTGCTTGGACCAACCCTAGAGGCGGCGCCTCTACCGAGGCTTATCTGATCCACCTTCATATCCCACTCCAGGCGCTTGGATCCCTTCCGGGCGCCTAGAAGTTGACGTGCGTTGGCCAATTGGAGCGTGCTATCTCAACTGAATACGTGGCTGAGTTCGGGCCGTTCTGGGATCCTGGTTGGTAGCTTGGACCTCTGGGTGCCTGGAATCCCCTGACTCCGGCCACCTTCCTACTTCACAAAGTTAGCACAACAGACATAATATAAAAGCATAATAATTTGGCAGTCTTGGAACTATCCGATCCTTACTTTTGGATTCCACGTGAAATCCTAGGTCGGATCGACGTCTATTGTTCCCTTCCAAGGAATGCGTCCTCATCTACTCCTCTTAGGAGAAGTTACCTGACTTGTCAAACATCCGGTCCTCAAACCTGTTTGTACTTCTTGCTCGACATTCGATCTTTCGACCCCTAGGACTTTCTCTTGATGTCTGATCCTCCAGACCCATCGAATTGCTAGATGTCCTCTAGACCCGTTTAGACTTCCGACCTAGTGTACTCGATCTGTTAAGTCTTCCTGTCCAATCTCACCGACTAGGACTTCCTTGCCTAACCTCAACTAGAACTTTTTTGGTTGAGCTACCTGCACACACAGTCAACCTCGTTAGATCACTACACATTTTAACTTTAAATCCTTTGTCAATATCAAAACCTAGGTTCGATCATCCGGTGCTCCTTGCACCAACAATCTCCCCATTTTTTATTATGACAAACTAGTTCAAAGTTAAGTATTAAATAGATATAAGAAAAAACATTTTATCAGTTGAAAAAAAAAGCTTCCTCCCTTTAACTTGATCTCTCCCCCTGAATTTAAAATTTAGGAAATTTTGAAAAAATACTTAGGGGGCGTTTGGTTTGCATTTTCCAGCCTGTTTTTCATTTTCATTTTCTGTAGAAAATGCGGTTTTCTGGAAAACATGTTTGGTTTGCATTTTCCAGCTTTGTTTTCCAGAAAAAAACATAGCGTTTTCTGGAAAACTGGAGAATGAAAAAAAGTCATTTTCCAGAAAACTAGAGAATGCGGTTTTCTGGAAAATGAAAATGGAAAATGGAACAAACCAAACGCCCCCTTAACTTTTGACACCATACTCTCCCCCTTTTGACACATATCAAAAATGAAGTTTAAATAAATTGTTGTAAAAATGTTTTTTAAAGTTAGAAATAGAAATTTTTCAAAAGGAATTTTGAAAAACACTTTATGTTTAAATTTTTAGAGGGAAAAAACACTTGGAAGGTCTAAATTTTCAAAAAGCTCTCCCTCAATCTAGACTCTGAATTTAATATACTTAGGTTTTGAAAATACTTAAACTTTTTAACCTATTCTCTCACTTTTTTTTGACATATATCAAAAATCAACAGAGAATTCCAAGAATCATAAAATAGTTAGGAAACAAAAATATTTCTAAGACAGGAAAAAAAATCGTCAGTAGTTTGAAAAATTTTTTGTACGACTTTTGAATTTTAAAAGCTAAGTTTTTCAAACGAAATTGGGGGAAGTTAGAAACTATTTTTTGAGAAATAGGTTAAGTTGAAAAGATGATTTTCAAAGGATTTTCCAAACATATATTAACATAGGAAAATAGCTTTTCAAAACTATTTTGAAGCAAGATTTTTCAAACAAAAAGGTATTTTCAAGAAGATATTTTGAAAGTAGATTTTCAAGTTAAGAGAAGTATGTTAAAAAAAATTGTAAAATAATTTTTAAGAAAAGGAATCCGAATACTAATTGCACTTAAAAACATGAACAAACATATAACGTTTTAAGCAATGTTTGCAATTAAAACAAAAAAACATTAACGCTCACTATACTAAGACTAAAAGCAAGTTAATGGGTCCTTAGAGTTCAAGCATGCATGATCAACCCTAGGTTTTCCAAGCATATTTATATTATTCTTTCTTTTCATTATTTTTCATCTATAATTTTCCTAAATTTCACAACTTACTAAATTATTAAAATAAACTTTGACAAATTATTGATTTTAATTGGGCATTATTAATTCTACTTAGTTTTAGTACTTTTTGTGAGCCACCTATATCTAAGTGTAATGTTCAACTATAGGGTTGACTTGATTATTAATTAATTTTGATTTGATTTAATTAATTAAATTTAGTTTGTTTAATTTAAGTTTATCTTGACTACGTAACTTTCAGATTAGTTGAATTAATTAGTTCAAATTAATTTTGGATTGATTAATTAGGGTTTTGATTGAATTTTGGCTTGATTATTTAAATTTGAGTTGTTAATTGAATTTGGCTTATTTAACTTGATTATTTAGGTTTAATTAAGTTTAAATTGAGTCTAAGTTTAATTATATTAAGATTAAAATGATAATTCAGTTTAAGTCATTAGTTAATGATAATTAAGTTGGATTAATTATTAAGTTTAATTGAACTAGGAAATTAATTAACTCGAATTAATTAGGATTTACATTGCATTTTGGATTATGATTTAATTTTGGATTAATTAAAATTGTTTGGTTAAGGTTTAATTATTTATGAGTTAGATTAAATTGACTAAGTTAGATTGATTTAGGATTAGAGTAATAACTAATTTAATTAAGTTTTGCTTAAATAGGATTAAGTTGGTGTTATTAGTGAGTAGTTAATTTAAATTTTGAATTTGTTGATTTTAAGTTAATTTCGGGTTTATTTGTTTAATTAAATAAATTAATTAGTTAAGATTAATTGGGTAAGGTTTAATTAATTTTGGATTGATTACGGTTTATTTAAGTTTACTTGATTAGGGTTTATTTAAGTTTAATTGATTAAGGTTTATTTTAAATTAGTCCTAAATCCTTCTCACCATTTTCTTGATTTTTAATCAGGGAACCTTATAGGTTTTGTGAGATGATTATTAATTTTATCTTCATTAATTTAATTTGAATTCTAAGGATTGATTCACCATGTGTTAGATTCAAGTTTAATCCTTGATTAAATAAGTGCACATTTCACGTTTCATCTTCTAAGCTATGGTGAGGCATATGACCTCTTGGATATCGGAGCAACGACCACTTCTAGACAATGCTACAACAACAACAACAACAAAGCCTTATCCCACTAGGTGGGGTCGGCTATATGGATCCTTTTACGCCATTGAGTTCTATCCCCTACTATATCATCATCTAGATTTAAATAAAATTTATCTTGTTTTATTGTTGCCAACCAAGTCTTTTTTGGTCTTCCTCTCCCTCTTTTAATGTGCGTATTTATCATAGTTTCACATCGTCTAACAGGGGCATTTATTGGTCTTCTAAGTACATGTCCGTACCATCTCAAACGTGTCTCCCGAAGTTTTTCTTCAATAGATGCCACTCCGACTCTCTCTCTAATACTCTCATTCCTTATTCTATCCATCCTCGTATGTCCACACATCCACCTTAACATCCTCATCTCTGCAACTTTCATCTTTTGCTCATGTGCTCGAGTCATAGCCCAACATTCAGCACCATATAACATAGCAGGTCTAACTGCCGTTTTGTAGAACTTCCCTTTAAGTTTTAGAGGTACTTTACGATCACATAAGACACCCGATGCTAATCTCCATTTCAACCATCCTGCTTGTATTCTATGTAAGACATCTCTCTCAATTCCTCCATCACTTTGCAAGAACGATCCTAAATACTTAAAGTTCTCGATTTTAGACAACTCATCATCTCCTATCTTAACAATTGTTTCACTACGTCTAGCATTGCTAAACTTAAATTCCATATATTCAGTCTTTACTCTACTAAGCCTAAAACCTTTCATTTCTAGAGTTTCCCGCCAAGATTCTAGTTTAGCATTTACTCCTTCACGTGTCTCATCTATCAAACCAATATCATCTGCAAACAACATGCACCATGGCACTGTATCTTGAATGTGCCTAGTGAGTTCATCCATGATTAGTGTAAAAAGATAGGGACTTAAAGCTGATCCTTGATATAACCCTATCCTTATTGGAAATGCTTCAATCAATCCACCTGAAGTCTTCACTCTAGTCGTTACATTTTCATACATATCTTTAATTAGGTCAATATATGTTACGCTAACGCCTCTCTTTTCTAGAATTCTCCATATAATTTCTCTTGGTACCCTATCATAAGCTTTTTCTAAATCAATAAATACCATGTGTAGATCTTTCTTTTGCTCCCGATATTTTTCAATTAATTGCCTAAGAAGATGTATAGCTTCTATTGTCGACCTTCCAGGCATGAACCCAAATTGATTTTCGGTTACCGTGGTCTCCTTCCTCAATCTTTTTTCTATTACTCTTTCCCAAAATTTCATGGTATGACTCATTAATTTAATACCCCTATAGTTTGCACAATTTTGTATGTCTCCTTTGTTCTTATATAAGGGAACCAGACTACTTACCCTCCATTGATTAGGCATTTTTTTTTTGTTTTCAATATTAAATTAAATAATTTTGTAAGCCATTCAATACCTTTTTTCCCTAAACATTTCCATACCTCTATTGGGATATCATCCGGTCCCACGGCCTTTCCATTTTGCATCCCTTTCAAAGCTTGTTCTACTTCTGAAGTTTGAATTCTCCGATGAAAATTAAAATTTCTATACTCATTTGAAATACTTAAATTGCCTAAGTCAAGTTGGTCCCCTAAACTTTCATTAAAAAGTTGATGAAAGTAAATCTTCCACCGCTCTTTTATTTCGCTATCATTTACTAGTACTCTATCGCATTCATCTTTAATACATCTTATTTGACTAAGGTCTCTTGTTTTCCTTTCTCTTGCTTTAGCTATTTTATAAATGTCTCTTTCCCCTTCTTTTGTATCTAAATTTTGATATAGTCGTTCAAAAGTTTTATTTTTTACTTCATTCACTGCTTTCTTAGCCTCTTTCTTGGCTATTGTATATTTTTTTAAGTTTTCCTCGTTCTTACAAATATATAATTCCTTATAAGCTATTCGTTTTTCTTTCACTTTCTCTTGTACTTTCTCATTCCACCACCAAGATTCCTTCCTTGGTGGTGCATGCCCCTTTGACTCACCGAGTACATCCTTAGCTACTATTTTCAACTTTGATACCATCTTATCCCATGTCGTATTAGAGTCGCTATATATTTCATCTAATGCTTGTATTCCTACCTTCTCCTTCAATATGTTTTGCTTCCCATCCTTTAACTTCCACCACTTAATTCTAGGAGTCGTGTATATTTTTCCTCTATTAATATTATAACTAAGGCGTATATCTAACACTACTAATCTATGTTGGGTAGTTAAGCTTTCTCCAGGGATAACCTTACAATCTTTACAAATCTTCCTATCTCTCTTCCTAACCATAAAATAATCAATTTGTGATTTATTATTCCCACTTTTGAATGTGATCAAGTGTTCTTCTTTTTTCTTAAAAAATGTATTAGCTAGTATAAGGTCATATGCTATCGCAAAATCCAATATAGTTTTTCCTTCTTCATTTCTTGTTCCAAACCCATAACCCCCATGTACTCTCTCATATTCTTCATTTTTCGCTCCGACATGTCCATTTAGATCGCCTCCTATTAAAATCATTTCATTTGGCGGAATGTTTTGTAATACCTCATCTAAATCGCTCCAAAATCTTGATTTAGTTTCTTCATCTAATCCTACTTGAGGTGCATATATGCTAATTACGTTCACAACTTCTTTCGCCACTACTATCTTGAGAGCTATAATTCTATCCCCCTTTCTAACTACACCAACAACTTCATCTTTTAAAGAACTATCTACAAAAATACCCACTCCATTTCTTGTTTTACTCTTTCCTGTATACCATAACTTAAAACCCGAGTTCTCTATCATTTTTGCCTTCTCACCTACCCATTTTGTCTCTTGCACACACAAAATACTAATTTTTCTCCTAATCATTGTATCTACTACCTCCATTGTTTTACCAGTGAGAGTTCCTATATTCCATGTTCCAAATCTGAGACTATTACTTTTCTTATAATGTTTATTCTTAGTCCACCTATGGTGTGAGAACTCTTGCCTATTTAACACTACACCCAAGTTCTCATGGAGATGTAGCGGTCCTTGCCGAGACGTTACAGTCGGACCCTGCAACGCGAACCCTTGCATATTTAGCACTACACCCGGGTTCTGGAGATGTAGCGGTCCTTGCCGAGACGTTACAGTCGGACCCTGCAACGCGTTCCTTCCGGGGAACATCCTAGCCTTAGCATAATACTTTAATGGATCCATTCATTGAGTATTTGCCATAGTTTTTTACGCTGGCTGGCAACCTAACGCAACCCTCCTCCTTTATCCGGGCTTGGGACCGGCCATGACTAGGTCGTCACAGGCGGAGTTACTTCTAGACAATGCTAATTTGTGAAATTGAACACTTAGTCAATCATTTGAGAAACCTTGTTCTTACTAGTCTAGGATGCGGCGAGGTAGTTTTGGTTAGTTTCACTTAGCTAAGTATACCAAATAGGGTACGCCTTACCCCACTTGACTCCTTAGACCAAACTTTCATAAAGTACTATCATCTACTCACACTGTTACTAGGTTGGGCAAGTATCAATCAAGCCTAAGTCCGTATCTAACCATTCTAAATTAAGCAGAAAATTAAGTATGCAAGGAAAGTTGTAAATCAAACAAACATGCAAATTTATCTAACAAAGAAAATAGTTTTTCTATTGGCTCTCCAGGATCATAACCTTGATAAGGTCTATTTAAGTAATGAATTTGACCATTGAGAATCCAAAAATGGTTTGGTCCAATTTGATTAATCAAGCTTGATTTAGGGACCCATGCTTGAACTTGGTTTCTAGCGGTTCGATTTATAATTGATTGGTATGATTTAGATCTAGTCTTATTTTTGTATCCTAGTCCGGATCGATTGTATTTTGTTTTCCAAGTATCATATCAAGATATTTGGAGCTAAACCATTCTCGTAATTCTTTAAGTTCTTTGATTTGAACTTTCAGAGTGCAATTTTTTTTTCTCAAGTTGTTGGGCTTAAGTTAAAGTTCCACTTTGAACTTGTTTGGTCAAAGAACTTGGGTTAGTCTTGTCCTTAAAGGTTGTTACCTCCTTTGGAGTGACTTGACCTGGACATTCAATTTAGCTAATTTTCGTATTAAATTATGAATCATCATTTAATTTTTCGACTAGAGGAGAATGTACCTCGTTGTTTAGTTTGTCTGAAATCGATACAAATCCCTGACTTGTCTCGGACTCAGCTTCAGATTCGATTCTGGACTCGGGCTCGGACTCGATCTCAATCTTGATCTTGATCTCGTCCACTTGTTCTTGCGGCGGTAGTGCCAGAAAGCTTGCTTGAGCTTGTTCTTCCTCGTCTGACTCTTTTAACGACTGGGACCACTTTACTTTCAATGTCTTCCTTCTTCTTTGCTTTTTTTGTTTCCTTTGTGTTCGGACACTCTGGCTGGTAGTGACCCTTCTGATTGCACCTGTAGCATGTCACTTTTGACTCAGGCTTCGTGGTTTGACTCGGATCTTGTTTCTTGCTCTTTGATTAGATCCTCTTCTTCTTCGTAAGCATTTTCCTAACTAGTCTAACTAGTTCAGCGGTGATCTCGTCGTAATGTGATTCATCTTCAGATTCGGATTCGGATCGAAACTTGTGCATTGGTTCCTTCGTTTTGATTCTTCCTGCAACTAGAGCAATACCTTTCTTGGTAGGAGTAGCATTAGATTGCTCATGTAATTCAAACTCTGAAAACAATTATTTTAGTTTTACCTATGAAAGGTCCCTTGAGATGTAGGCATCCACCATGAATGCCTACAAGGTGTTTCTTGGAAATACTTTTAGAGCATGCACGATCACGTCTCGATTTTTAATTTGTTGACCGATCGCATGAAGGTCGTTGAGAATGTCTTGGATTCTGGCGTGAAGTTGACTCGCCGATTCTCTGTCTTGCGTTTTGATATTATAGAGCTTATTTAAATATAAATCACGCTTACTTTCGTGTCGGAGGTCCCTTCGTGTAGCTCGATTAACTTCTCCCATAGTTTCTTGGCACTTTTGAAAGGTTCGACTTATTTCAGCTCTTTTGGCCAGGCCGCATTGTAGGGTTTACGTTGCCTTAGCATTGACCTTGATTTTCTTCTTCGTTGGCGCGTCCCATTTGTCACAGGCGACAGGTTCTCCATCTTCAATGGGGATTGTGAATCCGCTTTGGATCACTATCCACATTTCTACTTGAATCTTCAGGTGATACTCTATTCGGCCCTTCTAATAGCCGAAGTCCTCACCAAAGAAAAGAGGCGGTCATACGGTACTGTAGCCTTCTTGATGGACTATCAAAGTAAATCATGCACACACGAAAATAAATGGGAGAAAAAAATGGCCCAAGACTAGATCTTGGATTAGTAGTGCGGGAGAAGAAATTAAAGCGAAAAAATGACTCGAGTGGTGTTGAACCAATTTTGAGTAATTAAAAAAATACTAAAATTTTCATTGGTTTGCGCCAATTTAGAGCGACCCCGCTCTGATACCAATTGTATGATCGAATAGAGTGTTGGGGGGGGGGTTGGATAGTGCGTGTTGTTTTTTCAAGGTTTCTGGAAACTCGAGAGATATCAACGGAAATAGAAGTTAAAAAAATAACGCTAACAACTTTCTTTTTACATGATTCATAGTCTGTGCTGCTAGTTCAAGGCTCGCGATCCTTAATCGCTTTCGTTGGGCAATCCACTAATGACCTTATCTTTCGAACAACTTATTCAGAAGTGAAGATTCGATAAGTACAAAAACGCCAATTATGAAAATAATTAAAGATGGTAAGTAGAAAGATAATGGTGATACCCACAACACAATAAAGTAGAGGCTTGAGCATTTGTTGCCGAAGCAGCGTTTCGGTGTTGCAATGGAGTTTTTGGAGCAGCGCAAGAGTATGAAGAGCGTAGAGAATTGATGTTGAGCTGTTGGTCGAAGGCTTGTTTTATAGGCCATTCTAAATGCCTCCACCGAGGCTTATCCGATCCATCTTTAGGCGTTTGGATCCCTTCTAGGCACCTGGAAGAGCGTGTCATTTCAGCTCCACACGTGGCTGAGTTTGGGTCATTCTAGGGCGCCTAAATCTGGTTGCTCGGAATTCCGGGCGCCTGGATCCCTTTCGGCCGCCTGGAATGACTTTGGCCACCTTCTTGTATCATGGAATTAACATAACAGACATAATATGACAGTCTCGGGACTGTTCGGTCCTGACTTTTGGATTTCACGTGAAATTCTAGGTCGGACCGACGCCTACTGTTCCCTTCTAGGGAACACGTCCTCGCCTACTATTCCCTTCTAGGGAACACGTCCTCACCTACTCTAGGAGAAGTTATCTGACTTGTCAAACATTCGGTCCTCCAACTTGTTTGGACTTCCTCCTCGGCATTTGATCCTTCGGCTCCTAGGACTTCCTCTCGATGTTTGGTCCTCCAGACCCATCAAATTGCTATACGTTCAGTCATCCAAACCCGTTTAGACTTCCCGCATAATGTACTGATCTGCCAAGTCCCATCGACTAGGACTTCCTTGTCTAGCCTCAACTAAGACTTTCTGGCCGAGCTACCTACACATTTAGTCAACCTCAGATCACAACACAACTTAATTTTGAATCTTTTGCCAATATTAAAACTCAGATTCGATCATTTAGTGCTCCCTGCACCAAGAGTATGTCTTTGTATTATAGGTATTGCTTAGATTCATATGCAAAATATTTTGTAGGGAGTTAATGGATTGCTTAAAATGATTAATTTATTAATTTACTGATAAATATAAATTTTCTTTACATTGATAATTTAATTTATTAATTTCATATATTATATTAATAGTTGTAAGCTAATAGATTGTTTGACACATGCTGTTGTTCTACATCATTGTCAATGTAGCTAATATTATTTCTTGCAAAAATATGGACCACATATTGCAACACAATATACATCATGCAGGGGCTCAACCGCATATTGCCTGCCCATGCCAGGATCATTGGCCAATGATTTGTTGTTGGCCAATGATTTATTGGTACATCTGTGGGAACCATGTGGGTTCTATTTTGTCTTAGTAGATGTGAGTTCACATATGTTTGACATGATCTTCTACATCATTGTCAATATACTACAATGCAGCTTCCTACAATGTGCATTATGCAAGGGCTCAACCACATATTGCCTTCACATATCAATATATCATGATGGCTAGCAAATGAATTACTGGTTCATCTGTTTGAATCATGTGAACTGACTTTCATGGATTTTAGGATTCCGTGTTTTTTGTTAGAACCTTTGATGGGCTATTGGGCATTATAATCTGATGAAGTCCTTTTCTTTCTTCTTGCAACAATGAATAATGAAATATATTGGAATCATTTTATGATTTGCTTCTGCATGTCGCTTTCTCTAGTCCAATAAACATTATCATTGTAGTTTAATTTTTTCAATAGTATACTTGTCTTACAGCAAAGGAGGCAGTTGGAGCAAATGACAACCCTTATGGGGAATGGTCAGTAACAAGGTTGCGTTCTGCTGCAAGGGGCACAGCTAATGTTGAGAGTCCAAATCTTGGAATTGGACCAAAAGGGGGCCTCGGAGAACAAGGGGATTCTGTATCTCGGCAGCTGATTCTCACTAAACTTGCAATTATTGAAAGACGCCCAGATAACTATGAGGTACTTTGATGGCATTTAACTATTTGACATGGCCAACTTATATATCTGCAATGAAATAGTTCCTTGTTTAATCTGGAAGCTAAGTTTAAAAACATATGTAGCAGGTGTTATGCAGATCCCTGATGCATAACACAAATGTAGTATGTGTGCACATATGTGGGAGCATATTCAGTCCATATTGTAAAACAACTTATAAAATCCATAATCAACATTGTATTTGTATGCCAATTCGAGCAATTGGGAAATCACCCTAAAGGCCCTTATTTTTGGTTTTAGCCTGAAAAGGCTTTTTCCCCATAAATTAACCACCTAGACCCCAAATTATCATCAGCCCAACCATTTTATGGAATTTAGCTTTTAAGTGCCCAAAAGAAAAGGAAAAGGAAAACATGATGCATCTTACGATTATTTAAGGCCACTGATGCGATTTCTAGAATTAAAGTATAGATAATGATGTGTAAATTTCAGTAGGGGTGACAAATAGTCACAATGTACACTAAGGATACCAAATGTACCTCTAACATCACATATCAAGCTTTAGTGCCAAATATTGTTGGATGCTTTAACAGTCACCAGAAATCTGTCATTTGCTTAGAAGTAACATTTTATTGGTTAGATTGACTACAAAGTTAGCTCTATTTTGGCACTCAACCAACTTTTGGTTAAATCTTGCTTGAGACCAAAAGATGTTATTTAATTTTAGGATGCACTACCTTTTTGTTTTTCCTTTTTTTGATAGTCAATCAAGTTTTTGCTAAATGAACAAGATGAAAAATTGATCTTTTTAGGGTAATCAATGCTTCATTTGGCTACGGGTCTATGGTTGCTTGCCATTACATATAATATAACATGAGTAATGACAATTATCTACCTTAGCTGAATTCTATGTAAATACTAGATAGCCAACAAAATGTGAAATCAAACAAAACAATGATTAGATTTTGTCTGGTTCTATCCAATGCAGTTTAGATGTATTGGAATTGCATTTGTTTGAGTTGCTGCATAGTGGACTACCTGCAATCCATATAGCCCACCTTCAATAGCCAAATGCATATGGATATCTCCTATTTCATACATAGTTATGGGTCTGCCTGGAATGCTTCTTAAAACCATCTATATACCTAGTATGGTACCTATAATTCCTTGTTTGAACTATTTGTCTGTATTACAATATTAGCAAATTTGGATTTTGCAGGCTGTCATTATTCGTCCTCTTTCTGTTGTAAGTTCTCTTGTTCGGTTTTCTGAAGAACCACAGATGTTTGCAGTTGAGTTCAGTGATGGATGTCCTGTTCATGTAAGTAATCTTGTTTGAGTGTGCGTTAGAAACTGTAGTTTTACAAACATATATGTTTCTTTTGTAATTTTCTCATATGCTACTTAAATTAGGTCTATGCAAGCACTTCTCGGGACAACTTACTGGCAGCATTGCGTGATGTTCTGCAATCAGAGGTTTGTGGAGTTATTTTTCCACCCAAGTCCTAATTTTTGTCTAATGTGAAAGGATTCTGAAGCTATCAGCTTGCTTTATTTTTTTTAGTCTTTCCACCATGTATCTAGTTTGATCATCTCTTACTAGTTGCTCTCTAAATCTAAGAAAGGAGACTCTACGACATAATCTGATTTATTGTCATCATGCAGAGCCAGAGTCCGGTTCCTATATTGCCAAGATTGACCATGCCTGGTCACCGTATAGATCCTCCTTGTGCTAGTTTTTATCTTCAGACGCGGCAGCTTCCTCTTAGTCAACGGAATCCTGTTTCTGATATGGAAACTGCATCCATGCACTTGAAACATTTAGCTGCAGCTGCAAAAGATGCTGTTGGTGAAGCAGGTACAATCCCTGGCTCAAGAGCTAGGTTATGGCGCAGAATAAGGGAATTTAATGCTTGTATAGCATATAGTGGAGTGCCTCCTAATCTTGATGTGCCTGAGGTAGTCTTAATGGCATTGATCACACTGCTTCCAGCCACACCAACTCTTCCTCCGGATGCTCCTCCTCTTCCCCCTCTGTCTCCCAAAGCAGCAGCTACAATCATTGGGTTCATTGCATGCTTACGAAGGATACTTGTATCCAGAGCTGCAGCATCTCATCTTATATCATTTCCTGCTGCAGTTGCAAGAATAATGGGTTTACTAAGAAATGGCTCAGAAGGTGTAGCAGCTGAAGCAGCTGGATTGGTATCAATGCTTATAGGAGGTGGTCCTGGTGATTCCAGTATATTGGCCGACTCAAAAGGAGAGACACATGGCAATTATATGCATACTAAGTCTGTCTTATTCGCACATCAAAATTCTGTGACTGTTCTTGTAAATAGATTAAAACCTGCATCTGTCTCTCCATTATTCTCCATGTCAGTTGTGGAAGTTCTTGAAGCTATGCTTTGTGAACCACAAGGTGAAACGACTCAGCACACTACTTTTGTTGAGTTGCTACGTCAGGTTGCAGGTTTACGTCGTCGCTTGTTTGCATTATTTGGGCACCCTGCAGAAAGTGTGAGAGAGACAGTAGCTGTCATCATGCGTACTATAGCAGAGGAGGATGCAATTGCAGCAGAATCTATGCGTGATGCTGCATTAAGAGATGGTGCTCTTTTGAGGCACTTGCTGCATGCTTTTTTTCTTGTTACTAGGGAGCGCTGTGATGTTAGTAGACAACTTGTAGCACTTTGGGCAGATTCTTATCAACCCGCTCTTGATTTGCTTTCAAGAGTTATTCCTCCTGGGCTTGTTGCTTATTTGCACACACGAATAGATGCTGCTTCTGAAGATCAGAACCAATTAAATGAAGAAGTACCTTTAACAAAGAGAAGACAACGGCGCATGTTTCAGCAGAGAAAATCTAATTTTGGAGGAGCTATTATGCTCAGGAATCTGGGATGCAGTCTTTTCAAAACATTCAAGATGGCGATTCAACTAACGCTTCAGTGGCGACACAAATTAATCTGAAACCTTTCCATGAATCGAACTTGGGACAGTATTTGGTTTCTCCATTTGCTAACCCTGGCGTAAGCCAGCCCAGTGAACTCACATATGGGGTTCAGCATAATGCTGCTTCGGGGATCTTTGATGTTGATCATGTTTATCAAGTACCTGCAACACAAAAGATAGATCTGAATGCTTCTATTTCTGTTGATTCTGCAAACACTGTCGGTTTCATGAATCCTGAATTTGCTGCCCCAGCACAGGTAGTCATAGAAAACACTCCTGTTGGATCAGGTAGGCTGTTATGCAATTGGTATGGATTCTGGAGAGCATTTGCTCTAGATCACAATCGTGCTGATCTAATATGGAATGAACGGACTAGACAAGAGCTTCGGGAGGCTTTGCAAGCAGAAGTTCATAAACTGGATGTTGAAAAGGAGCGAACAGAGGATATTCTTCCTGGAGATGCTATTCTTGAAGTCAATAATGGACAGGATAATGCACCTAAGATTTCATGGAATTATGCAGAATTTTTAGTGAGCTACCCCAGCTTATCAAAAGAAGTCTGTGTTGGACAGTATTATCTGCGTTTGCTGCTTGAAAGCGGAAGCAGCTGTGGAGCAGAAGACTTTCCTTTGCGTGACCCTGTTGCCTTTTTCAGAGCATTGTACCATCGTTTCTTATGTGATGCAGACACTGGGCTTATCGTTGATGGTGCTATTCCTGATGAGTTGGGATCATCAGATGATTGGTGTGATATGGGAAGATTAGATGGTTTTGGTGGAGGTGGAGGTTCTGCTGTACGAGAGCTTTGTGCAAGGGCAATGTCCATTGTGTATGAACAAAATTACAAAACCATTGGGCATTTTGATGGTACAGCTCACATTACTGTCCTGTTGGACCGAACAGATGATCGAGCATTGAGGCATCGGTTACAGTTACTTTTAAAGGTGGTTTCACTAACTCAAGAACACTGTTACTGTACTATATTTAGTCATCAACCAATTTGCTTCCTTAGTTTTTATGAATCCATTTATTCTAGATATGATTGTAGAAGAACAAACCAAAGTTCTTTGACATCCAAGATCCATCAGTATTGCAGCTTCCATTAAAAGTGTGGCATTCATATTTGTTTGCCTTACTAGAATGATAATAGAACAGGTTTACATAGCTTAACTATTTGCTCTACTTCTCTTCTTTTGGAAAAGGATAATGTGTTTTAAGTTTTTATGTTATATTCCTTCAAAACTGAAAAATAGTTGATGATGTATGGATATAAGTTCATAACAGTGGACAGACTACTATAGCGTTGGGCTATATCTGGAAAGTGTATATTTGGTTCATAATAGTGGTTAGACTATTATAGCATTGGGCTATTGCAGGAAGGTAGTATAATTGTTCTGTGGATTGAATTCTACAGGCTGGAGCCTAAATAAAATTTAAACCTGGTTAGAAAGCCTACTTAAGCAAATAAACAAAGAAATACTTGCATTCTTACAAGAACAAAACAGAAAAAATCATATGTTTTTCTAGTTGTTTGACATTCATACGAATAGATACAGACAAAACAAACATAACCTGGAAAGCAAGTTACACAACATGTTAAATGCTACTTCTGAAAAGAAATGTTAACAATTTTTCAGCACCCACCAGCTCCAACTAAAAAAAACTCAAATAGGATTCTAAGTATAAGTTCATAAACAAAACTAACCCATCAAATTCCAAAATATCTTGACATCAGATTCATATCATCTAAGAAAGATGATTCCAATGTAGAATATCCGCATAGGATCTTCTATAGCTGTACTGCCCACATTTTAAAATTTCTTTAATAAAGAATTGAAACTAATTTCTCAATGAGGTCTCAACTAGGAACTACAACAGTTTATAGAGTTCAAAGGAAGTTAGATTGCTATACACTAGTAATGAAAATCATCATTTAAATATTAAAAAGAGTATTGAGAAGATCAATAAAACGTGACTAGTGAAGTTTAACATCTATCACTTTTGCGATTTTGTAACCTGAAAAAATTGTTGAACAAGTACACAACCAAGAGTTAATAGCACATGTATGGCTACTTGGTCTTTGGTCAAGTCATAAAGCAATTCCAGCATTTGAAGATGGTCTAACCATGCCCAACAAACACATGATATGATGGGGTATGTTTGCTAATGATCAATCGAGTTGGAACAACCATGGCATCTAATTATGTCTATTGGCCCCTAGCAAACTAATAAATTTTGACCATATCTGCTGTTGTAATACAAAGTTTCAAATAACGGTGAAGGCATATATGGGGACAAAATTCTATGTATTTGTTACCAATTATTTTGATAAAATAATCAGGATATGTTTAGAAAAATATTTTTAAATTTACTTCTATAAGATTAATTAACCTAAAGAATGCATATGGTTTATTATTATTTTTATTTTTTCTTATTAGATATAATTTGTTTTAGTTTGCTTAAGCAATCTACATAAATAAACTTATACATCTATCTCATACTAATTATAATCAATCAATCTCAAAATCACTATAAAAATTGTCATGTTAAAATTAAAGTGTTTAATGCTTGCAACTATATCTGACAATATATTGTTAATAAAAAATAATTACAATTTACAAGTATTGTTTTTCTTTGAGAAAGCTTGCTTACAAAATATTTCCATTGTACTTGTACCTAAACTGTTTAACGCTTGCAATTATATCAAACTATATATTGTTGATTAAAAAAGATTACAAGTATTGCTTTCCTCTAAGAAGGAATTTGCTAAAAAATATTCCCATTATACTCGTACTAAATTGCTCATTGCATGCCTCATTCTTTTTCGGTATCTCTCCTTGTATCATGGTTAGAGGCAAATCTAATCAAACTTTTTTTGTTTGATTGAATTTAACTCAATCAATTTGATTTGGACTCATCTGTTAATCAATTGCATATGCAGCCATACATATTGCATATGGGTCCTCACACAAAACATTGCTGCTATTGTATATGCAATGTGCAATGTGGTTCTTCACTGTGGCCAAATGTATCACTTCCATAACAATGAGTGACAATATTATTGCAGGGATAGGTAAAGAATCATAATACCTTCTGCTGGAAAGAATTCTACCAGAAGGCAATCCTTGGACCAAATATGCCGTTATCTATCTGTATCCCAATGCTATACTAGTTTGCTGTTATGGACTAAGAATTGCTGTTTATATACTTATATTGTCAGCTTCTTGGGGTTTTTTGTATTTTTGCCACACTTTGTCCTTTCCAAGTTTCTTTTTTACTTGGCAAAGCAATGAAATATTGATTTTAATTCTCATTTTATTATGTTTTAATGAAATGAGACAATGAATGAAATCAACTGAAAGAGTAGCTCGCCTGTTAGTGGAAGTCTCCACTGATACATGGAGATAGGGTTAAATAAAAAAACTGAAACATGTTCCAACTCAAATCATCCTCAATGCATTTGAGCTACCTTTGACTAGTTGTACTGGTATTTCATTAGAGTTGTGCATTATATGCTGTAGTCATTAATATGATCTGTGATGCTTGTTCTTGTACTCCAATACTAGGGTTTGAAAGCTAATAAGACTGAACTTCTAGCCCTCATGTTTGTGAAATGTCTTTTCTCTGAATGCTATTTTCTGAATATATTTGACCAACTTTTAGCTTTTCCTGCAGGTCTTAATGAAGGATCTATCAAATGTGGAAGCATGTGTTCTAGTGGGTGGTTGTGTCTTAGCTGTTGATCTCCTAACTGCAGCTCATGAAGCTTCTGAGAGGACTTCTATTCCTTTGCAATCCAATCTGATTGCTGCTACTGCTTTTATGGAACCTCTTAAGGAATGGATGTTTATCGACAAGGATGGAGCAAAAGTAGGGCCAATGGAGAAAGATGCAATCAGAAGGTTTTGGTCCAAGAAAAATATTGATTGGACTACCAAGTGCTGGGCTCCTGGCATGGCTGACTGGAAACGTTTGCGTGACATTCGTGAACTGCGTTGGGCACTTGCTGTTCGGGTTCCTGTTTTAACTCCAATTCAGGCAAGTAATTCTATTTTGCACATGAGAATTAGTCGTTAAGATTCTTGTTTAAACTAACACATCTTGAAACTGTATAGGAACATTGTGAACCTTGAACTGTGATATTTTCATCTACATGTTGCAGGCAATGCTAATTCTGTGTTTTTCATATATGATTTGTGATGAATATGCTATTTGATGCTTACCAAACTAAGTAGTTTATTTGCATCTGCATCTCTTATTTCTTGATATTTATTACCCACAAATTCTGTTTGTGTTGGCATATTGTGTTTGTCACCATTCAGAATTGGCATTTAATGCTTCCATTTTATCCTGATCCTCCTATTATCTATTCCAGCCCATATATATAGTGAAGCGACTTATTGTTATAGGCAAGTGGTGGTTGTTTGTTTCTGAAATACCTTAGAGTTTGGCATGCATGTTTCTAGCAACAAGTATGATTGTTACAATTTTACAACTTAGAGACAAATTATTGGTGGGAAATAAATACATCTTGATGACGATATATAGTTTGCTGAAATTTTCTTTATATTCAGGTGGGAGAGGCTGCTTTAGCTATATTGCACAGTATGGTATCTGCACGATCTGATCTTGATGATGCTGGAGAGATTGTGACCCCAACACCAAGGGTGAAGCGAATTTTGTCTAGTCCTCGTTGCCTTCCACATATTGCTCAGGTAATTTCTTAATGCCAGATAGCCAGGTACCACGTAGACACTGTTTTTGTTCATTATCTTTTAATGGCATTCTGTGCTATTCATTCATACTTTTATTTGATTCTTCACTGAACTAATAAAATTAGAAATAAAAAAAATTGAAAGTCAGAAACCCAATAAAGCAAAATCAGAAATGCTATCTGCAACTCCCATCTAACTTACACCAAGTACTAATTACCTTACTGTAGAGATGGAGACAAAAAGCTTATGAAGGTTAGAGGGAGAAAATCAAAATCTGGAAACCAATTTATGAAGAAAGGTTTGGTCATTTACAAGCTCAACTTACCTTAACAATTTTCCTTTGCTTTTTTCCTACCAAAGAGTTCCACTGAATTTCTTTCTATAAGCACACTAACCAAAACTCTTTTACTGTTTGAGAATCTTTAATGACCAAATTCTTGATTATTGGATAATCTTTCTTCCTTTTTTGTTTCTATTCAAAGCTTCAAGTCATGCAAAGTGATTGGTGTAGGTCATCAAAATAAATGACTACATTAATATCTGCATAGTGTTCCTTCTTCTGCGTGCATGTCTGTTTCATCATATATTCAGATGTTTCATAGGATAGGATTTTTTTTTTCTTCTTAAGTTTGTAAAACAAATATTTCTTGGGCTTTTAAGTCTAGTGCTCTTATAGATTGAGTTACATTGAGTTTTTCTGTTTTCCTATCTGATATATATACATACATATTTAAAACTAGAGTAGAAGCCTTTTAAGTCTGTTTCAACATATCTGATGGATATGTTGGAAGTTTAAAACTAGAGTAGCGGCGTAAATACATACATATTTAAAATATGTGATTGGTTATCATATGTAGTTAAAGTGACATCTTTGTTTATCCCCATCACTGGAAGTGGTTTAATTATTCTCTTCTTTAATCATGTTTTATATCCTATAATACTTTTCTTATACAAGGATGTTTACTTGAGTCAATAACTGTTTAAATGTAAATATTTGTTTTCTCAAATGTGCTACATGAGCTAGCCATAAGCAAAAATTCATTTGTTTAAGAAATAAAATTTCAAGAACACTTCTCTTGTTCTGGTTCCATTTTTTTAGTGCACAATTCACTCAAAAGATTATCCAAGTTTGGTAAATTACCTGACTTGAAGTGAAAATGCAAATTAGTAGAAGCCTTGACTTTAACATGACAACTAATTTTCTTTACCGGTTGCACTTCTGGAGCATCATTCTGTTATTTTCTTATTAGTCTTGTAGTTTTCAGGAAGCTAGGTCTAGTTTTCCAAAGTACACAACTTAAGTTTCTAACCACTTATCTTGACTCTTTTTAATATGTAGAGGTTTTAAAAATATCATGTTAAGGCAAACCATCAAACTTGGGCAATTAGTTCCTTGTTTAATGCATTGTTTTACAAAAAGCCTTATAATAAGATGTTGTGGTCGCTCATGGTTGCAAAGGTTTGTACTAGCTAAACCAATTTCTAGCTTGTTAAAATACCAACTCACGTCTTGAGTTAGTATTGATATAATTAACCTAGTTTTGCTAGATAGAGAAACAATAAGTATGTTATACGTGCTTCTTTGGTCAACATGGTTCTGTGCTCAGTTTGCAGATGGCTAGATATAATAGTTTGTTTTTGTGGAAGGTATCATTGACTTATACAAATAAGGATTTACAATTGAGCAAATGCTGATGTTATTATTTTTTTTCTGAAATCACTTAGGCTATTCTTATGGGTGAACCAAGCATTGTTGAAGCAGCTGCTTCCTTGCTTAAGGCTATTGTAACTAGAAATCCCAAGGCAATGGTTCGATTGTACAGCACTGGTGCCTTTTATTTTGCTCTAGCTTATCCTGGATCAAATCTTCATTCAATTGCACACCTCTTTTCTGTGACGCATATTCACCAAGCATTTCATGGCGGAGAAGAGGCGGCAGTATCCTCATCGTTGCCCCTAGCAAAAAGAAGTGTACTGGGTGGGCTTCTTCCAGAATCCTTGTTATATGTACTGGAGCGAAGTGGACCAGCAGCTTTTGCAGCTGCAATGGTATCTGATTCTGATACTCCAGAAATTATATGGACACATAAGATGCGGGCAGAAAACCTAATCCAACAGGTCAACCATGTGATCTTCATGTTTATTGTATTACTTGATTTGCTTGACATTGTTTTCTTTGCCATTCTTCTATGTTTCCAGGTTTTGCAACATCTTGGAGATTTTCCACAGAAGTTATCACAGCATTGTCATTCTTTGTATGATTATGTCCCTATGCCCCCGGTAACTTACCCAGAATTAAAAGATGAAATGTGGTGCCATCGTTATTACCTCAAAAACTTGTGCGATGAGATTAGATTTCCCAACTGGCTCATTGTGGAGCATATTGAATTTTTGCAATCACTGCTGGCTATGTGGCGTGAGGAATTAACTCGACGTCCAATGGATCTTTCAGAAGAAGCGGCATGCAAAATATTAGAGATCTCCATGGATGACATTGTCATTGATAAGAGCAGAAAATCTTTAGAGACTGCAAATGGTAATTTGAGCACATCAAGTCAGATTGAAAACATAGATGAAGAAAAGCTTAAACGGCAATATCGAAAATTAGCAATAAAGTATCATCCTGACAAAAACCCTGAAGGGAGGGAGAAATTTGTAGCTGTGCAAAAGGCTTATGAAAGGTTGCAGGTACATGGGTTTTACCAGATCTGTCTATATACTTTCTTATAGCTTGTCCATCGTATTAGAAGTGCTATAGTAAGTCTATTTCAGGAAGCGTTTGTTCTTGAATATACACAAAACAAGATTACTGAGTTGTTGATGTCTCTGGCTTTGTAATGTCGTATTATTCTATTAACAAGAAAAAGTCAAAAAAAAAAAATTCACGTTTGAAATTTATGTTCCATAGTTTTTGAAATCTGTATAAGTTGATACTAGTAATTGGTTTCTTGTCCTTCTAATGGTACGGAGTTTATAAATGAAATATAGGTAGTTGTATGCTTGTATTCGATTATGTTAATTGTAAAGGTTAAAGCACTTGAATGGATTTCTAATGCAATTGTCCTAGAATTCTAGATGTGGAATCAATACAAGAGTGCTGAGAATCAGTGGTTTGAATTATTCTATGATAGGAAGAAGTAACAGATGTTTACTTGATGCTTGTAGGCAGCCATGCAAGGATTGCAAGGTCCGCAACTTTGGAGGTTGTTACTTCTGTTGAAAGGACAGTGTATCCTGTACAGACGATATGGTGATGTCTTGGAGCCATTCAAGTACGCTGGTTACCCTATGTTGCTCAACGCTGTTACCATTGATAAGGATGACAACAATTTTCTCTCATCAGAAAGGGCCCCTCTACTTATTGCAGCTTCTGAGCTGATTTGGCTGACGTAATTTGTCTAATTCTCTGTTCCTTTTATTCTCATCTACATCTATCTTCTTCTGTTTTTTGCTCTTAAGATTATTTCAATCTGAACATCAGGTGTGCATCATCTTCACTAAATGGCGAAGAGCTTATCAGAGATGGTGGTATTCCCCTCTTAGCAGCCCTTCTTTCCCGTTGCATGTGTGTTGTTCAACCCACAACACCTGCAAATGAACCTTCTGCCATCATTGTTACAAATATAATGCGCACCTTTTCTGTTGTGAGTCAGTTTGAAATGGCAAAGGCTGAAATGCTTAGAGTTGGGGGTGTTATACAAGATATCGTGCACAGTACTGAACTAGAATTTGCTTCAGCAGCTGTCGATGCAGCCCTCCAGACTTCAGCTCATTTATGTGGATCATCTAGATCACAGG
Organism: Boesenbergia rotunda; assembly: GCA_024364735.1. Lineage (NCBI taxonomy): Eukaryota > Viridiplantae > Streptophyta > Magnoliopsida > Zingiberales > Zingiberaceae > Boesenbergia > Boesenbergia rotunda. The sequence goes on from JAGFNQ010002269.1 coordinate 86,885, forward strand.
ATGCTTTACTTTCTTCTGGCCTATTGTGGTATTATTTCATTCAAAGTTTCTTCTATTCATTTCATTGAATTAGTGGAAGTAATGCTAATATTTTAAATTTGTCCAATTTCATTCTCTGAATAAGTTGATGAGTTATTGACACCCCATGAAGTAAGATTTAGTGGTAGCGATAGATTTTTATTTTAATTCATGGAATCTGTTCTTCATTTTTCAGGTATCTATTACCACTTCTTCTACAGTATGATTCTACAGCAGAAGAGAATGCTTTGAACGAGGCTCATGGTGTTGGTTCTAGTATTCAGATTGCTAAAAATATCCATGCAGTACTCGCAAGTCAGGCCTTATCGAAACTATGCGGCATTTCTGAAGATGGAGTGCCAACCCCATATAATGATTTAGCTGCTAGTGCACTCAAGGGTTTACTTACACCTAAGCTCGCTAACATGCTTAAAAGTCAGGAACCTAGGGATCTCCTGATAAATTTAAATGCAAATTTGGAAACTCCAGAGGTAAATTTTCATAACCCTCTAACTTTCTATGCACGTTTAATTTTATTGAATCTGTGATCCTAATACAAGTTCCAGTATCTAGTAAACTTGTCCCACAACTTTTTGCAATATTTTTCATTGAAGAATTGGTTACCATGAAATATTTACTCTCTTATATTGTTGAAATTGTATTCAATCTAATAATCATTGATAGTGTTGTCAATTTTGAGTGAAGCTGATTTCTGCTCCTACTCTAGTTCTGCATGAGATAGGGTAGGGAGTTTTCAAGTGCTTATGCAAGGGGGCACACCCTCCAAACTGAGTTGCCAGTTTTTGGGGCAAATCATTCTAGGCTGGATTATGCTTCTCCCTCATCAACATGGTATCTTGCCTACAGTTGGTTTGCTCAAGAAGGAAGTGCATGTTGCACATCTAGTGTAATTCACCTCTGCTCAAACTTTAATCTCACATGGGATGTTTAAGTTCAGGTCTCCCTCTTTGGCCATTTTTGGCTAAACGGGGTTTTTGCCCCTTTCAGCAGAGTGTCTCATTCCTTTTTTTTTTCTTTTTTTCCGTCTATAGAAAAGGCCAGTAGGTCTAAATAATTTTATAATGCAAAATGTTTCAAGCAGGACACCTTTTCCTAGATTAAAGCTTATATATATATATATATATATCAAACATGTTCTTTACTTTATATGGAAGATTATTTAGACCCAAATGATGCATCAACGTGTTGGGTAGTCAGAAAAATAACATATACAAAAAACTGTAGTGTAGCAGAGATGTGAGTGGCTGAGTGCTAAGATGGATTGTTTACCTATTAGAAAAAGTAAAATAAATAACATTACTATTTGCGAGTAATTTAGTTCCAATAGAGGATACATTCAGAGAACAATAATAAGTGTTGGGTTCTAACTATTTGGAATCAACCACATGGATCTTATACAACAACAACAAAGATGCCCATATTTTCTAATTATAGTTTTACTAAGCAATATTTGCTATTTCTTCATCCCTCACATCTTTGATTCTAATTGGTTCAGCTTGGTTAACTATATAATATATGCATCTTCAAACATGTCCATACCTTGTAAGTTACACCTTTAAGTTATATATATACATATATATAATGTATGTATGTATTATATGTATATATATTACTTCGGCTTTTTAAGTAACTGTACCTTTACAATATCCTTTCCTCTGCTATACTGACTTCATTGTACGTTTGGTTTTATCATTGCCCAACATAAGACAATGTAATCAATCATTTGAAACACTTATGAAGATTTACTTTCCATCCAACTTAATTATTATATAATGTCTTTTCATATCTTCAGTTTTAGTTCTACTTAGATTTAAATATTTAGTTTCTTTAGTTTCCAATGTTCAAATGATCCCATAAAAGAAATTGAATGGATTGATTCAAGGTTATTACAGCAACATGTGTTATTTTTGCCTCATTATTGAGTTAAATGGATGGATAAAGTCTGTCTAGCCAAAATCAAATATTTGGGGCTTGTCAATTGTCATAATTTTTGCTTCCTTCGATTAGCTTGAGGCAATAGTTTGACTGAGTAGATTGTGTCTAAATGAATAGTTTCAGAGCAGGGAGCCACTAGTTTGCTTGACATGCTGGGGACTAAACTAATAGAAAGGTCATAGATTCTACTGGTAGATTAGCATTAGGACAGGGAGTCACTAACTGATCCAAGGAAATATTGAAAGTTTGCTGAGTAAACTATCTCAGACTCACCAGACCCGACATCTCATTGTTATTGTGATCAACGAATTTTAAAAGGACCCACATCATGACTAATGCATAATAACCCTAAGAATCCAGAAAGCTATTTTGTTTTGTGATTGAGGTTATCTCTACATCTGGATATTGTTTTTTTGGGAGGTAATTCAATTTCTTAGAAGAGCAAGAAATAAATTGTTGTTGCTAGATTGAGTGCAAAGTTTAGAGTATAGGGGCATGACCTTAATAACATGTGAACTTATATGGTTAAACAATTGACGACGGAGTCATTGTACGCACCTACAAAACCAATGAAGCTTTATTTCACCAATTCTGCTCCTAGGCACATAACTTGGAACTTAGTGTTTTATGAGAGGATAAAACAAAGATTGATTGTCATTTCATCTGAGAAAAGGTGTAGTTAGAGGAAATCACCACATCATTTGTCAATTTTAAGAGTGCCTTCTTGGTTTCGTTTGCGGAATTGGATTCATCTCCATTTCCCCGGATTAAAATTCTGTTGATTAGAACAAATCCGGATGGAAAGAAAACTTTCCGAACTACCTACTTCATCATCGTGCTATTCGATCGAGTGATCGCTTGAACAAACTTGTTGTTCAAACAATCTAACTCTTTTTATCGATTAGCCGCGGAATAGATGATGATTGGATCGCCGGTTCTTGTGTTTATCTTCGGGGTCCATGAGAAAAACAAAAAATACAATTAAATACAATGAAAACAAGATTTATACTTCTTGTTTTACCTCTTGATCTTCTATCGTATTCCTATCCTTTTCTTGGACGTCGTGTGGGTGACGATCCTCCAAGAAACAAAGCCACCAAAAGTCTCCTTCTTTCTCTTGCTTGCGCCGACCACCAAAGAAGGGTCACCTTCTTCCTTGCTTGCGCCGACCACCAAACCCTAGCCCTTCCTTGCGCCGCCGGCCAACTCCTTGCTTCAAGGATGCGTCGGCCAAAGGAAAGAAAAGAAGAAGAAGAAGAGAAAGAATTCTCTCCTTCACTTGAACCCTAGCCGAAACCCCCTCCTTGCTCCTTCCTTGTGCCGACGGCCAACAAGAGGGAAGATGATCTCCCAAGCTTCTTCACCTTGCGCCGCCCCTCAAGAGGGGAGATGATGAAGAAGAGAAGAAGAAGAAGAAGAAGGGAAGAATTCTCTACTTCTTCCTTTGTTGCCGCCCCCCTTCTTCTTGCTTGGCCGGCGCCGCCTAACCCTAAGAGAGAGAGAGAGAGAGAGAGAGGAAAAAAAATCCAAGGCTTGGTTCTCTTTATGATGGCTTATGAGAGGGTATTTATAGGCTACAATAGGGACCATGAGGAGGAGTTGGTTTTGGTCTCCTAACAGATCCTCAACCCGACCCGTTAATAATAACCCGCTCCACTAATGGGTTATTATTGAACTACCGCACCAACCCCATAATTAAATATGGGCTCCACCATATTATGCGTACATAATCTCCCCGTGTTTAAAATATCGCATGTCTATTAATTAATTAAATTACTGACAATTTAATTAATTAATATTTAACTCTAAGAGTAGTACCACTCAACCTTATTATCATGTCGGACCAAGTCCACCTGCAGGATTTACATGATAATCTTTATGAGCTCCTTAAGGGGACATCATCATCCTAAAATAATTAGGATACGGTTTCCTTCTATAATCAACGACACACCATATAAATAATATTATTTCCCAATTTACCGGGCCTATTGATTTAACGAATAAATCTCGCCCATTGATAAATCAAAGAAATAAATATTAAGTACATGTGTCCTTTATTATATCGGGATTAAGAGCATGCACATCCATAATAACCTGAGGTCTTGTTCGATTATATAGTCAGTATAAATCGAATCATCTTAAATCGGTCCTGCTCAATACACACAAAATGCACTAGTGTAATTCTATAGTCAAGATAGACTAATACCAAATTACACTACAACCATTCCACAATTCTGTGGGAGTAGAGGGTACTGATTTAGAAGGTACCAAATTTAGAATATACATTGCCGTTTCTAGAGCATATCCCCAGAACGAATTCGGTAAATCAGAATAAGTCATCATTGATCTGACTATTTCCATAAGAGTCCTATTCCTTCGTTCCGCTACACCGTTTTGTTGGGGTGTACCGGGTGCAGACAATTGGGATTGAATCCCAGCCTCTGATAAGTAACTCCTAAACTCTCCCAAGAGGTATTCACCACCACGATCAGACCGTAGTGTCTTGATACTTTTACTTTGACGTTTCTCCACATCAGCCTTGTATTCTTTGAACTTGTCAAAAAACTCAGACTTGCGGCGCTTCAAGTAAATGTATCCATATCTCGAATAGTCGTCTATGAATGAGACGAAATATTCAAAGCCACCTCTTGCCTGGATAGACATAGGACCGCACAAATCAGAATGAACTAATTCCAACACTTCTTTGACTCTATACCCCTTGGCCTTAAAAGGCCTCTTGGTCATTTTACCTTCCAATCAAGATTCGCAGGTTGGGAAGTCTTCCACCACCAATGAATCCAAAGGTCCATCGGCTATCAACTTTTGAATTCTACTCAAGTTAATATGACCTAACCTTAGATGCCAAAGATATGTTTGGTTCATTTTCGAAGGTTCTTTTCTCTTATTAGAATTAGAAGATGTGTTATTAATTTCTAATTGCATCGTGAGAGAAATTGGAGTAAGACTATACAAATTGCCAACCAACGCACCAGAACGGATAATCTCTCTATTCCTTTTGATAACAATTCTGTCATTAAAAGAAATAGAATATCCATTCATAAATAATTTAGAAATTGAAATTAAATTCTTTCTAAAACAAGGTACGTAAAGACAATTTCTCAAAACCAAACATTTATTCTTATCAAAAGATAAATAAACATCTCCCACTGCAATAGTCGCCACCTCCGTAGCATTGCCCATGTAGATGGTAATCTCGCCCTCAGCTAGTCGTCTGGTTTCCTGGAACCCCTACAATGAATTGCAGACATGATCAGTGGCTCCCGTATCTACACACCAGGTACCGGTAGATAACATCGCTAAACATGTTTCAACAACTAATGAAAAAGATATACCTTGATTTTTCTCCTTTTAGCGGGGATAGTCCACCTTCCAATGTCCAGTCTGCTTGCATGCGAAACACTTGCCTTTCGGCTTCTTCACTCTAGCCTGAGGTCCTTGAGATTCAGCTGCTTTCTTTGCCGAACCACCTTGTTTCTTCTTCTTCTTGCCTTTCGCCTTAGAAGTAGAAACATTTCCAACAAAGTAAGCTTGAGCACTTTGACGAAATATCCCTTCTACTGTTTGGAGTTCTGTCAGAAGTTCCGCCAACGAATACATTCTTTTGTTCATGTTGTAATTCAGGCGGAACTGCTCAAAACTCTTTGGTAGCGTCTGGAGAATGATATCGACTTGGGTTTCCCCATCGATTTCAGCTCCAAGGACTTCCATCTCATTCAAATGAGTCATCATCTTGAGAACATGATCCCTCACGGGTGTTTCCTCAGCCATGGTGGTCGTTATCAAGTTCCTTATAGTCTCTTGCCTAGCAACCCGATTTTGGTGTCCGAAGAGTTCCTTGAGATTGAGCATCATGTCATAAACAGTAGTGAAGGCTTGATGCTGATGTTGCAGTACATTTGACATGAAAGCCAAAATGTAATACCGCGCCATCTCATCTGCCTTTATCCACTTCCTATAACTCTCCTTCTCCTCTTCACTAGAATTGTCACCAGGTTTAGCGGGACATATCTCAAAGAGCACAAATTTGTACTCCTCAGCAGTCAAGATAATATTCAAGTTCCTTTTCCAATCAATATAGTTAGGACTAGTAAGTTTGTTTTCTTTTAAAATCACAGCAAGGGGATTGAAAGTCATTTGGAAAAATCCTGAGAATCACAATAGTCAAAACATTAGATTTTAAAATAATATTGATTCCTCAAACAATAAAATTTTAAAATCACAAACACCTCAAAACACCGTGAATTTCGTATGCCATGATAGTGTGGACGTATACTAATTCAAATATTTGTAAGAGAAAGTTTTACCCATTAATTTTATTATCTTGTCAACCTTATTTTTTGACAAATAAAATTAATAATTTTTTATCTTCGATCATACAAATAATAGCAGTGACTCCGATGGGGAGGATACTATTAATTGCATCTAAGGGTAGACCATTACACGATACTAAGTAAATTATCTAGGATTATATCCCTTCCGATGGGGAAGATCACATGCTCGTAAATAATTTCCTAAAATCAAATTTGAACTAGTGATCCACAAAACAAACTCATCCGATGTGGAGGAAGACACTCAGAGCCAACGCGCAAGTTTGATTGCATCACTTTTCAAATTAGTAATGGAGGCCACAGGATTCAAAGATTCCCTCTCCCATTTAGTTATTTAAAATGAGGAATTTTAAGCATGCACAACAAACATATCAAAACGACAATCAATAAATATGAAAATTCTAAATTTCCAACTATTATGGCTTTATAGATTCTGCCGTTCTCCAATACGCCTCCAGTCGTGTTGCCACCTTGTCTACTCCTCCTTTAGCCGCTAAATAGGGAACCGAGCCGAGAAAAAATTTAATTTTAATTTACATCCATCGATTCTATACTCCACGAAGGAGTGTACAAAAAATCTAGATCGAAATAAATTAAAACAAGCGGTTAACATTTGCCGTATTTAATTACAATTAAATACTAATGGCCTCGTCAACCCCGAGGATTCAAATAAATATATACAATCACACACAACATCATACACAATCACACATAGCCATAATAGTTGGATCTTATTCCTGCAACCACAAAGTTAGCCTATTGCACATCCTACTATTATCCGGCATAAATCATATACGAAGTGCATGAAAGTAACCGAATCCAAAACACACAAAACTGAAAACCATGGCTCTGATACCAATTCTCGGTTTCGTTTGCGGAATTGGATTCCTCTCCATATCCTCGGATTAAAATTCTATTGATTAGAACAAATCCGGATGGAAAGAAAACTTTCCGAACTACCTACTTCATCATCGTGCTATTCGATCGAGTAATCGCTTGAACAAACTTGTTGTTTAAGCAATCTAACTTCTTTTATCGATTAACCACGGAATAGATGATGATTGGATCGCCGGTTCTTGTGTTTATCTTCGGGGTCCATGAGAAAAACAAAAAATACAATTAAATACACTGAAAACAAGATTTATACCTCTTGTTTTACCTCTCGATCTTCTATCGTATTCCTATCCTCTTCTTGGACGTTGTGTGGGCGACGATCCTCCAAGAAACAAAGCCACCAAAAGTCTCCTTCTTTCTCTTGCTTGCGCCGACCACTAAAGAAGAAGGGTCACCTTCTTCCTTGCTTGCGCGGACCACCAAACCCTAGCCCTTCCTTGCGCCGCCGGCCAACTCCTTGCTTTAAGGATGCGCTGGCCAAAGGAAAGAAAAGAAGAAGAAGAAGAAGAAAAAAAAAAAAGAGAAAGAATTCTCTCCTTCACTTGAACCCTAGCCGAAACCCCCTCCTTGCTCCTTCCTTGCGCCGACGGCCAACAAGAGGGAAGATGATCTCCCAAGCTTCTTCACCTTGCGCCGCCCGTCAAGAGGAGAGATGATGAAGAAGAGAAGAAGAAGAAGAAGGGAATAAGAGAAAGAATTCTCTTCTTCTTCCTTTGTTGCCACCCTCCTTCTTCTTGCTTGGCCGACGCCGACCAACCCTAGGAGGGAGGGAGAGAGAGAGGAAAAAAAACCTAAGGCTTGGTTCTCTTCATGATGGCTTATGAGAGGGTATTTATAGGCTACAATAGGGACTATGAGGAGGAGTTGGTTTTGGTCTCCTAACGGATCCTCATCCCGACTCGTTAATAATAACCCACTCTACTAATGGGTTATTATTGAACTACCGCACCAACCCCATAATTAAATATGGGCTCCACCATATTATGCGTACATAATCTCCCCGTGTTTAAGATATCGCATGTCCATTAATTAATTAAATTACTGACAATTTAATTAATTAATATCTAACTCTAAGAGTAGTACCACTCAACCTTATTATCATGTCGGACTAAGTCCACCTGCAGGATTTACATGATAATCTTTATGAGCTCTTAAGGGGACATCATCATCCTAAAATAATTAGGACACGGTTTCCTTCTATAATCAACGACACACCATATAAATAATATTATTTCCCAATTTACCGGGCCTATTGATTTAACGAACAAATCTCGCCCATTGATAAATCAAAGAAATAAATATTAAGTACATGTGTCCTTTATTATATCGGGATTACGAGCATGCCCATCCATAATAACCTGAGGTCTTGTTCGATTATATAGTCAGTATAAATCGAATCATCTTAAATCGGTCCTGCTCAATACACACAAAGTGCACTAGTGTAATTCTATAGTCAAGATAGACTAATACCAAATTACACTACAACCATTCCAATGGTTTGTCCAAATCCATCTCTATTGTGAGCCACTACTTATACTTTACAAGGAACTGATAACATGATCTTCTCTGTAGCACCTCACACCATGTTATCTACAATGTAAAGTAATAGACAGTTGCATACATATAACAAATATAAAATGCAAACACATGACCACTGTGATTCTTATGCCAAAATAGATGTTCATACAAAGCTAGACTTATAGTATACATCCTAACATGCCTAAAGTTGAATACATTTGTAAAAGTTGAGGTTCTACAATATTTTTGAACTATCTTGCGGTGGGCATCGTTATGCACCAACATGCGCACGCGCGCGCGCACACACACACAAAAGAATGCATGTGTAAAATATCTTTGTTGATTAATAATACATAGTTAGAAGGGTAGAAGGACTGAAGGAGGCTACCTAGAGCATCCTATTAGGAATAATTCCCCTTTCTTCCTCAACGTTAAACAAAACCACAGCAAACTACCATCCATATAATCAGTAAATGGATCATAAATAATAAATGCAGAGATTTAACTGATACCATACACTCATTCAACTAGGTAATGCCAAATCAACTAGCTTAGGAATGTCAGAAGAATTACTTTTATGCTATCTTCATAATTAACTAGATTAAAGGGGAAAAAATATTTTAGACCTCTGAATTAGTTAAGTTTATTTGGCGATTTATTTTTAGTCAGCTTTTTTTATTGGTATTATAACTGCTCTTAGTTTTCCTGCCATCATATAAAACACATGCTATTTGCCATTGCTATTTGTTATCATTTATTTCCTTTTGAGTTTCATAACTGTTGGTATGTTTTATGGTTAACAAATATATACGACACCTCTTGCAGATTATTTGGAACTCTTCCACTCGAGCTGAATTGCTCAAGTTTGTGGATGAACAGCGGGCTAATCGAGGCCCTGATGGTTCATATGATTTGTCAGAAACACAATCTTTCACTTATGAAGCTCTATCAAATGAGCTCCATGTCGGCAATGTTTACTTGAGGATCTACAATAATCAACCGGACTATGATATAAGTGAACCGGAGCCTTTTTCTGTTTCTCTTCTGAAATTTATATCAGAACTGATGCATAATCTCAAGGAATCAGATGTTTCTGCTGATTGTAAAGTAGATAATGATTCTTCATCGATAGCTAATGAAGATAAAGCAGATGTGTTGAACATTGATGAAAGGAGAGGGAAACCTGAAGTAATAATGAACCTTCAAATTGGTTTGACATCTCTTCAGGTATGGGTACACCAAGTGACATGTTGAAGCACTTGAGCTATTCAATATATATTAGTTACCATTTGCTTTTTGCTGCAGAACTTGCTGACAAGCAAACCTGGTTTGGCTTCCATGTTTTCTACCAAAGAAAAGCTTGCACCTCTGTTTGAATGTGTCACTGTTGATATTCCTCTTAAAAGCAATATTCCTCAAATATGTCTTACAGTGCTTCTCCTTTTGACAACTCATGCTCCTTGCCTGGAAGCTATGGTTGCAGAAAGGACTAATGCAATTCTTTTATTACAGCTACTCCACAAAAGTCCTGCTTGCAGGGTAGGGGCTCTTGCTGTCCTCTATTCTTTGGCAAGCACTCCTGAGCTTGCCTGGGCTGTAGCAAAGCATGGTGGAGTTGTGTACATTCTTGAACTTATCTTGCCAAAGCGTGGTAAGATCTTATCCCGATCTCTGCTCCTCACCACCACCCGACATTTTTATGACAGAGAACATTTTTTTTCTACATGACATTCATCAATTTTTTCTCGCTTTCTTATCAGTGGCAATCACAATGATCCTTGTATTACTGAGAACAATTTTTTTCTAAATGACACTAATCTTGATTATACTTGCCACTAGCATTGCATGAGTTCATAGTACAATTATTGGTGTGATGCAAAAAATGTGAAATCTAAGAATTGATGTAGTGATACTTGGGTGGAAAGTTATTCTGGATTAGTGCATGCTTCTTTTCACATTCTTCCTTATTGACATCCTCATTTTCTGACCACCATTTGTTCTATTTTTACATATTATCATTTTGAAATATTTTGTCTAGGAGATGACATGAAAGTGTTATATGACTATAAGATGGTGGATAAAGATACTATTACTTCTGAAACAAATCTGTCTGCTAAGATGCTATGTTACTCAGGGTCAAGTATGAGTATTAGTCATGCGTGTGGATCTAAGTGTCTGCTAAAATTATCTGATACATCCATCTTTGGAATTTTTAAGACGCCATCAACTATTAAATGTCAATTCATGCCATGGGCATTAGACATGGGATGGAGGGGCTAAATGAGGAGTCCCAGTATTAGGGCTAAAATGTACTATTATCGTCAATCCAATTATGCTTTTTGCGATATAAGAGTACTACATTTTTATTTTTCATCAACCACAAATTTCTCAATATAGAGGAAATGCTCTATGAGCACTGCTTTTTTGGATAACATTGGAGAGATAATCATATACACCCACGCTTGATACTTAGATATGGTGTAAGAGTTGCCATGTCTCTTGTGACATTTTGCCTGAATTTTTCATCAATCTAGATTTCTTGCAGAGCATCAGTCTTTATCTGTTATTTGAATGGTAGGTCTTGGAATCCTCAGATGTGCAAATTTATGTTGCAATAACTATGTATATTTCTGATGGCAGTTTCATTTTTTCAGAAGAAATTCCTTTCCAGCAAAGAGCCGCGGCTGCATCTTTGTTGAGTAAGCTTGTTGGACAGCCAATGCATGGCCCTAGAGTAGCTATAACACTAGCAAGGTTTCTACCAGATGGCTTAGTATCATGTATCAGGGATGGACCTGGTGAAGCAATAATTTCAGCTCTTGAACAAACAACAGAAACACCTGAGCTTGTGTGGACACCTGGTATGGCGGCTTCTCTTTCGGCACAATTGTCAACTATGGCAGCAGACCTCTACCAAGATCAAATGAAAGGCTGCCTTGATGATTGGGATGTACCTGAGCAGGCATCAGGTCAACAGGCCATCAGAGAACCTCAGGTAACCATAAGGTTCATGTATTTTGTTGGTTTCCAGTTATAATTATGTTTTACATGGATGCAGGTTGGGGGTATTTATGTAAATATATTCTTGAAAGATCCTAAGTTTCCTTTGAGAAACCCAAAGAGATTCCTGGAAGGACTATTGGATCAGTATATTTCCTCGATTGCTGCCTTCCATTATGACCCCAGATCTGTTGATCCTAAACTTCCTACAACACTGTCTGATGCAATCCTCTCATTACTACGCGTACATCCTGCCCTTGCAGACCATGTCGGTTATCTTGGATATGTTCCGAAATTAGTTGCTGCCATGGAGCATGAAGGAAGCCGAAAAAAGATGGCACCTATAGAGTTGAACAATAGCAATGATGGTTATGAAGAAACAGATGGACAAACAGACTCCAGTGGTCCGACTCTTCAAGAAAATATACGTCATGGTTGTTTATGGATACTGCACCAGTTGGCAACTAGTACAACTTGTGCAGAAGTTATGGCAACCACTAGTGTTGGGACCCCTCAGGTACAAAATGTACATGCATGCTGATAGCTAGACTGCTCATAAGCGTTGATGAACTAACATGAAACACATTATTTATTATGGTTGATAATTGTTATCTATTTTATTGTGCTTTATATTCCCTTAAATTTCCATTTTTTAATTTGTAATTCTAGCCTTCTGGGATAACTATTTCACAAAGTTTATGAAATATCAAAATTTTATTTGCAATATATGTGCACACTTTTTGTTAGGCCTTGTATCTAGATAGGCATAGTTCCTACAACGTTCTTGGATCACTACAGTATATTTACAACATGTCATCTTGATATATTAAAACCCTTCCTTTAACTGAGGAAAGATATTCATTAAGATCTGGTAGACATTTAGCTCTTCCATTTTTATTCTTTTCTTTGTTAGTATGTATAGCTGTTTGTTTGGCAAATGTCGAGAAGCACAGTCAATCAGTGAAACCTGTTCGTTTAAACAACTAAATATTCTTTGTTTCTACATGATCAGTTAGAAGCATTTCCAGTTGGAATATACTCATGAAAAAAATTAGTTTTTCACAAGATTTCTTGCCTTTTGCAATACTCAAGGTTTGTTTTACCTTCTATTTAAAACCTTTTTTTTTTGCAGAATTGCAACTTTCCTAATAGGTATAGTGCATTTCTACTGTTTGTCTATTGATTTTTTAATCCTATTGTTCTTTAAGGTTGTGCCTTTGCTCATGAAAGCAATTGGATGGCAAAACTGTGGTTTAGTAGCTTTGGAAACATTAAAGCGTGTCGTTGTTGCTGGAAATCGTGCTCGAGATTCACTTGTCGCACAGGCACTGAAGTAAGTTTCAGCAAAATTAGTTACACTTTCCTCTTCTTTCTGTAAGGGCTGAATTAACATCAACCAACATGATTTCAGCAAGAGCAAGCTTTCTTCCGTGTTATAGAAATGAGGACTAATAAATTTTCAGTTAATGCATTTCAATTGGGTCACTCTGTATAAACTTAGTCTGGTTTACTTCTGGAATATTTTTTCATCAAAATGCGATGGAAAACTAGCTGATTGGTCTTTCTTTTGGCTGCACACTGGAATTATATAATTGTTTCTTTTAGTAATTGTCGCTATAGCCTTTTGAAAATACCACCAACTCCAATAATATCTTCCTAAGACAATGTTGCAGAAGTAGTCTTATTCAGATAATGCTTACAATGCCAACTTGTGTGCCAAGACATTGCATTCAAAAGCCAAGGAATTGAAACTACAATATTAAGTAATCTTACTAGTACATTTCATATTTTCTTTACTGTTGTATAAGTCAAAACAAAGTTTATAAATTAAAATTATAATCCTTCAGTTTGATTCTAGTGTTTTTTCATTGCACATTTGTTTTTCACATTAAGATCCCAAATAGTTGGGAAAAACATGGCTGGCTTGTGTTATGATAATGACATTTGATTTTCACAAATGTTACATAATGGCTCACTATTAGAGGCCAGACAATATTTTCAACAAATAACTGGACAAACTCATCCATTTGTTTGCTTGCTTGATTACTTTGTTTATCAGATTGTTCAGGATCTGAACATAGGATGGAAGATGTCGATGTGAATTACTATTATGTGATGTACCTTTAATATGTTGTCTTTTTTTTTTTAAAAAATAATGTCATCTAATAATCTGTTTTTGCATGGATGCTGTAGGATTGGTCTTGTTGAGATACTTCTTGGCCTTCTTGATTGGAGGGCTGGTGGACGACATGGATTGAGTGCAGAAATGAAGTGGAGTGAAACTGATGCTTCAGTTGCTCGAGTACTTGTAGTAGAGGTTTGCTTGCTCAAAGCCTTGTGTCATTTTGTTGATATCTGAGTGTTCCTCTGCATGAAGGGGCCATTAGGTTACCTGCATATAGCATCTGCATCAAATGGCCTATTTCTGCCCTGTTAGCTACAAATGTAACTGCAATTCAAAATGGTAGCAGATTCCATTCGCAATCTGCAACTAATATAAAAAATATGTTAAGGATTATACAACAACAACAACAACAACAACAAAGCCTTATCCCACTAGGTGGGGTCGGCTATATGGATCCTTTTACGCCATTGAGTTCTATCCCCTACTATATCATCATCTAGATTTAAATAAAATTTATCTTGTTTTATTGTTGCCAACCAAGTCTTTTTTGGTCTTCCTCTCCCTCTTTTAATGTGCGTATTTATCATAGTTTCACATCGTCTAACAGGGGCATTTATTGGTCTTCTAAGTACATGTCCGTACCATCTCAAACGTGTCTCCCGAAGTTTTTCTTCAATAGATGCAACTCCGACTCTCTCTCTAATACTCTCATTCCTTATTCTATCCATCCTCGTATGTCCACACATCCACCTTAACATCCTCATCTCTGCAACTTTCATCTTTTGCTCATGTGCTCGAGTCATAGCCCAACATTCAGCACCATATAACATAGCAGGTCTAACTGCCGTTTTGTAGAACTTCCCTTTAAGTTTTAGAGGTACTTTACGATCACATAAGACACCCGATGCTAATCTCCATTTCAACCATCCTGCTTGTATTCTATGTAAGACATCTCTCTCAATTCCTCCATCACTTTGCAAGAACGATCCTAAATACTTAAAGTTCTCGATTTTAGACAACTCATCATCTCCTATCTTAACAATTGTTTCACTACGTCTAGCATTGCTAAACTTAAATTCCATATATTCAGTCTTTACTCTACTAAGCCTAAAACCTTTCATTTCTAGAGTTTCCCGCCAAGATTCTAGTTTAACATTTACTCCTTCACGTGTCTCATCTATCAAAACAATATCATCTGCAAACAACATGCACCATGGCACTGTATCTTGAATGTGCCTAGTGAGTTCATCCATGATTAGTGTAAAAAGATAGGGACTTAAAGCTGATCCTTGATGTAATCCTATCCTTATTGGAAATGCTTCAGTCAATCCACCTGAAGTCTTCACTCTAGTCGTTACATTTTCATACATATCTTTAATTAGGTCAATATATGTTACGCTAACGCCTCTCTTTTCTAGAATTCTCCATATAATTTCTCTTGGTACCCTATCATAAGCTTTTTCTAAATCAATAAATACCATGTGTAGATCTTTCTTTTGCTCCCGATATTTTTCAATTAATTGCCTAAGAAGATGTATAGCTTCTATTGTCGACCTTCCAGGCATGAACCCAAATTGATTTTCGGTTACCGTGGTCTCCTTCCTCAATCTTTTTTCTATTACTCTTTCCCAAAGTTTCATGGTATGACTCATTAATTTAATACCCCTATAGTTTGCACAATTTTGTATGTCTCCTTTGTTCTTATATAAGGGAACCAGACTACTTACCCTCCATTGATTAGGAATTTTTTTTGTTTTCAATATTAAATTAAATAATTTTGTAAGCCATTCAATACCTTTTTTCCCTAAACATTTCCATACCTCTATTGGGATATCATCCGGTCCCACGGCCTTTCCATTTTGCATCCCTTTCAAAGCTTGTTCTACTTCTGAAGTTTGAATTCTCCGATAAAAATTAAAATTTCTATACTCATTTGAAATACTTAAATTGCCTAAGTCAAGTTGGTCCCCTAAACTTTCATTAAAAAGTTGATGAAAGTAAATCTTCCACCGCTCTTTTATTTCGCTATCATTTACTAGTACTCTATCGCATTCATCTTTAATACATCTTATTTGACTAAGGTCTCTTGTTTTCCTTTCTCTTGCTTTAGCTATTTTATAAATGTCTCTTTCCCCTTCTTTTGTATCTAAATTTTGATATAGTCGTTCAAAAATTTTATTTTTTACTTCATTCACTGCTTTCTTAGCCTCTTTCTTGGCTATTGTATATTTTTTTAAGTTTTCCTCGTTCTTACAAATATATAATTCCTTATAAGCTATTCGTTTTTCTTTCACTTTCTCTTGTACTTTCTCATTCCACCACCAAGATTCCTTCCTTGGTGGTGCATGCCCCTTTGACTCACCGAGTACATCCTTAGCTACTATTTTCAACTTTGATACCATCTTATCCCATGTCGTATTAGAGTCGCTATATATTTCATCTAATGCTTGTATTCCTACCTTCTCCTTCAATATGTTTTGCTTCCCATCCTTTAACTTCCACCACTTAATTCTAGGAGTCGTGTATATTTTTCCTCTATTAATATTATAACTAAGGCGTATATCTAACACTACTAATCTATGTTGGGTAGTTAAGCTTTCTCCAGGGATAACCTTACAATCTTTACAAATCTTCCTATCTCTCTTCCTAACCATAAAATAATCAATTTGTGATTTATTATTCCCACTTTTGAATGTGATCAAGTGTTCTTCTTTTTTCTTAAAAAATGTATTAGCTAGTATAAGGTCATATGCTATCGCAAAATCCAATATAGTTTTTCCTTCTTCATTTCTTGTTCCAAACCCATAACCCCCATGTACTCTCTCATATTCTTCATTTTTCGCTCCGACATGTCCATTTAGATCGCCTCCTATTAAAATCATTTCATTTGGCGGAATGTTTTGTAATACCTCATCTAAATCGCTCCAAAATCTTGATTTAGTTTCTTCATCTAATCCTACTTGAGGTGCATATATGCTAATTACGTTCACAACTTCTTTCGCCACTACTATCTTGAGAGCTATAATTCTATCCCCCTTTCTAACTACACCAACAACTTCATCTTTTAAAGAACTATCTACAAAAATACCCACTCCATTTCTTGTTTTACTCTTTCCTGTATACCATAACTTAAAACCCGAGTTCTCTATCATTTTTGCCTTCTCACCTACCCATTTTGTCTCTTGCACACACAAAATACTAATTTTTCTCCTAATCATTGTATCTACTACCTCCATTGTTTTACCAGTGAGAGTTCCTATATTCCATGTTCCAAATCTGAGACTATTACTTTTCTTATAATGTTTATTCTTAGTCCACCTATGGTGTGAGAACTCTTGCCTATTTAACACTACACCCAAGTTCTCATGGAGATGTAGCGGTCCTTGCTGAGACGTTACAGTCGGACCCTGCAACGCGAACCCTTGCATATTTAGCACTACACCCGGGTTCTGGAGATGTAGCGGTCCTTGCCGAGACGTTACAGTCGGACCCTGCAACGCGTTCCTTCCGGGGAACATCCTAGCATTAGCATAATACTTTAATGGATCCATTCATTGAGTATTTGCCATAGTTTTTTACGCTGGCTGGCAATCTAACGCAACCCTCCTCCTTTATCCGGGCTTGGGACCGGCCATGACTAGGTCGTCACAGGCGGAGTTTGTTAAGGATTATATATATATATATATATATAGAGAGAGAGAGAGAGAGAGAGAGAGAGAGAGAGAGAGAGCTTGCACATCCGTATGTGAGTGTTGGTGAGCGACATCCAATGTGGCTATCGGACATGACTTTTACCAAATTTTTTTAATACCTCTTAAGTGTCATCTATATGAAAAAAATCTCTCTCTTGCATGCAAGGTAGTGCTGGTTTTAGAAAATCAGCTCCACCAACTAATTTAAGAAATTAGTCCCACCATAAATAAAGGTGGAGCTGGTTTTAGAAAATCAGCTCCAACCACGTTGGAGCTGATCTTAAAAGTGACGCTACATGGAACTGGTCTTTAAATACTGGCTTCAACGTGAAGTTGGTCTTTAAAAACCATCTTTCAAATCAGTTAGAAACAACTTCAACCTAGAGCTGTTTCTGCAATACCAACTCCACCTTGAAGTTGTTTCAGCAAGACCAACTCCAAGGGGCGTGCCACTTGACATGCGGCCATAGATTCATGTGGGGGTGTTATAACTAGAGTTGGAGGTCATAATTAGGATCTAGACACTCATCTCTTCCATCCCATGCCAAAATTTCCAAAATGCAAGGCCCCTAGGTCAATCAATGGGTTTTGGTCAAAACCCATTGATGGACCTAGTGTACCCCGATTAGACCCATATCAGGTCCAGTGGTTTCACTTGGCTCAGGACAGTCAAATTATAATTGCAATTACTGTTTTGATCACTTACAAGAGTAGCTCTAAAAGATTGAAATCTTTATGTCAATAATGGAGTTGGTATTGTAGAAACAACTTTAACATAGAACTGTTTCTGCAAGACCAACTTCAAGGGGTGTGCCACTTGGCACGTGGCCATAGATTCATGTAGAGGTGCCATAATTAGAGTTAAAGACCATAATTTGAATCTAGACACTTACCCTTTCTATCCCAGGTCAAAATTTTCAAAATCCAAGACACCTAAGTTAATCAGTGGGTTTCGGTCAAAATCCATTGAAACTGGTATTTAAAGACCAGCTCCACGTCGGAGCTGATCTTTGAAGTAAGCTCCAATGTGGTTGGAGTTGATCTTTATGCTTGGAGCTGGTTTTATAAAATCAGTTCTATTTATGGTGGAACTGATTTCTTAAACAAGTTGGTGGAGTTGGTTTTCTAAAAGTAGTACTACCTTGCATGCAGGAGAGAGACAGGAATGATTGCATTCAAGAGAGAGACTTTTTTGCATGCAAATGAGAATTGAGGAATTAAAAAAATTTGGTCAAAGCCATGTCAAATGGCCACATTGGCTGTCGCTCATCGACGCCCACATATGGGTGTGCTTGCCATATATATATATATATATATATATATATATCCTACTTCCTAATTAGGTTGTAAGTAGAATACAAGAAACAGATAGTATTTAATACAAATTTCGAATAAAAAGTGTGTTTAATTTTTCTAATATTAAACTAAAATAATTAAAGTACATTACAAAAATATATATATTGATTTGTATTGTATAGGAGGATCCATATAGTCGACTTTGCATAGTGGGATAAAGGCTTGGTGGTGGTTATTCTAGCATTGCAAAAATTGTATCATGCACCTGAAACAATTATAATGAACATGCAGTTTTGTTATTTAAAAAATTGTTTTCCAAAATCGCAATGGCATTTGCAGAAAATCAGACAGCTTAATTTCATATGCCATTTTCTTACAGTTGTTGATTGCATACTGTGATTAATCAAAGAATCCTCCCAATTACATGTTACAAGATGTAAGGCCTATTTATATACAAACTTAGGGGCCTATTCTAGAAAGTAATTTATATTTTAGGTAAATATAAATTAAGAAATATATATTTATATTTATACAACTAATACTCCCCCTCAAGTTAGATATTAATCATCCTTAACTTGTTACAAACATAATCAATTCGGACCCATTTAAGCTTTTGTGAAGATGTCTCCTAGTTGTTCTCCAGTTTTTACATATCCTGTAGTGATTAAGCCTCGTTGAATTTTTTCACGAACAAAATGACACTCAATTTCAATGTGCTTAGTTCGCTCATGAAACATGGGATTTTATGTAATGTGAATAGCAACTTGATTATCACACCACAGTTTGGCTGGTACTGAAATTTTAAGTCCTACTTTAGTCAATAGTTGATATATCCACATACTATGCCATAGCCCTATATTCTAACTCTGCACTGGACCATGATACAACGTTTTGCTTTTTACTTTTCCATGAGACTAAATTTCCTCTAACGAAAATATAATAACCTGAAGTAGATCTTCTATCCATTTTAGAACCTGCCCAATCTGCATCTGAAAAACATTCAATATGAGTGTGCCCATGACTTTTATATATGATACCCCGTCCGCTGCTTCCTTCTGGTAACACAAAATTACTCTAGCGCTGACTGTTAGAGATGATATAAATTGACTAATGACACTAACTGAATATGCAATATCTGGACGAGTCACAGTAAGATAATTCAACTTCACAACCAACTTTCTATATCTCTCTGGATGTTCAAATAGTTCTCCATCTACTGTGAGGTTTATGTTATGATTTATTGGAGTACTACAAGGCTTTGCCCCTAATTTTCCTGTCTCAGTTAGTCAATCAAGAACATATTTCCTCTGAGATAGAAATATACTTTTTTTTACTCCTTATAACTTCAACACCTAAGAAATACTTTAGCATCCCTAAATCTTTAGTATGGAACTGAGTAAGAATGAAATATTTGAGAGGTGAAATTCTCGTAGTATCACTTCCAGTATTAACAATATCATATACATACACAACTAACAGAATAATACCAACTCCTGACTGCTTGTAGAACACAAAATGATTAGACTTGTTTCTCGTCATACCAAATTTCTCAACAACCCAACTAAATTTCCAAACCAAGCACGCAGACTCTGTTTCAAACCATACAAAGATTTCTTACAACGATAAACCCGTCCCATCTCCCCCTGAGCAACAAAACGAGGAGGTTACTCCATATGTACCTCCTCTTGAAGATCACTATGAAGAAAAACATTCTTGATATCAAGTTGATGTAAAGGTCAATAATGAGTAGCAGTCAATGAAATAAATAATCGAACAAATGTCAATTTTGTAATAGGAGAAAAATATCAAAATAATCCACACCATATGTTTGAGCATAACTCTTAGCAACAAGATGAGCTTTTAGTCTTGCAACTAACCCATCTGGATTGACTTTAACTATGAATACCCATTTGTATCCAATAGCTCATTTTCCTGAAGGTAGATCAACTAAGTCCCAAGTATTATTATCATCCAAGGCTTTCATTTCCTCTATCATTGCATCTCTCTAACCAGGATAGGATAAGGCCTCATTGACATTTTTAGGAATAGAAATAGAGTCAAGTGAAGCATAAAAGAGCAAGAAGAAGACGTCAAGCCGTTATAAGAAACAAAAGAAGAAATAGGATAAATACATGACGTTTATCTTTATGTAATGCAATGGGAAGATCATCACTCGAAGTTGGATCTGATGACGAAGTAGTAGGCGTAGGACATGAATCAAGAGGTTGACGCCTGGAGATACTTGAATAATAGGAGGCTTGACTAGAGCTGGTTCCGAGACAGGTGCAGAGGTTGTGATAGAATATACCAATAAACCATCATCTTCCCTTTGAGAAGTCAGGATGAGTGAGGATGAGAAATAAGGTGTGTCTTCCATGAAGGTGACATTAATTGAGACAAGATATTTGTTAATACTGGGACAATAACACCTATAACCTTTCTAAATGCGAGAATAACCAAGGAAGATACACTTTAAAGATTTGGAATCTAATTTAGTGACATGTGAACGAACATCTCGAACAAAACAAGTGCTATCAAATATCCTAGTATTGATAGGATACGACTGATTAGGAAACTTTTATAAGGAATGTCACGATAAAGAACAGATGAAAGCATGCAGTTAATGAGGAAACATGTTGTAGAAACCTCATTTGCCCCAAAAGACTTGGGAACATTCATTTGAAATAAAAGGGCCTGTGCAGTCTCAAGAAGATCTCTGTTCTTATGCTCAGCCATGCCATTTTGGGATGAAGTATCAACACAAGAGGTTTCATGAAGCATACCATTCTGACTCATATAAGATTGAAATAGATTAGACGTATATTCCTTAGCATTAGCACTTCGCAAAGTACGATGGACGTATTGAGTTCAGTCTTAATCTCGGCACAAAATGCACAAAATATAGAAAATAATTCGGAACGATTTTTTATTAAATATAACTAGGTTATACGAGAATAATCATCCATAAAATTGACAAAATACCTAAAATCAGGTTTAGACAATATGACAAAGATCCTAAATATCGGAATGAATCAACTCAAAAGGTATAATAGCACTTTTATTTATTCTTGGAATAGAGCTAAGATGGTGATGCTTTGCAAACTGATATGACTCATAATCCAACGAAGACACTCTAAAGCTTCTTGAGCAAAGGGAGAGATGGATGACCTAATTTACAATGAGCCTCGAAAGGAGAAGTTACACTCGAGCAAGTGAAGGATCTTGGGACAGGTGGATCAAGAATATAGACGCCTCCAAACTCATGTTCTTTACCAATAATTTTCTTCATCAAAAGATCCTGAAATAAAGAATGATCAGGAAAAAAATGAAATGCAACAGTTAAAATTACGAGTTAATTGACTAACAGAGAGAAAATTAAAAGATAAATTGGGTAAATGTAAGATAGAGGATAAGGAAAGAGGAGTAGGATCGATAGTGCCAGACCCACGAACACAAGATGAAGATACCATCAGCTAAAATAATGATAGGAGTGTTAGATTTGTGTGAAAAGTAGAAAATATACTAGAATTACCTGTCATATGATCCGTGGTACCAGAATCAATGACTCACTTAAAGGATGAGGAAACAAGACGTGTTGTGGTTACCTGAATCAGCAATAGCAGTGATAGAGGAAGATGAAGACTTAAGTGATTCTTGGTATTGAGAGAACTTGACAAATTCATCTGCAGAGATAAGAACTGATTTATCGGGGATATCATTAGTGTAGATGCAATATGAGCAAGGTGTTTTTGTTGATTTTTGTACTGAAATTTTCTGCACTTAAACTTTATATGATCCGGCTTACGACAATAGTTGCATATAATACCACTAGAATTTGACGTTCGAGTTTCAAAGTCTTGCGAGCCTCCTCCTTTGTTTCCACTGTAAAAAGTTGATTTTTTAGGCACATAATTAGTATTACGACTCACTAAAGCGCCACTAAGTGGAATAGGTGTGGTATTTTCTGTACGGAGAATGCGGCTAAATACATCTTGTAATGAGGTGACCTTAGATCCAGAGAGAACTTGTGATTTAGCGGACTCGAAGTCTGAAGATAAGCCAGCAAGGAAGCTCATGATAGTCATCTGCTTCCGTTGGCGTTGTTGAACCTTTACATCAGGGCTAAAGGGCAGCAACATATTAAACTCTTCTATGTCTTTTTGAAAGCCATAAAACAATTAATCAGAGACTGATCTTGTTTTTCCACACAGTAAAAATCTTTGCAAACCTTATATATACGGGTGAGATTTCCTTTTCCAGAATACATAAATTCTAGATAATCCATCAATTCTTTAACAAATTCACAGTGATTTATTAAACCAATTACCTCATTATCAATACAATTCCGAATCTGAAGGAACAAGCGAATATCCTTTATCAACCATGTCTGCTTCGAATCATCTTATGGAGGATCATCAGTCAATGCCCATCCATGTCAATACTTCGTAGATAAAGGCGAACAATTTTGCTCCAATCCAAATAGTTTGAATCATTTAATTTATAATCCATAATTTTAGATATCATTGGCACAACATCCGTCATAATAGAAAACTTATTTTCTGTCATGAAGTTTTATGTAAAATAAGAGATGGTTGAAAGAGACCAACTTCTCTTTAGAAGGAAATATCCAAGTGTGATCAGCTATGTGAAGAAATTCCTCAGAATGTTGAGGCCTAGGATTTGCCAAGAGCAATGGGAAAGAAAAGAAGAAGGCCGCAGATCTTCTGTTGGAAAAATAGCAATAAGAAAATGTTCTGCAAAACTTTCAAAAGCAGCTGCTGTGTTGCTTAGTTGCTGAAATCAAAATAGAAAGGGAAATACTGCTACTGCGGCTTTGTTTGGTGAGGAGAATGGGGCTTCAATAAATTTGGAAGGGCTGGACTTGAGACAAACACACCGAATTGCCAAGGCAGACAAAACCAACAAAAAAGAAGAGGGAGGTTGTGAGATAGGCTAAGCGTACCAAGGAAGGGTCGTCGCCGCTTGCTCGTGCGCAGGCTGACAGTAGGTGCAAAGTGATGCCAACTGGAGAACGCCGCCTGAACGAAGAAAGCTTCCTCGCGTCGGTGATCCCTGGGTGATGGCAAACCTTGAACGCGAGCTTTGATGCGACGTGAGAAGGAAAAAGTGGACGCGAGGAGGAAGCGGCGAACCTTGGGCGTTGGCGAAGATGGAGGCGACGCGAGATCAAACAGCGGTGTTAAGGGAAAAAGCAAAGGAAAAACCTAGCGAACCCTAACATAGGAATCACTCTGATTCCATGTTATTAATCAAAGAATCCTCCCAATTACATTGTTACAAGATGTAAGACTTATTTATATACGAAGTTAGGGGTCTATTCTAGGAAATGATTTGTATTTTAGGTAAAATACAAATTAGGAAATATATATTTATATTTATACAGCTAATACATACATTGTTATTGATTGCATACATAACCAGTTACAAGCAATCAAATGCTCTGGAAATTACACTTTTTTGACCTTACAATAATTTTGGATGCAGCTGAAACCACCTATAACTACTTAGGTTTGAGTTCTAAGCTTAAGGTTTGACTTTGCCTCTATATTCTTTTAACTAAAGGATCGTTGAGTCATCAGATCCTGCTTATATTTTCTATCAGCTTCCACTGGTGGAAGTTCGAATGTTCAAAACTCCAATAAGCGTTTGAACAGAAAAAACATATATACTGGAATGTTATTGGCAAAGAATCCCCACAGAACATTCTCACGCTTTAATACTAGCCTATTACCCAAATCATTTAATGGTTCTATTTATATATCAGGGAAACAATCTAAGTTGCACACTGATTTCACATTTTCAAATGCCATTTGCTTTTGTAGATTCCAAGTGTTAATAACAAATATTTTAGCAATACAAGAGAACTGACCTCTAATTGAAGTTTGATACTTTGAGTTGTGTAATTTGATCCAGGTTTTGCATGCTTTTGCCACTGAAGGTGCCCATTGCTCTAGAATTCGAGAAATCTTAGATGCTTCTGATGTAAGCTCACTTATCTATTTGTCAATATTTCACTTTACCATTTACTCTTTTTTTTATACAACATTCTACACTTGCTTAATTTCCCATAGGGCTACCAGGAAATATATATATATATATCTATATATATAGTCTGTGTTATTTGGATTCTGGTACGAATATTGACATGGGTATAGAATTGAATGTCTGACATGGCTATTTTTATCTAAGTGTTGGGTATCCGATATGGATGAGGTACATGAAGAGTCCTGAATATCAAAATGTTTATAGTAATATTCTTCACTCTCATTTCCCATGGTACAACAAAGTTTCCCATTCTTTCAATACCAGTGCATTATGAGATTTATGAATGCAATTGTAGTCTCTCAGTTGTATGCAAGGCAAAATTCACCAGTCGTGGATGGTTGAGTTAATATACCATGGTGATGGTCTCGTGGTTAAGGATCTTAATTAGGTGCTGGCATGTTTCAACAACTGCAAATAATCCGATATCCATGTGTGAATTTAAGACCCTTCTATGTTAACAAAGACATCAGTTCCGTTTTCTGATGCTTGCTAAAAGGGATTACTGTAAGTTTTATCACCAAATATTTACAAAAAATTTTGAACTACTAGAATATTTAAAATTAGTAGAGGGAAGAGACTGATCCCGAGTTGGAGCTTGATCAATAGTTTTATCAACGGTGTTGTGTAATAACCTTCAATCAAAACTTCTGTTACATTGGTTGGAAGGAGATGCTTTTTTTGTCCAAAGCTGCATGATTTCTGTTCCTTCATGTATTGAAGCACATTAGCAGGCAAAGAAAAGAATATGTATTCTCCTATTCTAGATTGGCAGACGCCTCATTCGAAAGTTGGAAAAAGTTGTATGTATTGGTCACTTGGTGTGAGTAGACAGCATCTCAACGGTTGAATAGCTGTTTGCAAGCCTGGAATTAGAAGTACCTAGATACATACTCGACATTGACAGTTGGCACTTGGCAGTATATCAATGAGTGATCTTTGAATGGTATTCCAAAGTTCGTAGTTGATTCCAAGATGTATTCATATAAAAAAAATTTACTCTAGAAGTTATTTGAAGCTGCCACTATTTTCCAACCTTACAGATAGGCAGTTTTGCTTGAATACTTGTGGACGAAGGATACAGCCAATATTTTGACAAGGTCCAGAAGGAAGATGCTTGCACAACATAAATCTATAAGATTAAGATGGAAACTTTCAGGTGTTAATTTATTTTTCCATCCATTGCTATCAAATCACGGAAGAGCTATAGTTACACACATAATATTGATAGTTGCAAGATGAACAAGGTAGTTTCTATAGCTCATGGGAATGAGATGGTTTCAATCATGAGCAGTCGATTTATGTTGGTGCAAGTTGATGTCATTTTACATGACTAGGAAAGGAGAGGAAGATGTGGTGATCAAAGAATGGTATCATGAAAAGAAGAAAGATGGAAAAAAGGATGATCATATATTGTGGAGGTCTGCAAGCCACCAAGGCGTCCTCCATACATTTTGCCTAGGCCCCACTTGTTTTGTTGACTTCTTATGTTTTTTATTCACCTAGCAGAGATGGGGACAGACCTTGCTTGTTCTGTTTGACTTGGTTGGTTGATTTTGACAATATTCACCCTCTATATGCGTGGAAGATTGTGTGAGAGTTTAAATATCTTTAATCTGTTATTCAACAACTAGAGATCCTTACATAAAGCAAGGATTGAAATTTTGTGTGATGCGGGGCATCACAGCTGAAATTTTCCATTTTGAGAACAAACTGAGTCACAAAACTGGGATGCTTAGGTGATACATACCTCAAGCATTTTATCCCTCATTGTCGCTCACCATCAGCCATTGCTCACCATTGACTCACCGTTGCTAGTTCTCTTCTCTGCCACAAGCCACCACAGAGGAGATCAAGATGAAGAGAAGATCCCAACAACTGCAAAATTACTAAACCTGTTAACCCATAGGTCATTACTTAATCTACCAAAGATCAGAGGTGTGAGTTTGATCACAATGTGGACAAGTACAGAGAAGTTCTAACCATGTCCTTCGCAATCACATCAATTATTAACAAGGAAAGATTGATTTTACAGAGAGTAAAGCAATGTAATTTAGTCGTATAGCACTTTCGACAAACAAAAATGATACACAACATGAATTCGCAGCGTGAAACTCAACGTGAATGACGTGACACTCCAATTGCAGCGATCTTCGATGGGTTCACTGTGCCTCCCAGGTTATAATTTGGTTCGGGCCGCCGCTATTGTCCAGGCTGCAATTGGGCGTGTACACGAAAAGTGTCACGTCATTCACGTTGAGTTTCACGTTGTGAATTCACGCTTTCTATCATAACTCTTCTTTTGCCTAGTTTAAATACACTAGCGTCCTAGAAATGATTCAGACATACGGCTTATTTCTTTGTATAACATGTGGCTTCTGGATTTTAGCTGATAACATCTGAATAATAGATAACCTTGTTAATTCGAGCCCTTCAGGAAAATTAAGTCAACTAAATAGCGGAAACTAACAGTGTTACAGCTTTCTCCAGAGTAAAAGCTTACAAGGCAGTGGCAAATGAGATCTTGTCTAGGAGAGATAGACCTATCTACACTTAAATTGCTGTCATTGCTTCGTGTTACTTTTATTTTGAAAATCAGTTTTATAAGATTTTCTGGAAACTTATTTATCATCTATCAACACTGATCTTTGCTTCATCAGGTATGGAGTGCTTATAAAAATCAAAAGCACGATCTTTTCCTCCCTTCAAATGCCCAATTCGCTGCTGCCGGTGTTGCTGGGCTTATTGAGAGCTCATCATCAAGATATACATATGCACTTACTGCTCCACCTTCCCGCCAATGAGGCTCCCTTGTATTGCAGTTTCAAATTCTAATGAAAGAAACAACCAAGGGTCCACATAGAGAGACACGTGCTCCGGTAGCTAAACGACTTCCCCTCAGAATCACAGTTTTTCCAGCTCCTTTTTTTTTTACCCCAAATAGTAAATAGTGTACAGCGTCTTGATACTCGAAGGAAAGGGTCAATTTTCATTTATTTGGTTGTACAAGTTGGCTCCTATCGGTCATTGTACCTTGTCTGTCTATATGTAGTCACGTAAATAATTGAGGTTTTTTTCGGTTGGGCATTGTCAATCATTTTGAGGTGAGGCTTCATTCATGACTGGATAGTTTTGAGTTTTTCCTGAGTAATAGAAAAAGATATTGTGCAATAGAGAAGCTCTTGGTCTGTGTCAGCCTTCGCCGTGCAAAAGTTTCAGTACAAAGTAACCATCCAAAATGCCTGCTTGAGCCATTGTTTAAGGTCTTTCTGTACACGCTGGTCGTCGGCATTTTCTCATTGAAGAAATTCCCATGATAAAGTTGTTTTTTCATCTTTGCCTTGAATGTATTTCTACCAATGCCCTGTGGTAACTTTAATTGAATCTTCATCTCCCTCTCTTTCTCTTGTTTGCTTAGATCTTATTTGGAAACCTTTTTGTTTATAAGGCTCCATAGTAACGCATTGAAATATCACTTATTCCGACACGATTGTAAATTTTGATGTGAATCGATCTCTTTCTATATTAAAGTTTATTATTGATTTAACCAACTTGTTTAGCCAGTTAAGTAAAATGTGTACTCTAGTTTGGGTCTGTATACTCAGCCAATTCTCTTTTCTACTATTTGCTCCATTTAGTTTCCAAAACATTCATTCATTCATCTTTAGAGCAGTGCCATTATTTGTTTTCTTTTTCTTCTTTTGCCAGAGAATAATCTGAAAGGCATACACCATCTCAACTACTGTAACCTTCATTTTGTACTCTTTGATTATCTCAAATCATCAGATTGAGAAAAATATTCACCGAGTCTTCAATTTTTTTCAGAGGTAATTATCCTGTCAGTTAGGGTTTTAATCTAACTTAAGATGTACCACACATTCAATAAAAGAATTAGAACAAGATAGAAAGTAAGCTGACTGTAGCAGTAAGCTGAGGATTACACCATGGTGGATGACATCTAAAGGTAATTAAAGACAGGAAGGGAGGCCCCTCAGTCTTTTGGTTCTGGTTTTTTTTCCTCTTTCCTTTTCCTTTTTTTTTTTTTCACTCTGTGGCCTTCATTGTGTGATGTTGGCATGCTTGTCTTCCAAAAGCAAAGACAGGAGGAATCCATGACTAACAAGGTTAACTATCTTTTGAGCATTGACTGAATCCAGTGTCCTTATCTGAAAATTTGATGTGAATTTTCAAGATAGTATAAGATTTTATAGAAATGGAGACTAGATGTCCCCTTCCACAATTACTCGGACGGGTTGCTATCGATGGTTTTGTTGAAGGGAGAGGCCATTTATAAAAGCAAAGAACAACGCAAACCTCATGGTTAAGCTCGACAAGGAAGCCCATTATCCCCTTTGTTTCTAGTTCTTACGACCCAATTAATCACGGAGGCAATTGATTTTATCTCACGGAAATTTTTCCATCCGTTCCCAATTTGGTAAATCCCGGAAGTGGAGCATCAAGGCGTCGACAGTTGATCATGTAGTCTTCGCCGTCTTTGTAACACCGTTCCAATGTCGAGTCGATCCTTAGTCTTCGCCGTCTTTGTAACACCATTCCAATGTCGAATCTGCTTGTGAAGACAAATTCGTGGGTTTTTTTTTCGCCCATGGATACTTAGACCCACAGCCGCGCAACCTAAGTTTTCCACTAAATTCAATATTGATGTATGTCCCAGCTAAGGATCGAACCGCAACACTCTAGAGATCCCCGTTACGCCAAGCCGGCTTCCTATATATCTAAGGATCAAGTCACAATTTTAGTAAATTAACGGATGAATTTTCTTTAATAGACGGTTGTTCTAAAAACGTTAAGCTGATGGATTATTCGTTGCGAGTGCTTTTTAATTTATTATGGTAATGTTTTTACAATATTAAATGGTCATCCTCAGGATTAATCAATATAAATTGGATAAAAAACTTCTCGCTAACAATAGTGCAAAGTGAGATGGTATCAAAGGAGAAAGGTGAACAAAACATGAGATATTTGGCATTTAAAAAAATAATAAAATCAACTTTATTTATTCATTGTTCACCCCCTAAATAATCAAACTTTTGTCTTCCTTCTTTAACAAACGGGACATAATAGAGCTGTCCACGATAAATTTTAAGAAATAGATGAGAATCGATTTTCAATGAAATCAAAAAAAAAAAATTCTATGTGGTATATTCAATTTCTTGATTTATTTTTTTATAAATGACTATAACAATGATCGTGTAGAATCTCGAGATCAACGTATAATTTTTATAGAAATGACCATTTATATTTTGCTTGACAAATTATCTTCTAATTAATTTTGATTTACTGATTTATTTCCATGATAAGAAATTGTCATGAAAAAGTGGTTTGCATGGAAATGAAGCTTTCCTTTTTGTTCTTTTGTTTTGTGAGAGACAATTCCATTGCCACCTGCCTTCCTCACAAGTAACATGGCGTCTCTATATTCTATCCAATTTAATAGGACAAGAAGCGTACCCAAGTTTGGAGTAGGTTCATTAGTCAACTCACATGCTCTAATGTGGCCAAGGGTAGAAGTCAAACTGGCTGCTTGGTCGGTCAACAAAAGTCAACTAGTAAAATGAAAACATAGTGGCTTAATTTATAATTAGATTCACTTATACTTGTTTGTTCAATGGAAAAAGAAAAAAAAGGGTGTAACAACTTTTTCTTCAACCACTATCTAATAAAATTTAATTTCATTAATATTTTTTCCAAGATCATTAATAAAATTTATGAAATAGATAGTCATTTTGATATACCAAGTGGAAATTTATAATTTTTTTACTTTTAATAAATAAGAATATTTTGTGAAAAAATAATAGTAAATGAAATTTATATAAACATAGTAAATAAAAGATTCCAATTAGATCAAAGAAATAGGACCATTAATGAATGGAAACATTTGACAAAAAAAATTCAGTGTTTAGTTTGATTATATCAGATTAATTAAATAAATAAGTTTAAATAATTTTTTAAATTAAATGAATAAGTTTGAATATGTATTTAATTCGTTGATATTGATGAACAATATTTATAAATAAAGTTCGTCAATAATTTATTAATAAATAACGTTCATAAATCACATTTATTAATAAATATACAAAATTGAACAATCAAACTCAATCACTAATAAAAAAATAAAAATTTAAAATAATCAGATAATCATGAATTGAAAATAAACTTATAAAAAAATAAACTAAGTCAAACTTGAATAATATGTTAATACTTGATTTAACTCGATTATTTTATAAAATAAATTTGAACATCTCAAAATTTGACTCGGTGTATTTACACCCTATTTGGAAAGGAAGAATTGGAATTCCTTTGGAATTGAATTCAATTCCCTCCTTTGGTAGTAATTTTTAGGAAGGAATTGAAAGGAAAGGAATTTCACACCCCCCAAAATAAAATTAGACCTCTTTGGTCTGATTTGGGAAGGAAATTTCCTTCTAAATTTTAAATTACTAATTCACCCTTCTTAATAAAACAAATCAGCATCTTTTTGTACTGCTGCAACCTGCTCGTTGCTCAGCGCCGTTTCGGACTGCTGCACATTGAAGCTAAACAAAAAAAATTTTATTTTCATTTTGATTGATGATCTTCATTTTGCTTGAAGAATAAAATGGTAAAAGTATGATTTCAATTTTGGTTGATTCTAAAAATGAGAATTCAATTCAATTCTGTTATTTACTAATTCATTCCAAATATGAGAATTGGAATTTAATTCGGATGTTCCTTATTTAAAAGGTTTTCAAACAGGGTGTTACTGCCATAAAGAAACCCAACCCGGTCCGGCCCATTAAATTTTGACCGCCCAATTCAGCCGAACCACCACCAACGACTATGCTTTTCGCATTGAACCAAAGATATAGAATTGCCTTTTAGGGAAAGTATTATTATTTTTACTATAAACAAGCGTATCTTTTACTTGTTCTCTCCATTTCCTAACAACTTCTTCCTCCTCTCGGTCGTTCCCTCCTCCTCCTCCTCGTCTTCTCCGCTCGCCGGAAAACCTCCTCCTCGCAGCCGGAGGTCAGCCCCCTGCCGTGCCTCGCCTTCGGCCCTTCCCCGTTCCCTCCTTTCCGAGAGAGAGGGCTTGGCCCGGCGCTGTGCCGTCTGGGTTTCGGCATTTGGTTGTTTGATTCGTTGGCGGATTGTGAAGGGTTCTAGACCAACATCAGATTAGTATGAGATGGTAAATGGACAAGATCTTGGGGTCCTTCGTTTGCCCCGTCCTCTTTGAATCAAGCGGCGAGTTTTGGATGCATCCCCTCTTTTTCCTTTTGTTTCCGCGCGAGAATTATTTGGGATCTCGACTCGGTTTTCTTATATGAGCAGTAATTTTTTTTTCTGCTTGTTTGGTTACTGTTCAATTTGATGCGCCATTTAGGAACCTAACCTAACATGGACCTGGATCTTAGGGAATATGAAGGGTTGGTCTCTTCCCATAGATTTAGTACATTGTGCTTGTACTTTCTGCTTTTGTGTCTGACTTGTTGGTTGTGGGTTGTTCTTGTTGAATTAGATCGCAATCATGAAGTTATGCAAGATTAATAAAATTACCTGCTATGAAATTGCGAGGAATAGAAGAGAAAGGGCTTTATTTTGTTTTTAAACCGTTTCAGGATGCTAGAGGTTGTAAAGGGGATGGGAAGTTGAGATCTTGATGAGCAATTTTATTGGGGTGCCTTTTTAACACCAGTCATTTTCCTTTCAAGTCTCATTCTGTACCTGCCTAAGTTATTTCCGGCACCTTGAACTGGGATGTTATGATCTGACAGTTTACATTTGCACTCTAATTTAAGTATTTTCACACATTTGTATTTCCTTAGTTTTGTTGTGACGCCCTTGTTGGCAAATGAAGGTCTAAGGTGGTATATTGGATTTGCTTCAGAGTTAATTGGTTGTTCTCCCCTTCAGCTGGTGCAAGATATATAATTTAGTATGTAAGATGATATATGTCTATTATGTTAACCTTCCAAAGTGAAAATCACTTGATGTGACACTTAACAAGGATTAGTTTCTTACCTGCCAAATATTTGTTGTTTTTGGTAATGTTATTATGGTTATGCTAGGATTTTTGTTTTATGCCATTTGTATATTTGGATGTTCAACAGGTGGAAGGAAGGCCTTGCTTGTCTATAGTAGCAAATGATCAGTTGGGAATATTAAAGCAGAAAAGGGCCGACACTGTAAAAGAAAATATCAATGCTATTGCTTCAATGTCTAGAAGTGGAGGTGATGCTTTAAGAACTCCAGCATCTTGTGGTTCTAGACTTCTTGGGAATGCCGATGTATTTTCTCATGTCAGTGGATCTTCAAAGGATGCTTTTTCTAAGCGCCCAGTGAAAAAATTTGAATCGTCAGACTTGCAATGGATTGAAAAGATCCCAGAATGTCCTGTCTTTTGCCCCTCAGTTGAGGAGTTTGAGAATCCACTTGATTATCTTCAACGCATTTCTTCTATTGCTTCAAAATATGGTACGATGTGATGATTTTCTTTGAGCCATTGTATTTAAAGAACTGAATGCATTATAATTTGTTAGTCCCTACACTTTGAAACTTGGGTCATAATTTGTCACTGAGTTGAAATGTTACCTGTCTTCTTTCGCAGTGCATATTGGAAAAAGAATTATTGTTTAATACTTTTCCAACTAAAGACTTTTCATTTGTTTTAATTGTATAACTCACACAAAATTGGAAAATGCAATTTTTTAAAGGCAAGTTGTAATTTTGCATAGGTAGGCTGATTTATACGTAAGTATTCTAGGCTCCGAGTTTACAATTAGAATTTGGTTATATTGATGAATCTTCTATTGTGAAATTTATGGATGACAATGGAGCAGTGCAGTGGTGTGGGGGTGCAATTTTCAATTTGCATCCCTGCAGTGTATAGACTAGATGCTCCATAACAAATTATTGTAATTCTTAGAGAGCATATACATTTAGATACCTTAGGTCTCTTTTGATTCCTTTAAAACAAATAATAAGACTTAGACAACATATCTCTCTAATTTGTATGATGGAATCATCTTTTGAGCTAATGTATCATAAACATAGGTTCCTTGGATTTGATAATATATAAAAACAAAAAATGAAAATTACTATGTCTCATGGATTTGATAAAGTTAAACTTATTGTTTGGATCTCAATTCATTGATATCATGCAGGTATCTGTAAGATCATTTCACCATTAAGTGTTTCAGTTCCTGCTGGTGTTGTCTTGATGAAAGAGCTAGCTGGGTTTAAGTTTACTACTAAGGTGCAGCCTCTTCGTCTTGCTGAGTGGGCTGCAGATGACATGGTCACCTTCTTCATGAGTGGAAGGTCAGTAGTCTAATCATATTGGGCTCCTCAATTTTTCTGTCTTGCATGTATGGTGATGGTTGATGAGTTTCAGGAAGTATACATTTCGGGATTTTGAGAAAATGGCAAACAAGGAATTTTCTCGAAAATTTTCTAGTACTGGATGTCTCCCAGCTAAGTTTATTGAAGAGCAATTTTGGCATGAAATTGCATTTGGCAAAACAGATATGGTTGAGTATGCTTGTGACATTGAGGGAAGTGCCTTCTCGTCATCCCCTAAAGATCAACTTGGACAGAGCAATTGGAACTTGAAGGTGTTGATCTATCTCACCCTTTTATGTAGACATCTAATCCAATCATGACTTTAAACTGAATCTATCAGGATACATTACTTGTGTAATCTGGATTTGCTCAACCAATTACCTTATTATATTCTTCACTTCCAGAAAATTTCACGGCTAGCAAAGTCTATTCTGCGACATCTCGTGGCTCCTATTCCCGTAAGTATTTACCTTTTATTGCAGTTTGTTTCTTCTCTGTGCTCTTAGTTTCTTAAACTGTTTCTGGTCCGTGATAGGGTGTAACAGATCCCATGCTTTACATTGGGATGCTTTTCAGTATGTTTGCTTGGCATGTAGAAGATCACTATCTGTATAGGTAGTGGAATTGTGCTACCCTTGCTAGTTTTTTTGTTTGTTTCTTATCGAATCAATAGTTCTATGACTTATGCTGTGGTCTGTTCTATTCTTCCAGTGTTAGTTATCATCATTGCGGAGCTTCCAAAACATGGTATGGTATCCCTGGCCATGCTGCTCCAGACTTTGAAAAGGTGGCCCAGAATCATGTATTTGATTCTGATATTTTGCAGAGTGAAAGAGAAGATGCTGCTTTTGATGTCCTTCTTAGGAAGACCACTATGTTTCCACCAAATATTCTACTAGAACGGAATGTTCCTGTTTATAAAGCTGTACAGAAACCTGGAGAATTCATTATCACCTTTCCTAGAGCTTATCATAGTGGATTCAGTCACGGTGAGGAGTTTGTACCTTTCTCCATTTTGGGTCTCTTTTTTATATTTACATTCTTCTTCTGTATGCCATTATTATTGTCAAAGAATCATTGAAGCATATCCTTTCCCCCTTTTTTTCCATCTCTAGGATTCAATTGTGGTGAAGCAGTGAACTTTGCAATCGGTGATTGGTTTCCTTTTGGTAATATGGCTAGCCAACGATATGCACTTCTCAATCGAATGCCATTGCTCCCTCATGAAGAACTTCTATGTAGGGAGGCACAATTTCTTCCCAACCGATTGCCAACTTCAAATCCCAAAAGCCATGTCCCTTCAACAGAAGAATCCACATCCCAGCAAAGTGTCAAACTTTCTTTTATATACTTAATGCGGTTCCAGCACTTTGGCCGGTGGACACTAATGAAATTAGGATCCCGCACATGCATTAAGTTACAGAATGTATCGTGTAGCATATGCAGACGGGACTGCTATGTTTCTCATGTTATATGTAATTGCAGCAATGATCCTATTTGTTTGCGCCACGGTATGATATTGATCTGAGAAGAAAACTTGATGTTATTTTCTGTGGTATATTTCAATATAATTTATTCATCTAACCATTTTTTTTTGTCAAGAGAGAGAGCTCAGAAGCTGTTCTTGCAACATCAACCGCATAGTATATGTGAGGGGAGACATTCTAGAATTGGAAGCTCTAGCAAGAACTTTTGAACAGGAGAACGCTATATCCAAGGAAATTCAAAGTCTGAATCAGCAAGACGACCACCGTTACCTATGGTCACGGTCATTCTATGGCGCTGAAGAGGATGGATACTTTCCTTATTGTGATATAAAAGTTGACGGTACATGTTAAATTAATTTTCAAAAAATATATTCCATCAATCCACACAGTTTGTGCCAAGTTGCAGCAATGATTCCAAATTTCCATGCAGTTAATTATCAATCAGCTTCTACTTGTACTTCTGCTATCCATGATGATGATGATTCAGACTCTGGAATATTCAGAGTCAAGCGCCGGCCTTCAAATAAATCACAGAAAAGATCGATTGGTGATACATTTTGCTCAGGCTACCAGGGAAATCAGGTTCGCATTATTTTCTTGATATTTGATTCCTTTTTTTTCTTCCTCAGTTTCACATGAAACACAATCAATGCAGTAAGTTAATCTGCTCCTTCCTCGGGTTGCATTGTTAATTTCCGTGTTTCCTATGAGGAAGAAGACAATGAAATAAGATGATGTACCATTTTGGTTGCTAATTATTGTTGTTCTGTCTCCTTTGTACCTTTATCGCTTAGGTAAGACATTTATGTAACAACTTTTCCCAGCAGTGCATATTAAAATTTTTGTTTAGATTCTTATGATCCTAGTTGAAGAAACCTCAAAAACAAGCAATCAGTCTTAGAGAAATGCAAGTCGTGCGTGCTATGAAATTTAAATGAAAGAAATCTTCCAAAGTGATGATTTTAACTAGTCTGACCTATTCTTTCTATTACAAGTGTTGATTTTAAGTCAGCTAGTCATGTAAGAACAAATTATTCTTTGTTCGTGTTTAGAATTTACCTTGCCCTTTTTTTGACGTTCTTCCATCATCCTATAAGTTTGTAGGTTAGTTTTGTGGGGACAATTGCTTGTACGTGTGTGTGTGTGTGTGTGTGTGAGTGATATAATTGCCTCTTTGCTCTCTGTTGCATGATCAACTTGCTGCTTTTGGTTGCTGCACTATTCTGATATGCAATTCAGTTTTTCATAGTTTACTCATGTTTTCCCAAGTTCTAAGTCGCACTTTGCATGGACATTTGAACTTGCAGGGGTTTCAACGGTTGAAGAAGCTATGCCCAACAGTAGGACATCTCCCTCCAGTACCATCAGGATCTCATCGATCGATAACAGTAGACGATCCTACATCAGCCAGTCATGTAACAAAACACAAGCCTTCTTCCAGTCAGGCTTCTCGTGGATTGGTGCTTTCAGAATCCTGCAAATTCATAAGTGATTACTCATCGCTCCACATCACAAAATTGAAGCTGAAACTAAACCGAAACAATGAACCTCGCGCACCACGCTTGAAATTTAGAATGTCACCTGCTGCTAATGGAGCCAGTAGCACAGCCACCGCTACCAGCCGCGTGCCTTCTGAAGTATTGCAGCGAAGAAAGCCGTAGCTAAACCAATGCAGTAACAAGTTCAAACCAACAAAGACAGCATATCTAACTTCAGATTCTAATCAAAGCTTCTGCTCCAGCAAAGAGAGCAGAGTCAACCAACATATGAATCTACTAACACCCTGGAGCAAGATCAATTCACATGATTGATTTTTTTGTGCAGACCTCCAAAGGAAGGTGATGGCACGATTGATTTTGATTATTCTCAACCACAAAATTGTATTGTGTCGAGTCAAAAATTATCATTTGCTAATATTCCCATTTACTTTTATTCTTTTATGTGACTTAACAGTCCCCAGGATAGATCTGTACCTGTGTAATTTTGTTGATAGAGTCGCTGAAAGTAACCATTCAAACTCACAAAATATTGAACATGCTCATTGTAGCACGAAAAGTATTGTCGCTCTAAGACAAGGGCGGTAAAGCAGAAAGAAAACAGACAGACAATTGAGAGAAGACCAGAAAGCACGTGGAAGTTGTCATTGTTCTTAACAGACCACAACATAAAATTCCTTACGGTAAAATGTTACAGTAATGATGCACAGGCACTACCGATACATGGTTCAAACAAGTGTTCGAGGGAGCTTGGGAAAAGAAGAGGCTGGAATTTTATCACATCATGGTCCATCTTGAGACTGAGGTTGTAACTTTCGCGACCAGGATCTGTCTTTAGCCATAGGTGGTAGCTGCAAATTAGAGACATAAAAGCAAGTTGAATTAGATCGAGAATTGTAAAATGGAAGTGGCAGTTTAGCTACTCTTTCATTAGTTTTGATAAAAGTGTTTGATGACATTCCCGGAAATATCATTTACCATGACAATTGGAGAAAGAGAGATCAAAGAAAGAGGTAAAACTGTAATTTTACAGAAATTAATTTTATTTTAGGCATGAATTGCTATAAATGTTAACAATTTAATACAACGCCTATTTGGAAATTAGAATTTTATGACTCCATAAAAGAACCAGATACCATCCTCAAATATCTGGCTTATGATTTTGGGTGGTTGTCGCTAATTAAAGTCAGATCTATTCCTTCGAACACAAAGTCAAGATACAACATGCGCGCTTATATATTTAGGTGCATGCCGGTAGTAATCTAGGAATCAGTGAAAAGAAACCACGAAGATATTGCCCATAAAGGTAACACACTTAGTTCCAATAGAAACCAAATAATAATAATAATAATAACCTGCAGGTTTGTCATTTTCTAAAGTACGAATATTTTCAGTTTTCCTATTCATGTTAACTAATGTCCAACCGTGTCTCTTCTAGTGGCAGATCAAGACAATTAAGTTTGGGAAAGTTATAAAATCAATTTAGAGCACAAATGGAAGCATAAACATTAACAATGGCAAAAAAAACTTCTTATCAGGATAAATGCATTGCATAATATTGATAGGCAGCTTATATGCCTAATTTCAAGCTCGAGAGTTGCTTGAGATTCAAGCAACTCACAATCTCTTGGGGCATATGCCCCAAACTGATCGATCCAGACCCCACTCTTATAATATATATATATATATATATATATATATTATATATATATATATATATATATATAAGAATGGTTTATTTGCCTATAAAAAAAATGTTACCA
This sequence comes from Boesenbergia rotunda, assembly GCA_024364735.1. Taxonomy (NCBI): domain Eukaryota; kingdom Viridiplantae; phylum Streptophyta; class Magnoliopsida; order Zingiberales; family Zingiberaceae; genus Boesenbergia; species Boesenbergia rotunda. The sequence goes on from JAGFNQ010002269.1 coordinate 125,887, forward strand.
TTGGATAATATGAAAATGAAGCGATTTGGATAAAAATAAATGAGAAAGTGGGCAAACCAAAATACAAATGATTCAATCAGTTTAAGGCACTACCAATTCTACTTAAAGCTTCAATAAAGAGGTCAATTTAAATCTGGGGTACCAACAATTGTGTTGCAGTGCTTCAAAGGGCAGCCCGATGCACGAAATTCCCGCCAATGTGGAGTCTCGGGAAAGGATTAGACCACATTAGGTTTATGGTATGCAGTCTTACCTTAGTATTTTTGCAAGAGGCTGTTTCATGGCAGCAACTTTATTGTTGCGCCAAGTGCCACGGCTCCCCTTCATGTTGCAGTGCTTCAATAAAGAGAAAATGCCTAACCTTGTGCTGCAGTCTCACAATAGTTGAAACCAACAATTTGTCTCCAATTATCTGCCTTAGCTTTTTAACCAAGTCAATTCGGCTTATCTTTCTCTTCTGAAGAAAGCAGAAGAAACAAAATTACATATCAAACATGAGTAAATTAAGAGCAAAACTCCTTGTCAACTGACTACCGTCAGACCTTAAAATCATCATAATGTGTGTGAACTAAATCCATGTCTTCAGGAGGTACTTTTGTCGAAATTGCTGCAAATAGCATTGAAAAGGGCATCCATGGTGAAGTTGGAACTTTTGGAATTCTGGCCGCCACTGGAACCTGAGATTGATTTCCAAAATCTGGAGCTGATTGGAAAGCCTTGTCCTGAAGTTCAAAGAAATAATAACCAATACGAATAAAAGAATAAAAGTAGCAACGTGCGTACTAGCAAAAAGAGAGAAAAAGTGGCCGCATGACTAAAATATGGAATCTAGTTGGGTCATTAATCAGACATTCTAATTCATTTTGATATAATATCAGCTGTTGCTGCAAGTGCCCCCAAAAATTATGATCTAGAAAAACATAACATAGATTTCCACCATCCTCAAAACCAGCAAACAGATAAACATAAATAGCCAATATGAATATACAGGTGAAATGATACAGACACAAATTCAATATACGTCTATAGTTTAGAATATGTTTTCATAACCCAATAAAGAATAATTAATTAACTAATTCTCTTAACTCCTACTTAGTAGATAAAAAACATCTATCACATTGTACTTAAAATTAGAGATCAAATAGCATACAAAAGATAAAGGTTGTTGCATGCACCTCGACAACCGAAAGAAGACAAGTAGCAATTATAACACTATGGTATAAGCATAAACAATGGATTTTACAAAGAAGTTACAATTAGTATTCATCTATTATCCTAAATTCTATTACATGTACACATGAAATATGTCGAAATACCATGTGAAAGTCAACAATCAACAAAAACAAAATTTCCTGTGCAGCGTCTGTAAAGTATGAACAATGTATAAACAATGAATGTCACAACAAAGTAACCAATATTGACAATATCAAACAGTGATACAGATATAATATAGATATAATAAAGAGTGTAATTATCCATGTATCATGTATAAAAATTCCTCAACATCAATCTTCTACTAAACTTCCTAGATAATCATCGAGAGGTACCTGTAATAAGCAGTCGAATGAACTAGAATTCTGGACGGCAAAAGCATGAGATTCACTTTCTTTCCAATTCAAAAATGCTGAAATCACATTAACATTCAAACATTACAGGTTCACCAAAAGAGGATCAAAGAAAAATAGTTCACAATCATCTACTAGTTATGAGAATACCTTTAAGTTTGTCGGTCATTTTAAATGTCACTATATATTCTGCATAGATATGGGTATTCATATTAGTATCCCATATGATATAATGCTTTGGATTGTGAAGATTATCTATGCCAGTGTCAAAATTATCATTAGTGGAAAGAGACTGTTCAGATCCAGCATGAATGAGTTCCACATTCCCCATAATAATGCGGCACAACATAAGATGGATAGCACCATTTTCATCGGCATCAGCATAACTAGCACTGTAGACGGCATACACAAGTGAGCTATTGTTCATAATGGGCTATTATTAAAGAAAAATCAAAATAGAGGAAGCACTTTGTGATACACCTAAGAAACAGTTGGCAGCTGTTACAAAGAGATATTAGTGTTAATCCTCAAGATGAAGATACATGAAGAATGTAGTCGCATATGAAGCCTCACCAGATATGAGAGCAATTTGCAGGGGCAAGATGAAGTCCATTTCCATAAAGTCGTTTCTGCACAGGTTGCTTCAGAACCCCATGAGACATCATCTCGTCCACAGCATCCTTGGAGGAAGCAAGCCATGCATATCGGACATTTGCATTGCCACGAATCTTTTTTGTGGTTTCGACGTGTGCTTTGAAGAGGTTGAATCGAACTTGACCTAAAGCATTTGTCAACGGAGTCCTATAGATCTCAACGATGTCTTTTTCATCAATTAATTTGCCTAATCCTTGTAGTAACATTTCCTGCACAGCTCTATTAAGTTGATGCACACCAACAGGTACCTGAAGATGAGTTCCAAAATCAGGGATATCTACATGGAAAGCACAACCCATTTCATTTTCACCCACTGCTTCAGCAAAATTATCCTGGTAAGTGGCAGAAATCGGTTCACTTTTAACCCGCTTGAAATTTTGCAAAACCTCATCATCAGCAACTGAACTTGAGCTTTCAGCTGCACTAATGGACATATGGAGATTAAAATTTTTTACATGTGCTTCATTTGGTTTAGAACAAGTATGAGCAAGATCTTCTTTGCTAGTTTTATGGCACCTATTTGAGGGGTACTGAGGGAAATAGCATTTTCTACAATCGTCAATCCAAGCTATAGGTTTTGTCAAACCAGTTTGCAGGTTGATATAAACCAAGTGAATGAAATCTAACAAAATTTGCTGGCTCTCGTAGTTTGCTTCAGTAATTGTCTTCTTCAATTTGAAATTTTCCTTAACCAAATTAATGACTTTTGTTGGAAAATCTTTCCATTCATGATTCTCATAAAGTAGCACACGCTGTGGCAACGCACTTTTGGTGAAATTGCAATAACTCTTAAGAATGTGATTGCCTAGGCAACAGCCTATGTTAACTTGGCTCTCAGATGTCATGCAAGCTCCTGCAGAGAATTGGCATGCAATAGGCTCATGCATTGATAGGCCATGGCCATCAGAATTGACAGCGACAGAAGAATCTCTCTTCCTCTTGAGATCATGCCTTTTCCCTTTAACCAATACCTTTACGTTCGTCTGTTCCATTTTTACTGACAGAAACAGCAGCAACCACCTGACTAATACTCTCTGGTGTACTTGTATCCACGTAGTCTGTTTAGCAATTTAATTAACAGAAATTTTACAACTTCTGACCAAGACCAGGACTAAAAATCTCATCATCGAAGCTAGTGAAGTCAGCAGAGTTGTCATCAGAGGCTACCCTGCAATCCACAACATTTATCTTATTATTATTGTGTTACATTAATAGGGCATCAAAAGTTAAATGAAACCGCATAAAAAGAAATATTTAAAATAATGTTACGCATCAGTAGCAACCAAAGTAGCTGTAAAGATGAAAGCAATCTAGTTTTACATGATAAAGATATCAAATAACTAGGAGATCACAAAAAATCTGCATACAGCCAAATTCTTCTCCAACCCTAAGATCTCAACACCATGCCCCAATAAGGCTAAAAATGCTTTAATCTATAATTATCAGGTCATAACACGATCTAAAGACAGCTAGATGTGGCATAAATTGTAGCCCTCAACGATATGCCGCATCTAGTTTCTCACAAGTTCAACAGATCTGAGTATTGTCGAATTCACATCCACGGCAAATGATAGAGAATAAAAACAATTCATATCTTCCTACCATGTATGAGGCAGCAGCTAGAAGCGTCAGGAAAACAGAAAAAAAGAGAGGTTAAACTCAAAATCATAAATATAAATGGAATGAGACAAGCCACTAAATAGAAATTTAGCATACAACATGGTGGAAGTTCATTCTTTATCTCCACCAAAAAACAATTAAATTTGGAACAACAAAAAACACAAATCCGATAACTGCTTACCTACGTATAAATTAAAGAGAATTAAAGAAAAAAGATAGAATCCTAAAATATTGAAAATCAATCAAACAAAAAGTAAGATAAAAAAAATAACTTTTCCAAGAAAGGTAGAAAATAACGATAATGAGAGAAATCGAACAGATGATACTAAAATAAACCAAAAAGTAAAGCAATTCGGGCGATCAAGGATCATTCATGTGAATTTCCCAATAAAAATTGACCTCTCGAGCAGCATGCATCAAGATCATAAAACTAATATTCACTTCCTCGCCAGATCACTATATTTCAGCCCGCTTCCAACCAGATCGTAGCTTTTCCCTAGCAAATAGCCTCAAGAAATTAACTCTAACTCATGCATCCACGTGAATCTCAACAGTATGCGAATCAATTTGTCAAAATCCAAATTCACAGGATCAACCACGAATAGAGCATAGAACTGCAGCGATTCAATCCCCTTTCCCAAAGAAAAACCAAAAACCACAAATTGAAGAAACAGACCTACGAGGAGGATCTATACCAGGACAAGCAAAAAAGATACACAGTTAGGTGACACATCTCCGGCGGCAGAAGGGCTCTCTCTCGCATCCGATCTCGAAGGCGGCGTGTGGCTTCAGGGTTCCAGCCCTTCTCGATTTGGGAGAAATCGAAGAGAGATGACCGACCGCATGACGTCGACGGAGATCGCGTTCATATATCGGACGGTCGACGGTCGGCCCCCGCTTTCTTGCGCCAAACGCAAGCGAACTTTACCACGCCGACGTACCGAGATCGGACGGCTCAGATCAATTCTGTAAGGTCAGCAAGGCACGAGATTGAGCGCGGACCGTTTTTCGGGAGCCAGGCAGGATATCTTCCACGGTCATCTATCGTTGGCGACTATACAAAACCAACCACGATCGGCCACGTGTCTGGTTGGAAAATGACCTAAACCAAGGCTTGACCGTGTGAAGCAGGTGGAGGAGACTTCTACCAGAACGTAACCGACTTAGATTTGGGCCGGCCCATCTATGCTTATTAGGCCCAACTCTTACTTCCGCACGTCTCTATTCAGATACCACAGTTTACCCAACCTTCCATTGGAAGATCTAGAAGGCCCCACCCAGAGTCACCGTTGATGCAGTAAACGGTAACGTGGAGAGCGTACAGAATAAGTTATGAAAAATGATCGGAAAAAGACTCCACGGCCGAAAGAAAGAGAGGCGCGGCGGAAGAGAGGAAGGAGAAGCAACAACGTCTGCCGTCTTCTCTTTGTTTCCAACTTCTTTGTTCATTTGCGTTGCCGCTTGACCTCCAGGTAACTTATGTTTCTTTCGGCAGATCTGGTTTGTTGCTTTAATTTCCAGCGAGCAAACATTCCGATCGTTTGAACTACCGGAGCTTCTGTTGATATTAGTTCGTTCCTTGTGGAGGGTTCTAAAGGACTGTTTTTTATTGGCTTTGTTTTTGTTAATCGACCTCTCCGCACGGCATGCGATTTGCGGGCTTTAATCTCGAGTCCGTGGTTTCTCGTCCCTTTTGAATCTGGACTTTGTTTTCGTCCATCAGTGTCCCACCCTCTTTAGAATATTGATTGCTTGCTTATTGAGGGGAAAGATTAAGTTTTTCCCTCCGGAATCAGCATTTTAATGCCTCATAAACCCTAGATGATGTGCCGTTGGCGTGCAAGTAATAAATGCTGGTATACTCTTTCCATTTGTTGTTCCTGTTTATTATTTTGGCTCTTTACTCCCGTGTACAATAAGGGAATCCAGCAAATCATTGTGGCGTCACGTAATATTTGTGACATTAAAAATGGATCCGGATTCCTTCCTTTTTTATATCATGGATATCGCGAATTTGTTCTTTCTTCGTGATTAAGTTTGTTTTTTGTCTTTTCCCCCTGCTTTATTCTCCAAGTACTCAATGCACATTGGAAATTTTCTTGTATTAAATGATAGGATTACAAAAATCGTTAAGTCGATTAGGGTAACTTTTGATTATCTTTATTTTTATTTTTTGCAAATCAGTAGGTAAATGTTTTTTTTTGTGTCAGGCAATTTTAGTGTCTCTTTATTGTTGTATGAAGCTAAGAATGTATGACCTCTCTGTTGCTTTTGTTTTAATCCTAGGTTTCAATCACTGACTTTTAAGTTTAGTTTGGAGTACCAAAATGAGTGACAATTTGATGGATAAAGTCAGTTCCTTTGGGGAACGTTTGAAAATTGGTGGTGCTGAGGTGAGCAAGAAAATGAAAGACAGCATGAGCTCCATGAGTTTCAAGATGAAGGAGTTATTCCAAGGTCAGAACCAAGCTGAGAAGATCGTGGAAGAGGCAACATCGGAGAACTTGGATGGTCCTGACTGGTCTGCTAACCTTGAGATCTGTGACATGATTAACAGTGAAAAATTTAACAGTATTGACTTTATCCATGGCATAAAGAAACGGATCGTATTGAAGGATCCTAGGGTTCAATATCTTGCTTTAGTCCTTCTTGAAACCTGTGTAAAAAATTGTGAGAAAGCTTTCTCAGAGGTTGCTGCAGAGCGCATCCTTGATGAGATGGTCAAACTTATCGATGATCCTCAGACGGTTGTAAATAACAGGAATAAAGCTCTTATCATGATTGAAGCATGGGGAGAGTCTGGGGATGAGCTCCGGTATTTACCAGTCTATGAGGAAACCTACAAGGTATTAGAAATTCTTTAAGAAATACATCTGGTTATTTTGATAGATGTACATTGTGGTACAATATTATTCTTACTAGTTTTCCGATCTTCCATTTGTAATGCAGCATTTGTAGTTTCCTATATTGCAAGTTGGGTGCTTCAAAGTCTACCATTTGCCCATGACACCAGTATTCAAGAGTCTGTTTACTATGGCTATTATCCAAATTAGTTTCTGTTACTTGTTTACTGTAAATTAGATGTGCTATTTCTTGCTTCAAAATGGTCATATTGCACTTGTCTCTACAGTACGCTTTTAAACACCTTCTGCCTGGCCTTTAGCTTCAAATGGGTGGAGTTTATAAGTTTCCTTATGTTATCCCCCCGTACAACGTTCAACAGGACACATACTTTTGCTTCTAAAATTAGGCTCAGCTTTGATCATTATTCTTTTTTCCAAAGCAGTGATACATTCCTTTTCTGCATTACAAAGATTCACTCTCGTAATCTTTATATCAAGTTTGTAGTGCTGACAGTTACCATGGTGTTTCTGGTAATATGGACTATCTTTGCTCTTGAACTTTGGTTAATTCGTCTTCCAACAAATGCTTGGTTTTGATGAAAACCATGAGAGCTCATCCTTGGTATTTCTCTTGAGAGCATCCTTTTTTTTAATGCTTTTGTAATTGATAAAAGAATTTTATGAACAATGAGTTTTTAGATGTTTGATTACTGACCATCCCTGCATTTCATGATAGATTGAATGGTCCTGGATTTCTGATTCTTTCTCTCTCTTTTTTCTCATAGAGCTTGAAATCTAGAGGCATCCATTTTCCAGGACGAGATAATGAAAGTTTAGGTCCAATTTTTACTCCTCCCCGTTCAGTTACAGAGACCGAAGCATATGACAGTTTGTCACAACAGACTTATGACGATGTACCCACATTTAGTTTAACAGCTGAACAGATAAAGGAAACATTTGATGTTGCTCACAACAGTCTTGAACTTCTGTCAACAGTTCTCTCTTCCTCACCTCATCAAGAAGCTCTTCAGGTGATTTAGTTTGTTAGTATATGCATATTTCCTTACACTTTATCTTTTTACACAAAGTGTGTAGGTTGTGTCACGTTATGACTATCTTGCTTCCATATACTGTTCATCTACTTGCCAGTGTTTTTTTTCTATAGGTAGTATCTCTTTAGTTTAGTTTGTCATCTGATATTTGAGACAAGGTCTGATCATTCACCGGTGTTGAAGGCCCTTTCATTCTGTTGTTCTCCACTGACATTTTGTTTATGGGCAGGACGACTTGACAAAAACCCTCTTCCTACAATGCCGACAAAGCCAATACACTGTCCAGAGAATCATCGAGACCGCAGCTGACAATGAAGTAGTTCTATTTGAGGCCTTGAACGTTAACGATGAGCTCCAGAAGGTCCTCTCTAAGTATGAAGAGCTGAAGAAGCCTCAGCTGGTACAATCCAAACCCGAACCGGCAATGATTCCGGTCGCTGTGGAACCTCAAGATTCTCCCCGAGTCGGTAGAGAAGATGCCCTCGTCCGAAAACCGGTTGGTTCAAGGACCAAGTCAAGCAACGACGATGACGTCCTGAACAACCTCGACGAGATGATCTTCGGTACCAAGGGAGGCAGCACATCCGAGGATCAAGATCCAAAAAAGAAGCAACAGAAGGATAATCTGATCAGCTTCTAAGTATCTATCTTCCTGTTGTTGACAGGTACTAGTCTGGAACTTCTGGTGGTGTCTTGTGATGCTTTATTTTAGAAAACTAAGGAAAAAAAGAAATGTGTTCTAACCGTCCTATTTCACTTTGGTTGTCATAGCTGTTGGATCTTAAAATTTTTATTTACATATATATTTGAGGGTTTAGAATTTTTATTGGAGGGTTTAAAATTTTTATGTGTTTCAACTACAGATTTATTGAATTATCAATAAATCTTTAATTTTTTTAGATGTAAAAAATCTAAAATAAAGTATAATTCTTTATAAATTTATCATTTAATTAAAATTTAGTATATTTTTCATCAAATTGAGTACTGCCTAATTAATTCATTCTAAGTTAATCAATTGATATAAATTCCTAATCAATTGGTCAAGCAGAAAAATAATTATGCTCAATTTAATAGAAAGTATATTAAATTTTAATTTAAATATATTGAATTTAAAAAGAATTATACTTATTATTGCATTCGAAAAAAAATTGATGCATAATTTGATAGAAAATCTATTAAATATATTTTAATTATATAATATTGTATTCCGGAGGAGTTATACTTTATTTTAGACTATTTATATTTAAAAAAAATGAGGACAATTAGGTAAATCAATATATATTAAGGAGCTGAAGTAAATGAAATTTTACATGTATGGAGTTGAAATGAACTTTTTCTGACATAAGGACCGAGGATAAAATTTAAGATTTAATTTGGGATTTAAAAGTAATTTATAGTTATTCTATCTTATTATTAAAGTTAATCCATAATTTATTTATTTTAAACTATTTAATGTTGAATTATTTTATTTTTAACTCATTAAATTTATTAAATTTATTTAAATTTATTTTATTTTATTTATTTAATATTTAAATTATAAAAAAAATACTAACTTTTTATAACAATTATTTAACTTAAATAATAATTTTTATAGAAAAGAAATATAATTTATTTAACAATAAAATTATATGTTTATATATATTAAAAATTATTATTAAACACATAAAATTAATTAAAAGATATAAATTATATATGGATAAAGAAATGATAGTCTACACATCTTATAGGAGTTCCTATGGACACCCGACACAGTCAAAATCTAAATTTTTTATTTCCTCTCTATTTGCATACAATAATTCTTTTTTCTCTTCTTTAATTATATACAAAGTGCACTGGTTTCTACAAACTAGTACTAAGGGGGTCCTAATTTGAAAAAAAAAAGTACCAATTGATGTTGGTTTCTGAAAATTAGCCTTATAGTATTGATTTCAATAAATCAACGCCACCTTGGTGCTGATTGCTACAAATCTGGTGCTAGTTTGTAGCAAATCAACCTTTGTGGTGTTGATTTTTACCAATCAGTACCATCTAAGTTATCCTTAGTGTTGATTTGTAGAAATCAACATCACACAATGATATTGATTTGTTAAAATAACACCACACCATGGTACTGATTTATAGAAATTAGTACCTCGATTCTAAATTAGTACTAAGACCAGTACCAAGGTTGTGTTGGTTTTTAAAGGCCAATACTATAGCAGTAGTTGTGCATGCTACATGCAATTAAAGGAGAATTTGTTCCATGCAAATGAGACCCGAGAGGGATTAAAAAACTTTGATCAAAGCTGCGTCAGGTGGCCACATCAAATGTCATCCACCGCCACTCCACCCACTCACATATATATTCAAATCTTACGCATGCATATTCGTCTGAACTTTGCTTGCATGCCTATATTGAATCCAAACGCTCTAATTAAGATATTTTTTAATATTCCAGACCCTTAGAATAATTTTTTTAATATTTTATATCATAAAATAAATACATATAATATATCCTGTGAACAACTAAAATTTTTTATCTTAAATATTATAATTCAAGAGGAAATCTAAACCATAGAAGGAAAATTTTATTTGCTTAAATTTATTATAACTCAACTTCTAAACCCTAAAATCTTAAACTCTAAATACATATAATATACCTCATAAGCATCTAAAATTTTTTATTTTGAACACTATAACCCAAGAGGGAAGTCTTAACCCTAGAGGAAAAAAACTTATTGGCTTAAACCTATTACAACTCAACCTCTAAATATTAAAATCTTAAATCTTAAACCCTAAATACATATAATATATTCTTAAAAAATAAAAACAAAAGTTACTGTGAGTCTGGAATTAAATCCAGGCACCCCAGGTTGCACAGGCACGCACCCTCTCGTCCGCAGCGTGCACGCGTGTATATATATATAACTTGAATCGAATTCTTAATCGGGTCAATAGATCAGTTCGACCATTAATTTTTTTTTATAAATTTATACTTTTAAAAAATAATAATAATTTTAAACCATCTTAAGCAATACAAATCGTGAATTGAACCATGAATTAGTGATTTCGAATCATGAATCATAATTGTCTGAAAATTAAAATTAAGGTTGACGTTTCAAGAATTATTGTAACAATTAAAATTAGGGTTGATGTTTCTATTAGATTATATATATTTTATCAGAATTATTTATTTATAGCGTTTAGATATTTTAGTTTTTTTCATTTTCAGTTTAGGATTTAGGGTTTCTTAACCCATCTATATAAAACTTTATATTTTATTTTTCTTGAACACTTTTGAGATTTATCATGACGGCTACTTTTTTCCTTTTCTCAATTTCTATATGATATCAGAGTCTTCTTATCATTTTGATAATTCAATTGAAGGACTGTTAATTCGATCCATAGTTTTCACGGATCTCTTCCTCTGCGATTTCATCGCCGACATCATTTCTTCTTTATGGTTTAGTTCGGTGGTGGCTTTTACTTAGTTGATTTGGTGGTGGCTTTTTTGAATTCATAGACAACTTTTACAATCTATATTTGTTATGTTATTTGTTTCACAAGCAAATTAAGGAAATTTCATTATAATGAAGTTTTTCTTCTAGATGAACTTCAAAAGATTAGCGTCCTCAAAATCCTAGCATTGTGCTGCGCCAATCCCAACTTCTGCTTGATCTTGAACATCTTGTGGGATGACATCTTTCCTCTTCGGCTCCTTATGCTTGATGAATGCACAACCCTTCCCACGGATCATATTGATTCTTCTGAGTTATTTGATTTATTGTTAAAAAAAAGTTTAGGCCTTGTTAGATTGTATGGTGTGTTCGTATAATTCTTAATGGCTACGATTTGTAATCAAAATGGTCGACTTAGAAGGTTTCAATGATGACTGTGCTTATTGCAAAAACAAGGGCACTGAAAGTCGCAATGTCCATTATTGTTGAACAAAGGTAAACCACTGGAGCAACAATATCAGCAGCAACAATCTGATCCGTTTATGTTTGAGCAGTTTTAACAGTTTCTTGCATGTCAGTTTTCTCTAATATATGTTTGTCATCATCTGGTATTTCAGGTACATCTTAATTCTAATGGGTTTTGGACTCTAGTGTCTCTCATCATATATCACCTAATTTATAATCTTTTATTTCTTTTTCTCCCAATTCATCGATATCTATTGTGACTGCTGATGGTGTTCCTATGTCATTAATAGGTATTGTTTTATTGTTACGTCTAATTTATCTTTGACTGATATTTATTATATTTTGAGTCTTACTTTAAATTTTGTTTCTGTTAGTGAATTATGTGAGTCTAGATATCTAGACTTTTTTCTTCATCCAATTGTTATGTTCAGGATCCATGATCTCAGAGGTTGATTAGGGCAGATCATAGGCAAGGAGGACTCTATATTTTGGATCAACTTAGAGAGTGTTTGGGAGAGCTTTTGCTTTTTAAAAAGTGATTCTTATAGAGATTATCTCGAAGTTAGTGAGAAGTTAAAGCATGAAGTGTTTAGAAATAGAAGTCAAAATCTGATACAAGATAAAGTTTTAGTTAAATGACAATAATATCCTTAAACTATATAAATTAATTTATTTAAATTATCTAAATATAATTTTGATACACCATCCATAATATTTTATATATTTATTATTATATTTTGAATATTATATCAAAATTAATTTTTTAATAATATATATGTTTTAAAAAGATATAAAATTAATAAATATAAAAATATAAAAAATGACAAAATTTATAAAAATAAGTATAAAAATTCTAAAAATATAAAATTTTATTTAAAAGTGTGGTGGCAATTATGTAAAATGATAAATTTATTAAGAGTATAAATGTCAACTTTTAATTCTGGACCATAATAAGCAAAAAAACAGAAGCGAAAAAAAATATTAAATTCTTGCTTCCAGCTTTTGAGTAAAAGTTGCAGAAGTTAAAGCAGAATCTGATATTCACAATCACTCAAAAGTGCTTCTGTGTAGCTAGAATCTAAAAAGCAGCTAACAGAATCTCTCCCAAACACTGCCTTAAAGTACTAGAGGTTGTAGCTTCGAGTGTGGATTTATCATCTTTTCGCTTGAGTCATTCATCTTCTGATTTTCATTTATAGCATTCTCGTTTAGGTCATGTTTCAGCATCTTATATGCAGTTTTTAGCTTCTACATGAGTATTTGGACGTTTAAAAAGTTCTAATATTTCTGATTATAGTGGTTAGAAACTGGTCAAATTTTTTGCCTTACCCTTTTATAAAAATCTTTCTCTTTCCTTGCTCCATTTGATCTTGTCCATTCTGATATGTGAGGGCCCTCTTCTATTTCTACAAAAGGGGGGGTCAAGGTATTATGTTTCATGTATCAATGATTTCACTCATTACTCTTGGATTTATCTTATGAAACGCATGTCTAATTATTTTACCATTTTCAATAACTTTAGAGCTCTTGTGAAAACTCAACATTCTTGTGTCATAAAGTGCTTTCTTTGTGATTTGGGAGGGGGGGGGGTGAATACACTTCGAATAATTTTTTATGTTTATTTGCTTCTGATGGTATTATTCATCAAACCTCGTGTACAGATACTCCTGAACAGAATGGTGTGGTTGAACGGAAATATAGACATCTTGTTGAAACAACCTATTCATTTTTATTGTCTACCAGTGTTCCTAGTGTCTTTTGGGAGGAAGCAATCCATACTATTGCTCATATGATTAATAGACTTCCAACCTCATATAATTCAAGCTTATCATCTTTTGAAAAATTGTATGGTCATGTTCCTGCCTATTCCTCTTTGCATATTTTTTGTTGTACTTGCTTTGGCCTTCGTCCACATGTTGAACGTAATAAATTAGCCCTATATCTGCTATGTGTCTTTTTGGATTATGGTGTTGGTAAAAAAAGATATCATTGTTGTGATCCCATTAGTCAAAAATTGTATGTCTCTCGTCATGTTGTGTTTCTTGAGCATATTATATTTTTTTCTATTCCAGCTAGTTCGCATAATATAGTAAAGTCAAATCTATTTTGCATTGATCCTTTCAATACTGACACTGAGGAAGCTTCACCCACTGCTTCTAGTAGCTCAACCGAATCTGATATTTTGGTTCCTAAAACATTTGCTCCATTTGCTTCTCTTGCTACCACTACCCAATCATATCTTGAGATTGCGGATGATTCTTCTCTCCACCGTCATTAGTTCGCTTGTGTTCATAATTCTACTAAACTACTAGATTTTGCTTACTCTTGTTATTCTCGCTCTTTTATTTCATTTATTGCATCTGTTCATTGTCTTTCTGAGCCTATATCCTATAGAGAAGTTGTTTATAATCCACTTTGACAGAATGCTATGGCTGAGAAACTAACTACGCTGCATCAGACTTATACATGGGAATTGGTACCGTTGCCACTAGGAAAACACATCATTAGTTCTCGTTGGGTCTATAAGATCAAAACTAAATCTAATGACTCTATTGAATGGTGCAGATCTCATCTTGTTGCTAAAAGTTACTCTTAGGAGTATGATATGGATTATGAGGAAACATTTGCTCCTGTTGCTAAAATAATCACCGTTCATATGTTAATTGTCGTCGCCTCTATTTATCATTGGAAAATATCTAACATAGATGTCAATAATGCCTTCTTGAATGGTGATCTTCAAAAAGAAGTGTATATGGTGTCTCCTAAAGTTGTTCACCAACCTGGTGAAGTTTGCAAGCTTCGTAAGCTTTCTATGAACTCAAACAAACACCACGTGTTTGGTTTGCGAAATCTCCCCGATGATTACCTCCCTTGGTTTTTGTCTAAGTAATCATGATTTGGCTTTATTTGTCAAGTGTACACCTGCAGGTCGTATACTTTTATCTTTATACGTAGATGACATTATAATTATTAGTGATGACTTTGATGGAATTGAGCATTTGAAGATGGAATTGGATGGATTTGGGTTTACTACGCTATTTTCTAGGGATTGAGATCACCTCTTCATCAAAAGATTATCTATTGTTTCAATCAAAGTACATAGTTAATCTATTTAAGTGTGTGTGTCTCACTAATAATAGGGTAGTTGATACTCCCGTTGAGGCTAATGTTCGGTACTCTCCTTCGGATGGTTCTCCTTTGCCTAATCTTAACATCTACCGTACAGTTGTGGGAAGTTTGGTTTATTTCATTGTGGCTCGTCCTGATATTGCGTATGTTGTGCATGTAGTTAGTCAATTTATCACTACACCAATCACAGTTTATTCGATTGTTGTTCTTCGCATTCTCCGGTATCTTCGGAGAACTTAGTTTCAGAATCTCTTATTCCCTTTGTTTCGAAAATTGACAGCATGGACGGAGATGATGCGGAATGATGCAAACTTTCTATTGAATTAGGGCCAACAAGATAACTGGGACCTAAGATCCAAAGCTACAAGAAAAGAACGTTAGAATGACACTAAGAAAGGTCTCAGCGATTGCCACTCCGAAACTCACATTAGAGATTAGGGATGAGAAATTGGTAGAATAGAGAGAGATGTGATTAGAGAATTGCACAAACCCTTTCCCAAGTGTTCTGAGACTTCTTTTATACTTCATGGCTATAATACTTCATTTTCCCCAGTCATTAATGATATCAATGACATTTCCTTTATGGTTGTCATTATTGTCAATTATTGGAGACTATTATTGGAGCCTTACTCGTGTATGTTTTCATCTCCTCCTCCTTATTAATGTTGTTTTTTTATATCCTAGTAACGCCTTAAAAGGTATTAGTTATCCTATTAATGGTAAACATTAAACATCCCTCTACCATTATTTGTGAAGAGATGCGCTTACGTATTTCTCCTTAGGATAACTATCGTCGCCCAGGCAATGTTGTCCATATCTCGCTTGGGCATTGTTGAACCATGCCCCATGGACTCCATGTCGTCCACTGAGCCATACTCCCTTGAGTGGTTGGTTTCCCAAGTAGGCTACCCCAATGAGCTATGGGAAGACCCTGAGTGGTGCCTGAGCGGGCACCTTCTTGGCCTACCTGAGCCTTGTGTTTGGGCCCTTGGTCCTCTTTCTGTCATGCGGCTGCTATGCTGCCACGTGGCAACCTCTCGATATATTTCCAATCATAAGAGCTCCCTTTAAGTCCAATCGAAAGAGGTATGAATCAGACTAATTGGACAAGAGAACAGTATGGTGGATGATTAACATGTCAGAGAGAGGTTGCATCGGTGCATTAAATACCGAGATCAGGATGACAATTTTGCCAAAGATTCCAAGGCTAATCATCCTTAATGAGGCGTGTTGCGCACGCTTTACTGAGGGGAGAGAGAGAGACAATCGACTGCCAAGCTTTTTATTGTGCCAATCTCTTGCTCGCTACTATTAGGACCGGTAGGAGAACTAGAGAAGGGTGATTAACTTCTCTTGCTCTTTGATAATTTATCGCCGCGGAAGACTTGAACAATGCTAACACTCTTGGATTTTACTTGATATCCACTTTCTTGAGGTAACTAATCTAAGGATCCACTCTTCCTCACTCTCTCATCCACTATGAAAGACTCGTTCATGGAGATGGAGAAACCTCATACAAGCTCACAAAAAGATATAATAAGAACACAAGCAAACATGAAATAAATCTTACAAGATTTACACACTTAGATCCTTGCTTATATTTCTTTCTTCTTCTTCTTGCTTGGCAATGCCTCTTGAAGTGCAGCAACATTTGCTCAAGAATTGGTGTCGATGGAGGATAAGACATGTCACTTCAACCCGCGTGAAAACCCTATATACCCGCGCGACCTAAGGTTACTAATTGATTACCCAATCGATTACCACGTCAGATCTAGTCGTTTAACGGCTAATTTTTGAAGCTTAATCGATTAGCCAATTGATTAAGAAGGTCTTAATCAATTTCCTAATGATTCAACACGTCTTTGTACTCTCGCACAACACAGACTTAATCGATTGTCCAATCGATTAAGGCTAGTTCTGTTCTCGCGACAGAAGCCCACCAATCGATCACCTGATTGATTGGTGTTGCCCTTAATCGATCGCCAAATTGATTACGGGCCATTCTCTTTCTCCCTAGAAATAGTGCTCCAATCGATCACCTAATCAATTGAATTGGGTCAATCGATTACCTAATTGATTGTCGATGTCATAACTTGCCTAAACCAAGTCTAGGGTTTCCATTACCCAACCTTCGGTCAACCGTGACCTGTTAGGACCTTCGGTCAACCTTGACGTAATGAAGATTGCACCAACAACCACGTGTCCCTCCCTGCTTGGCGAAGCGTGGCACTTGCATCTAAGAGCGCCATTTTTCTCCCATTTTTCGAGAATGTCTTTCTTTTGAGGTACGAAACAATAACTGTGAGTTAGGCGGTCGTTTTGACTCCTGCCTTTATTCAACATCTGACGCATTCTCACCCTAGATCTAACGGTCAAGATCGAGTAGGGGATTAAGGTGAACATTATATATACGGTTTAAGTTGATAGTCGCCGTGTCTTCAATTTTCTTCCGTCCAACCCGCAGAGTCTTCATCTTCCTCTTCTCAGCGTCGTCGTTTACCTATCCGTCACTAGTGATCTTTGATGGAACATTGTGTTTTCTCCTAACTGCATGAATTCTAGAAACAAAATAAAAACTTGAAAGTGAAAAACACAAGATACATGAGCATTGATCTATTATTTTTTCGAATCATGGCATAACAAGAATAAAACATAAATCGAATGACAGGGAATCTGATTGAAGAGCTATTGTCCTTGTCGTAGCGTCGTCGGCTTGATCTCTATGGAAGAAGATGCAGCGAAAAGAAGAAGGATGATCTTCCAAGGGGCTTAGGGTTGACGACGCCGTAAAGTTTCTTGTCAACGGGGAACAAGAAACTAGGTCAAGATAGATATCTTAAACCCTTGGGGACCCCCCTTTATATAGAAATTCAATCTGTTATCAGCCCATAGATAATAACATATTGATCTAAAAGGTTTTATATATTGAACTTGCATCCTATAAAGTGAAACCCAATAAGCATAAGTTAGATCACTTTAAGAGCTCAGATTATATTTACATGTGCAACTTACAAATAAGCCCACTTAATAGGGATAATAATATCCAATAATCTCCCACTTGGGCTATATATGAGTTGTATGTTAAATACAAGTAAATTTTTTTTGTAGATATCAAACTTTATGGGTACAAGACACCCTTATAAATAATCTGGTTCATTAACAACATTGGTATATGACTAAAGAGACCATAGCTACTGTATATGATCGTAACAAGCTCCAACAGTAATCACAATACCAATGCCATTAACGACATAGATCAAGATGAGGATGTATAAAGTAAAAATTACATGAAATGTGATCAGTACATGTCAATTTCCAACTGGTTCAAAGTGACCCAAAAGAATCTAATCATATTTGCAAATACCTTATGCTAAACTGCAATAGCAAATCATGATCCAAACTTTATGATTCCAAAAGAAATCTGTATCATATTTATAAACACCAAATTCTAAATAGCGGCAGTAATCATGATATCGTATTTAGAGTGTCAAATAAACATGTGAATTCTCATTAATCTTTTGAACATTAAGTACGTACAATAATCAAAGTAAAATATTTATCTTTATTAACATAGAGCAATAAAATAAATACAGACTCCCACTAAATGAGTTTTCTCCCAGAAGAAGAACTCCCATATCCACAACATACGGATGAAACACCTTAGGCACCAAGCCTTTGGTGAGTAGATTGACCAACATAGAATTTGTGCTGATGTGCTCTATCATAATCTGACGACTCTGAACTCTCACTTTAACCGTTGGAAACTTGATGTCGATGTGCTTAGACTTCGACGAATTGCGGTTATTCTTGGCATAAAGTTCTACGACTTTATTATCACAGAAGATCCTCAGTGGTCTGCCAATGCTTTCAACGATATGCAATGCTGTGATGAAGTTCCGCAGCTAAATCCCGTGATTGGATGCTTCGTAGTATGCTACCAATTCTGCCTCCATTGTAGAAGTGGTTACTAGTGTCTCCTTGATACTCTTCCAAGATATAGCCCCTCCAGCAAACATGAAGATATAGCCCGAAGTGGACTTCCTGCTTTCCAAACATCTAGCAAAATCGGAATCTGAATAATTAATTAACTCCAGGTGATCTGACCTCCGATACGTGAGCATGTGTCTTTTAGTTCTTTGCAAATACCGTATCACTCTTTTAATTGCTTTCCAGTGCGACGACCCTTGGTTATTAATATATTTGTCTAACATTCCAACTATTAATGTTATATCTGGTCGAGTGCAAACTTGTGCATACATGAGACTTTCCACTGTTGACGTATATGGGAATTGTTCCATCTCCTTTATTTCAAGTTCAAGTTGTGGACACTGCTGCAAACTAAACTTATCACCTCTTGACACGGGTGTGTCACTAGGCGTACAATTCTGCATGTCATACCATATTAGTACCTTCTCAATATAGGCATGTTGTGAAAGTCCAAGAATGTCTCTTGAATGATTACGACAGATCTGAATGCCTAGAATAAAAGATGCTTCACCAAGATCTCTCATTTCAAATTTACCAGATAGAAATGACTTGGTTTCATGCAGCAGACCCTTATTATTGCTCGCAAACAATATATCGTCCACATAAAGAACAAGTATAACAAACTTGCTCCCACCGAACTTGATATATATACACTGATCAATGGGGTTCTCTTTAAATCCAAATGAGGTAACCACTTGATCAAATTTTAGGTACCATTAACGGGACGCTTGTTTTCAACCATAAATGGGCTTCTTTAATCTACATACTAGGTATTTTGAGTCTGAGGACTTAAAGTTCTCCGGTTGCACCATATATATAGACTCCTCTATGTCTCCATTGAAAAATGCAATCTTTAGGTCCATTTGATGTAGTTCCAAATCAAAATGAGCTATAAGTATCATGATTACCCTAAGGGAGTCTTTTTCCTTTTCTTTTGTTATTGATCCTCTTTCTCTTCTTGCTCATACTTTGAGAACCAAATACTAAGTGATCACTTTCAGATGTTTCAATCTTCAGTCTCCCCTCCTCTTGTACGTATTGAGCAATAAGCTCATTCAATGTTCACTTTCCTTTTGAGTATTATACGATATCTTAAAAGAAATGAACCGTGAAGGCAGATACATCAAGACGAAAAGCACTAACTTACTCTCAGATATATCGAGTTTTTGTGCTTTCAGACTTGTCGCTATATTGGACATCTCCATAATATACTCCCTTATATTTCCTTTACTACTGTACCGCATGGTTACCAACTTCATAAGAAGTGTAGTAGTCTCGACCTTTTCATTTGAGGTGGATCGGTCTGCCAGTTGGTTAAGGAAACTCCTAGCATCTTCTCTCTCTCTGATCGAGTCCTTTATTTGTGCCGGTATAAAAAGCTTCATGATGCTTAGACTCATGCGATTTGATTTCTCCAATAGTTGAAATTCAGCTCTCTGCTCTATAGTGCTAGCACTGGTCAAAGGTGCGGGGCGATCATTCCTCAATGCATAGTTTAAGTCCATGTAGCCTAAGACTACGATCACGTATTCTTTCCATTCGGCAAAATTTGAACCAGTTAATGTTAGGATGTTATTAATGTTGGTAGTTACAAATTGTCCTGAAATTAAAGAGAAACATTTATTTAAGCCCACGATTTAATTAAAGCTAAGAACATATAAATATAAAATAATATTATGAAAATAAATAAAATTTAAATGCATATGAATGAGCTCCTTATGAGATACCAAATATAACATTGCATTTTAATCTGTGGATTAAAATATAATTTGTTAACGGTACTCTATGATATAACTCAAACTCTAATTAGTCACACAATGTGATTTCCTTTGGGCCGATCCATTGTGCGTATAATATGAAACTTTATATGAGTTATATATTTTGGTTCATAGCTTACAACAACTTTAATCTGTCATGCAATATGTCTTCCTTTGGGCCGACATATTTTGTGCATGATCAGAACAAAATAAAATAAAATAAATTTTGTTCAACAATCGTAAACTATCTTGAAATATATCTGGCATAAAAGTAATTTTCATTTGGGCTGATTACGCTTAATATTGATATACGTTTATCAACACAAAATATACTAAACCTTCCTAAGGTGTATTCTTTTGGGTCGACACAATCAACTTAGTAGCACGTTGTGTAGATAGACCCAAAAATTTTTTCTTTTTTTAATCAATCTTAATAATTCTAAAATTACTCATATAAATCAATTGATATCATATCATAATTAATTAATTTTACCTAATTAATTATCACGATCAAGTCTACTATATGCGATTATTACATTAATCGTTACAAAAAATAAAAACAAAAAAACTTCTTTCATTTGAAATGGGTCCCACGTGAAGAAGTTTTCCTCTTTTTTCCCCACGTGAAGAATGTCATGCCCTAAAGAAAAGGTTTACTGAAGAAGCAGAGACCAAACCTCGGAGGAAATGGAACAAGTCAAGGTATCACCGAGAGTCGCCACGACGAAGCCCTTCTCCTCGTCGACGACCTGCAGGGGAAAATGAAATCCGACCGCGGTCCCGATCGCGATCCAGAGGCAGAAGCCGGGGGCCTGCGCCCCGAAGATCCCTATCCTTGGAGAGAGATCCCCAAAAGGGCAAAGCCCCTATGCGAGGCCCCCCTTCTGGCCACGTAGGGGTCATCTCCGGAGGACCTACCGGGGGCGACTCTAACCGAGCTCAGAAATCGTACACCCGGCGGTTGGAAAACTACTCCATCAGGACGAGTCGAAGCCAAGTGGCTGGCCCGACTATCTCATTTGGACCATCCGATCTCGAAGAAGTGGAAGCTCCTCATGAAGGCACCATAGTGATCGTAGCTCGCATCACCAATTATGAGGTAAAATGTATCTTCGTCGACACAGGGAGTTCCGTGAATATCCTGTATAGGGCAGCCTGGGAGCAGATGCAGATAGATGAGGATGAACTAATCCCCATTTCAGCCCCCTTATTTCGCTTCACGGGACATCGCGTACAACCATTGGGGCAGATTAGCTTGTCACTCTCGCTGGGTAACGACGGGCTTGAAAGGACTCGGAGGACTCCTTTTTTAATTGTGGATGCGTCTTCCTCCTATAATACCATCCTGGGTCGACCAGCGCTCAGTACCTTCCAGGCGGTGGTCTTTGTATACCACCAGAAGATCAAGTTCCCAGTGGGCGATCGAGTGGTCGAAGTTCGAGGGGATCAGCTAGTGTCACAGAGGTGCTACAATGGCGAAGTCAGGACCGAGTCTAGGAAGAACCCACGGGGCTTGGAAGAATAGCTACTGAAGAAAGAGAGAGAGGCGCAGGAGGTCTCAGTGTGACTGACATCCCTGATCTCTCTTGTCAAGGTAAGATTTGCAATTTCTTTAGAGCAACTGTCTATGTCTCTCTGTGCGCTTGCAGCAAGGTCAAGTAATAAAATGGGGCACTTCTTTCAAAATGACAAATGTGACACAGTACGTACAGCTCACTTGGTACCAGGATTCATAAAATTTAGTACTTAGCCTGGAGGTCTAGAGTTCGAATCCTGGGGAAGACAAAAACCCAATGCCAGGGGTGAGAAGACTGTAGGATCGCCGACCTAGAGGGTTGTCTGCGGGGACCATAGAGGCGGGGCCGCTACAGTACCACTGGTACTTAGGCTTGGTTCGGGACCTACGCACCCGGCCAAGTAATCTAAAAACCCTAATATCCCGCCGGTCAGCCGACGCCCGAGGTTCTTAGGCTTGGATCGGGACCTACGCATCCGGCCAAGTAATCTAAAAACCCTAATACCCCGCCGGCTAGCCGACGTTCGAGGTACTTAGGCTTGGTTCGGGACATACGCGCCCGGCCAAATAATCAAAAACCCTAATACCCCGCTGGCCACCCGACGCCTGGGGTATTTAGGCTTCCCCGGCCAGGCGAACCCGGACCCTACTACTTCGCTACACTGGGAGCTTAACTGATTCCAAAATGAGGACAACAAGGCATACACATCTTCAAAAGAGTCAACAGAACAATGAAATATCAACGCAAGGCAGTTATATGCATACGAAAAGTATTCGAAAAGAATATTTATTTACATAAGGCAATACATGAAGGTATACATCTTGGTGAGTTACTAAGACACATCAAGTAGTCTCCTGGTGGTCCAGGATGTAGATGGACGCCTGAGGTAACACATGAGCCACCTGGGTACTCCCATCGAGCAGTCTGAGACGAAGATGGATTCTGGAAGTAACACTCGGCTTTGCCCTCGGGGTGGTCCAGAATGAAGATTGATGCCTAGGGTGGCGCATGAGTAGTTCGGCCCCATCTGGATACCCCCCATCTTCGCCGTAAAGAGGCAGAAAAAAGAGGAGGGGGGATCGGTGACTGCAATTTCTCCCCGAAGCGTGTAATGACGCAAAGAAGAATTGCCTTAACAGGAGATGACGTATCCCACAACACACCACCCTCCGCCCAAAACATGGGGAAAATAGGGACTCGAAAGAGGATGGCGCTTGCTGGCGCAGGAGACAACCATCCGGATACGTCACCTCCCCCATGTTCTCTAGAGAGCCGGGTAAGGTCCTTTCTGAACTCTTCAGATACCCAGAAGCCTTAATATCCCCCAGGAGCTTCAAAGAAACCCAGAGTATCATCTCCACCATGCTCCCCGACAAAGGGTGTGGCCAGGAGGTCGCTGTCCCTGTCTGGTCCCTCAGCCAAGAACCCCACGAGGTTTTGAAGGAGGGGCATGGAAGACGCCCACAAGAAGGGAGGAAGCAAGCGAAAGCAGGAGGGTTGAAGAAGACTCGCTTCCCCTCTCCCCCTATTTATAACGATGAAAGTCTCTCACAGCAATTAAGGTGTGGCAGATGCAGTAACACCAGGCGTCTTTTCGACTGACACATCCTTAAATGTGCCTAGGAACTCATGACTCTTAATGGGTCCAATCAAGGAGATTGCGAATAATACGGAGGACACGGTTCAAGAACCACCCCTGTACCTTAGCGGACAAAAACTAGCAGTGAGACTTCGTAGACCTAAATGGAAGGTGCACAGATATGACTTCTAATATCTACCTCAAAGGCAGTCGTTGGTAGAGCCCACACGCAACAACAAAAAACACATCATACAAGAGCACACACACACAGGGATTAGGGAAAAGGATAAGCAGTACTAATGCAACCTGATCAAGCCACTCGAGGCCTCAGAGAGAGACCTGTACACAGATCGAAGGGTATTTACATTCTCGAGCCACCACCGGGAGGTAAGAGCTTGTCCTTCTTCAGCCCGCCAAGGGCCGCATAAAAACGCTGCTGTAAACGCTCCATTACTTGGTCGGCTACAATGGCGCGAAACTCCTCCGAACCCACGAACTTCGCCCTGAAGCCCCTCTCGACTTCCCGAGAGGCAGAGGCTTCAACAGCCTCAATGGACCGTCTTAGCCACCTTAGCTCAGCAGACATATCATCTTGCTCAACTAGAGCCTCTCGGAGCCTCTCAGATGCTGCCCGCTCATCCACCCAAGCTTGGATTAGGTCATCTTCCAGGACAAATGCACGGTCAGTAGCCATTAGGAGCCGTGACTCCATTTGGCTCCGTAACTCCTTCTCTCTCACTTGGAGCTGATCTCGCTCCTGCGTCATCTGAAGAAGATCCCGGGTAACCAAAACAGCCTTCTCGGACGCTAGGCATTCCCGGTGTCGGGAGCTCTCGAGGGCCTGCTCAATATCACACAAAAGCTTCCTCAGCTGCTCTACTTCCGCATGGAAAGCTCTGTTGTCGCCGGCCTGCACCACCCCAACTAATGCTCAAGACCCGCGGCCGCCTCCGCCTTTAGGGCTCACTGGAGTAAGGCCTCCACTTGAGGCTCAGAGCATAGTCCCCGACCAATCACCAGGAAATCCTCAGCTGCCTGACATTGCACCGGAGGATTAGCGATCGGACCAAAAAATAGTCAAATATTATAGTAATTCGCACCTGCAGAAGGGTCTTCCGAAGACTGGTTAGTGGCCCAGTAGAGGCTCGCACGACTACCTCGGCTGGAGGGCGACGGACGTCGTCTCGCTCTTCAATCGACGGAGAGAGTGGGCAAACGGGAGGTTGCTGGACGGCAGGAGCTTCAGTAGGCACACCGGGGGAATTGGAGTCCATACCTTCCGGACTGGAAATCCCCTCCGGCAAAACCCTCTCAGTCGAAGGCTCCTTCAATTGCACCGTGGAAGAAGACTACAAGGAGGCCTCCAACGCTGCATCCAATCTCTCCCTTAGTCGATCTAGTTTCATACGGAATTGAATACGCGACGCCTCCTTACTTGTCGGAGGGATAGCTGGATCGACGGGGCAGGGAGGCGATACCGGGGTGGCCACCTCGGGAATGGAAACGGACGAGGCCGAGGCACGTGAGGCTACCTCGGTGGGCAAAGCCATTTCCTCAGGCATCGAGGGTAGAGGAGAAGAATGGACAAGACAACGCTTTTTCCGGGAAGGACCCAAGCCCTTGGGGAGCCGTCGCTTCTGCCAATCTAAGGGTCGGATAACTGTCGGGGTAACGGAGGAAGTATATTTTTTGTCCCCCCTATCAAGGTTGCACGTGCCGGAGGTGGTGCCATCCCTAGAGGGGGAATCCGTTACTGGTGCAGCCGACGGGGTGGGGGCACTTGCTTTTCAGCCGATGGGGATGTAACAGTCACATCGACCCCCTCGGAGGGGTCAGAGACAATAGGAGGAGGATTCAGGGCCTCTTTGTTGGCATCCTCCCACTTGATGAGCTGACTCATCTCTTTGGCATACATGATCTCCTCTGCAGAATCCAATTAGAAAAAGCATCAGTCGGAACCAATGTGCATGGAAGAAAGAGACGGGCATACCTAGGTTGGGGCTGATCTGCGTCACTTTCAGGCTAAGGCCCGCCCAGTACATGAGCTCTTCGCTCGGCACCAGCCCCGGGCCACTGAACTCCATGCCCGAAAGTACCTCTCTAGCATGATGATATGCGGGGCTGTGAGGAAAGTCCTCTAGGAGGGGGGGAGGCGGCAAATCCGCTATCCAACACATAGGGCTGAAGGGCAGTGACGATAGACGAATGAAGAAAAATTTATCCTTCCACCCCTTGTGCGAAGAAGGAAAACCTCCTAGAAACCTATGGCCCGGATGGGCCGCAAAGCTAAAGACCCCTCTCGATCCTATTGGGAGGAAAAAGGAATGGAAAAGATGTGGAATCAGAGGGAGACCGAAAAGTTTGAAGGTGATATATGCCCCCCCCCCCATCTGAGCGAAGACATTAGGAGTCATCTGATGCAAGGGGATGTTAAAGTAGAAAGCTATGTTCGTGAAGAAGGGGGGATAGGAAAATGATGCCCTAGCTCCATCTGCCCTAAGAAGAAAGTCAGCATGCCTGCTAGTGGCTCCACGGGTTTCTGGTCCACATTAGGGATTGTTGATGCAGTCTGACCTTGATTGTTGTTTTCGTGTTGACACCGATTTTAGTTTAGGTTGATGATTATGATTATGATTAAGTCCTGATCGGGGATTAGGCATGATATGGAAAATCCTAGCTTGGAGGGCTAGGTGTTGGAAAATCCTAACCTGGAAGGTTAGGTGTGAAAAATCCTAGCTTGGAGGGCTAGGTGTTGAAAAGACCTAGCTTAGAGGGCTAGGTGAAAAGTCCTAGCTTGGAGGGCTAGGTGAAAAGTCCTAACTTGGAGGGTTAGGTGAAAATTCCCAACTTGGAGGGTTAGGTGAAAAAGTCCTGGCTTGGAGGGTCAGGTCCTAGCTTGGAGGGCTAGGTTTGGAAAAGTCCTAATTCGGAAGAGTTGGGTGAAAAGTCCTAGCTTAGAGGGCTAGGTGAAAAGTCCTAACTTGCAGGGTTAGGTGAAAATTCCTAACTTGGAGGGTTAGATGAAAAAGTCCTAGCATAGAGGGCTAGGTTGGATGAAACCCTAGCTTGAAGGGCTGGGTTTGAGTCCCTAGATCGGTCTGGTGACCGATCAGGGATGTTGGCACGCTGCTCCTTCCTGGATCGGTCTGGTGACCGATCAGGGAGCGCACAGTGAGGTTGGCAGTAGGCCGTTGCCACGTTGCTTGGCTCCTGATCGGTCCGGTGACTGATCAGGGAGCAGGTAGCTTCCTCACTGCCTTGCTTCTGATCGGTCTGGTGACCGATCAGGGAGCGAACAGTGAGTTGAGTTCCCCCGCTAATAAGCTCCTGAATGGTATGGTAACCAATCCATGACTTAGAATTTGATTTCTGCAGTTACTGTTCACTCAGACATGGACAAATCAGGCTTGATCCTGATCGGACAGGGAGCTACCTGATCGGTCTGGTGACTGATCAGGCTTCACTCTGATCGGTCTGGTGGCCGATTAGGCTTGTGTCATCGCGAGAGCTGGGAGTCCCAGCAAAGCGGTGGATCGGTCTGGTGACTGACCCACAAGCCCTGGATCGATCCGGTGACCGATCACTTTAATTCAAAATGCACTGTCAGACGCTCTGATCGCATCTGAACGTATCCGATTCTCTGCGCTTAACATCTGATACATGATTTTCTGTTTGATATGCTGTGCTAACACTTTGATTAAGCTGTAGGTGACAGGGAATGATTCAAACACTCAAGGAGAGTCAATGGAGGCCTTTCCTTGGAGCAGGTTTGTCCGTTTTCCATCTCAGGTTGCAACGGCTGGAGCTGCAGACTGGAGCTGCTGACTGGAGCTTGGCTGAGGGAAGCTCAGGGAGAGCTCAATGGTAGCTGGCGTTGGCAGGTAAGCAGCTGGAGGCTGTTGTGAGATGATGTCACCCGTGCTCAGTGGAGAAACAAAAGGGCGTAGAGGAGAAGAGCATAGAAGAGTTCGCTGAATCGTCTTCTGGCTTGAGTTCTTGCTGCGCATTTGAGTTCTCCACACTTTGCTTGTGTGTTCTAAAGTTTCATCATCTTGAGCAAGCATCTGCAATCAGTGAAGCAACCGTCCCTTGAGCGCTTGGAGGAAGGAACAAGAGGCTTTGAGTCCAACAGCGAGAAGACACGAAGAAAGGATTCTTGCGTGAGATCGTCGCTGGGTGGAGCTCGGGAGAAGCTTGCTGTGTTCTTGTCTGTGCCAAGTGATAAGTAAGATCTTTCTTGTGTTTCATTGTGCTTAAACTATATCCTTGATTGAAACGCTGTGGAGAGGTTACTCCATCGAGAAGGAGGTTGCTTTCTATCCGGATCTTCCGGGGCTTGATCTGCCGACGATCAAGGGATCACCCACCTTAAGGGCATGCCAAGGAGTAGGGGCAAGTTATCCCCGAACCTTGTAAACCCTCTTGTTAGCGTCTTGCATTTGTGCTTAGCTTAGAGTTCTAGTTTTTCTGCATACTCCGTTTCTATTCTTTCCGCTGTGCTACTAAACGGTTTAAGTGCAGAATTTTGATAAGTGCTAAAGTTCAAGTGATTGGCTATATTCACCCCCCCTCTAGCCATCTGAGTTCCAACAGGGATGACCATCGCCATCTTGGTTGGGACCCCATAAGCTTCTATGGCTGCTTGCAGGGCCTCTGGCTTCACCCTCGAAGAGGCGGATTCGTACCATTCCGCTCGATAATCCTCCATGACTCCTAGATCAAGAAGAGGAAGAAGATGAGTTATTCACACGCAGAAGAAGCTATACAAGAAAGAACGCCGAAGCACACCCAGTCGCCAAACCAAAAGGGGAGGCCAGTGTCTGCTCTTTCTCCTCTTATATCTGGGACGGCATCCACCTAGGCACAATGGGGAGGTGACGCGTGGAAAGCCAGTAACTGCTTAGCCCAGACAGTCGATCATCACGAGCTAGCTATACTCGCACACGACCAGGGGGACTAGGGAGAGTGGCCGTTATAATACGTGGCATTGCGGCATTCGTGGGAAACATCCTGCCACCCTCCAGAAAAGAGATCATGCGCCTTTAATCCCGGGGAAAGAGGCATCATTATAAACTTTCGAGAAGCGGAAAAGCCTTTTTGGGGGAAACACAAAAAGGAGGGATTCCTGGGAACTCTGGATGAAAAAGATACGATCCAGAAAGTTTTCTCTGCTTAAAGCCAAAATCTCAGGCGAATGCAGCTTCTTCATCCCGGCACTAGTCCGATCAGTCAACCACGCTTCCTTCGATCAGACTTGAAGGGAGGGATTTGTGATGGGGTTGGATATCACATGCCCGACACGGGGGATGAAGAAGCTAGGGACACGACTTAACCTCTCCCCTCGGGCCTCGGCCCCCCCCCCCCCCCCCCCCCGTTCGGGGGTGTGCTCGGGAAGGTAAGGCCCCGAGAGTACTTCGGGAGATATCACACTCAAGGACCCCCGAGCTCACCTCGGGAGGCGGAGTCTTCGTAACAGATGACCTTGGAAGCCCTGAGTGTCTCAAATAGAAGGATAATGACGCAGACTGTTTCAAAGGATACCCCTTTACCCCTGAAAGAAGGGGGTGCGGCCTGAATATCGGCAACGTGTCGTCGATAAAGGGGGCACGATCAGCCAGCCGACACCAATATAAAAGGTAGTTCAATCCCTCCGGTAAGGGGGTTACGATCTCCTATCTTCATATACTACCTTTCTTTCTCGCTACCGATTGGACACCCTACTAACTTGAGCATCGGAGTGGACTCCGCGCGGACCCTTGTCGGCGTGTCCCCCTAACGCTTGTGTTACTTTTGTAGGACCCCCCTAAGTTCCCCAGCGACATAGGCATCCCTGCCGGAGTTGAGCCTCAGAGACGGGCTTCTGGAACACACACACACACACACACACACACACACACACACACACACACATATATATATAACCTCTTTAATGAACTAAAGATAAGGTCAATTAGAACTTATTAATCTAATCGATTAATGAATAGTTCTGTATATGTTTTAATCGATTAGGAAAAAAATCCTAAACAATAATTGATCTCGTCAAGTTTAAAGCTGATCAATTCTTTTTTTTTTATTCGCTATTTTAGACTTAGCAATCAATTGATCGACCAAATCAATCGATTAAACCATCGTGATTTGACCTAAAATTAGGATAAACGCGACGATTCTTTCGTCGTTTTTGTGTTCTTCACAGATAAATGAAAAACTTGAAAACAAGTATATCCTAGAATTTTCTTTTACATGATTTTCGATGATCAAAAATTATATTATACTAGGAAAACCAGTAAAGTTTCTTATCAATGGGGAACAAGAAACTAGGTCAAGATGGATGCCCTAAACCCTTTGGGACCTCCCCTATATATAGAAATCCAATATGTTATCAACCCATGGATAATAACAGATTGGTCTAAAAGGTTCTATACATTGAACCCACATCTAATAAATCGAAACACAATCAACATAAGTTAGTCACTTTAAGGGCTCAGACTGAATTTACATGTACAACTTACAAATATGTCCACCTAATAGAGATAATAATATCCAACAATCTCTTGCTCGTGTAAGCCCCTCACCTTCTTCTTCTTCTTCCCTTTGACCTTCTTTTCAATGGTCGAACCTAGGTATATAACACCTTGCATGAATGCACTAGGTCCAAACTATCCAGAGAGCATATCTCTACTACCTGCCTCGAGTATGAGATCTCTTTAGATTATAGGATTAGGGTTCTTAGGTCTAACCAAGTGCCTTGTGTCCCTTCTCAAGGATTCTATGCCTTCTTCATCAACCAAGTAGAGTATGGATTGAAATTTCCTATACCCCTTCTTTCAAGAGGTATCTCATTATTTTCAAATACCCCTAGAACAAATGACCCCAAATGTCTTCACTATTTTGAGTGGGGTGCCGATTATTTTTAAATTATATGATATTTCTTTGACTCTCCTATTTTTCTATTACTTCTACCACCCAGAACAGGCGAGTCTAGGGCCCTTTCACTTTGTGGCCCGGTTGGGCTGTAAATTCCTGGATAGGTTCGCTTCATCTCATAAAGGGTGAAAAGACTGCCTCTTCTATGTACATCCACTTGTCCCATTTGACTTCCCGAGCAGGCGGATTATAGAACTTCTTACGCCCCCATCACTCGGCAAATACTAGAAGAGCGAAGGCTTCTATAGGGCTCGATGGATTTTATCCAGAATGAACTTTGATGACACCAGGATGGTTTGCATCGAGGGCTTGCTCTACCGAGCTAGACTAAGTCCCAACGCAACTGAGCTGGAGCTTCTCTTAGCTATACTTTTATTGTTTCCCCAACCTTAGATACTAACTGATACTCTCTTTTTAGGTTGCAAACAAAAATCATGTTAAATAGCTCGGTGACAAAGCTAATGAAGTGAGACCTTGCTGATTTAGGAGCTCTGCTAACCCAGAGAGTTCAGAGGACGCGCCGAATGGGGCGGAAGGTGATGTTGACCTATCGTCTTCTCGAGCGCTATGATGACAGGTTATGAGGAGTTTCGCGCAGCGGTCGAGTCAAGCCGAGTTGTGGGGTCAAGGAGGGTGCCTTTGCCTCCAGCTCCTCCCCAACCACCTCGGGAATGGTGTCACGCCCCGAGATCCAGGAGCCGCTGATCCAATAGAAAATCGGACAGCACCTCCCCTGTCCGGCGGGCAATTTACACATACATACAACATAATAGACAAACACACGCAATATATATTTGGCCTCAGGCCTCCAAAGTAAATAAACACAATATAAAGACACAAAACAACTAAGTAAATCATACCTGACTGCGGACCGGTCCGACTTACGACGAAACAACCAATACAAAAGCCCCTTAGGGCACATGACACTCATACGACATATACAAATCACTAGCAGAAATATAAAACAAGTGTACTACAAGTACAAGGCAAAAATATGTCGACGCGATGGGTAGGGACTGGCTGCCGGGCTCTTCTGGCGACTCCAAGTATCTCAACCTGAAATAAAAACATATGGCAACGGTGTGAGTCCATAAACTCAGCGAATACCCAGTAGATATGCATAGTATGTTATAATAACAATAGAAGCCTACGCTGATACAACCTCCTATGAACAGTAGGAAGAAAGGGTATACTGAACATACTGATTAAAGATACATACCAGAATCCATCTATCCTGCAGAGGGTGAAATAAATCCCTATGGAACAAGTATAACATATAAACCAAGGTATACAGGTATCCAGTATATACATGTCAATCAAGTGCAGCAAATAAATGCAGCAAACACAATCAAGTGCACAATGCATCGTATGCATATGATGCAATGTCATGGTCACCCCCTAACACCAGTCAAGTCACCGAGACAGGCGATACTGTGTCGGCCGAGTGGGTAGAGCTGTGACACTGTACGCACCCTGCTATCACTGCTCCTGAGTGACCGAGTGGACAGGATGCTGGTGGAGTGAACACTCCGCCCCATATATATATGGGGGAGATATCTCTCTCATCTTCTCTGGTCTATGGGAAGAGAAGGGATCCCTGCTTGCTACCACGCTCCAAAACCACTACCCATGAGCGGTGGAGCGGAGCAATACAGAGCAAATGCACACACGCTACGGTATCCACTAACCCATGAGTGGCCGTGTGTGCCTATCATGTGCCGGAAAACGATTAGGCTCAACCACAAGGGAGTCGCTGATCGCCGGCATGCAACAATGCAAGGATGGTGCATGATAGATACACATACCGCCCTCCCAAGTCCTCAGTATACTAGGTCTCGGTCTGAAATCCTATAACAGGAAATACAATTAACCTACAAAGTATACTGGCCGAAAACTACAGATCCCTCAGGGTCAAAGGCAGGAGATACATCACGATCTCTAAGCATACATCTAGATATGACACTACCTGATACTGTATGAAACTAACAGCATAATAACTCAGGGATAACTAACAAGTATCCAGAACGGACATAACAATTAAGGATAACTAACAAGTATCCAGTATAGACATGATAACTCAAAGATAACTAACAAGTATCCAGTATAGACATAATAATTAAGGGATAACTAACGAGTATCCAGTATAGACATAATAATTAAGGGATAACTAACAAGTATCCAGATCAGACATGATAACTCAAGGATAACTAACAAGTATCCAGGACAGGTATAGTAACTCAGGGATAACTAATAAGTATCCAGAACAGATATGATAACTCAAGGATAACTAACAAGTATCCAGGACAGGTATAGTAACTCAGGGATAACTAATAAGTATCCAGAACAGATATGATAACTCAAGGATATCTAACGAGTATCCAGGACAGGTATACTAACTCAGGGATAACTAAATAAATATCCAGAACATGAATAATAACTCAGGGATAATAGATAAGTATCCAGAACATGAATAATAACTCGGGGATAACTAACAAGTATCCAGAACATGAATAATATCTCAGGGATAACTAATAAGTATCCAGAACATGAATAATATCTCAGGGATAGCTAACAAGTATCCAGGTCATGAATAATAACTCAGGGATAACTAATAAGTATCCAGAACATGAATAATATCTCAGGGATAGCTAACAAGTATCCAGGTCATGAATAATAATTCAGGGATAACTAATAAGTATCCAGAACATGAATAATATCTCAGGGATAGCTAACAAGTATCCAGGTCATGAATAATAACTCAGGGA
This sequence comes from Boesenbergia rotunda, assembly GCA_024364735.1. NCBI lineage: Eukaryota > Viridiplantae > Streptophyta > Magnoliopsida > Zingiberales > Zingiberaceae > Boesenbergia > Boesenbergia rotunda. Next base: position 159,181 of record JAGFNQ010002269.1, read on the forward strand.
TAACTAAATAAATATCCAGAACATGAATAATAACTCAGGGATAATAGATAAGCATCCAGAACATGAATAATAACTCGGGGATAACTAACAAGTATCCAGAACATGAATAATATCTCAGGGATAACTAATAAGTATCCAGAACATGAATAATATCTCAGGGATAACTAATAAGTATCCAGAACATGAATAATATCTCAGGGATAACTAACAAGTATCCAGAATAGGCATAGTAACTCAGGATAGCGTATAAACTTACTGCTATCTATAACAGACAATGCATAGCAATATGGCAATATCTAAAAGATAAGTCAAAGTGTACCCGCCTCAATCGCAAGATGCTCGTATCCGAAAGAACCTTCCTTCCGCTAATCAGCAATGATATATCCAATCAATACCCTGTATCAAAGGCATAATGTTTAGCTATAATACCAAATCGACTGATAACTAGCTAAACACGATCCAAACCCAATTATCACCACCTTAAAGGTGATTGTCACTAATTAACCCTAATTAGTGATTAATTTCTGTTTAGGTTGAATCGTGACCCAAGTTAGGTTTTATCCCGGCTTATCCCAAATCAATCAAGTGTTAGTCTATTAGGTTTAATCTCAAATTAAACCTAATCTGTAGTTCAACCAAGAGTTTACCCAAAAGCTCACGGCAAGCACACCCAACGTGCAGCTAATTCAACTTTCCACCTATAGTGAACCACATAAGATTTTAATTCAATCCAAAATACATCCCAACACCAAAAGGAAACTCACAGTAAGAATCCAAGCCTAGGATTACAACGTAACATAAGTGAAGCTCTCGGCACAGCTTCAGCTCTTATTTAATCAACTCAACAATGTATCACAATACACAAAAATATAGAATTAAATGAAATGAAGCTAGACCATCATTCCAACACATTCCAACAGAATCTACACACCTAAAATCCAAATCAACTCATCATCCTAAGAAATCTAAATCAAACACACAGCTCCAAAGAAATCAGAACAGAGCAAATCTTGGTTGCAACTCTTTATATCCAAACAGACCACATCCACAGATCTACCGATCTGATTAAGAAACCATCTACAACATCCCTAGCCTAACAGATCCAACCACCCATTCAAAATGAATAGCTCTGAAGCAACCCCAAATCCATTACGCAATTACATCAGTTCTCTGATTCAAAACATAGATTTAAACCAAATTTGCTATCAAGAGGAAATAATCCAAATAGAATAGTGATCGGAGCACCAACAATAAAGATCCAAACATCTCCATCCCAAGCTCTCGGAAATCAATCTGATCAAAACAACTAATCACAATCCCAATTCGAAAAACTAGAACAGAGACACAATTCCTTACCTTGGTTGCACTGGAAGTTCCCTGCTCCGCTCCGGCAAACCAGTGATCACACACGAGTTCCCTCTTTCCCAGCACAGCACCACTATTCCAGATCTGTCACGTGGAGGATGATACCACTTGAACAAACCTCGCGATGTTGCCACAGGAATCAACTCAGTGAAATCCAAGAAGATTGGAAGACCACCACTTGCCACACTCAACCAAATTTGCTCAAGGAGTCGTACTTACCAAAATAGATCACCGGCGATTGACACTGGCATCGGGCGATCGTCTCAATGGAAGAGGGAGAGGTGGTTCATCAGTCGGTTGGCGCGGCTAGGGTTCGCGCGGAGAAGAAAACGGAGGAGGAAGGGCGACCCGTCTGCGGCTAGGGCACGAGGGAGGAAGAAGAAAAGGAGTGGCGCTGCGGCTAGGGCTCGTGCGCAGGGGAGGAGAAGAGATCGGGTCGCCGGCTGCAGCTGCTAGGGCACAGGGAAGGAGGCGAGCGAGTTTTGGCTGCGGGCGTGCGAAGAGAATAGGAAAAGAAAGTATATAAGTGGCTGCGGCTTTTTGCAAATAAGCCCCTCAACTGTTTTGGAATCCAAACTTTACCCTTAGGGTAAGAATTTTAACCATTTAACTCCCTTAGTTTGCCTTAATAGCCCTTAAACCCTCAAATGTATAATTTTATTCCATCTAACTCCCCGAAACTTCGCCTAAGGGGTCGGAAACCCTAGACTCAATCCGAAAAAATCCAGAAAAATTTTCTGGTCCGAATTTTCGAATCGCCGTATTTTACATTCTCCCCCACTAATAAAAATTTGGTCCCCAAATTTCGTCATTCCTCCTATGGCACACACTAGCCGCTAAACATGTTTGTACTCATCATGAGTAACTACTTTGTCTATTACCCTAAGGTTACACTGCTACGAAGCAACTGGATATATCAATCCAGAGGTTATCCTCCAATAATCAGATACAACTGAACAACCATTCAGTCATCACAACTGTCCAGGGCACTCATTCCTAAGATCACTGGCACCAAGTTTATACTTCGATCCACGAACGTAATACGCCAAATCCATGAGTATCGTCAAGTATCTCATAGTCAATAACATCCTCCAAAATATCACAAGTCAGATATATTTATATATATCCTCCACTAAACCGTCAAAAGATAGCATATAATTTAAAGATTGTGCCAATATGTCGTACCATATGCTGCTATCAATAACAGACTTTCTAAATAATCAACCACCGAAAGATCATTATCTACTTAATGATTCATCAAAAATGCCCAGTACTAGAATTCTCAAAACAAAACATAACATAGAGATTCATCCCTCTCAATCCACCTCTCAACACCCTAACGGATCGTACATCCCGATATACCATCGAGATTATCTAACAACGAACACTCAATCTATGAGTCAAAATCCTTCATAGAATCACGTACAATAAACGAGTCGACCAACCATCGGCTCGTAACCCAATATTCTCTGATTCCTTCACTCAAGGTTCAAAAACCTCCGAGTTCCAACTCCATAACATACAAACACGCTATCTCTCATGAGTATCTCAGTATAATCACAAAGTGATTCTTTGTTCCCTGGAAGTCATCATAGGCCTCTTCCACCCCAAGGTGGTCTAGCCTCGTAAGGGATTCGCCTCAGCGCAAATCATAAGTCCAATGGTATCTTTCTAGGTTATCCAAACCAAGTAAAAGCAGTAACTCATAAGTGTCCAGCAACTTAGCTCCACACTTCTTCACCTCGACGTAAGCCACCTATCAAACTGTACCTTCTAGATCATCAACCAGGTACAGGTGATCCTTGATCAAAGTCCCCATGGAATAAAATATATCAATCCAATAACGATGATAATATGTAGCTCATGCTACCCTCCTACATGAAAATAAGTCATGTACCATACCCGTGTCATCCAGGTCACCTAACTAGGCACGAACGATCCAACGGTCTGAAACTCCTTGAACTAGGGTAAGTTGATCCTACACTGATCGAGCCAACTACGATAGCCAACCCTAGTTCTCGCTTAGCTAATAATAGCTAATACACGTACTATGAATAGTAAGGTCTAGGAAAAACAAAAATCCTAAACCTCCAATAGGTTGTCGACAACTTCGACCCTTGCTTTCCGACTGAACAATCGGTGCTACTAGAGAATTAACATTCTCCAGTCCAAGATCTCATCCACAACATGTCACTAATCGCTCACATGAACGATCATGAATACAATAGATTGACAATATGTCAATCCAACTAAAACCAAGTCTATAAATATTTATCCATCCAGTATGAATATATGATCCCACCAAGCTGGGATAGTCTAACCAAATTACCAGACGGGTACAAGAATAAAAAACATGATCCGATAACATGAGAAAAATTTTAACCATACCTAAATATCCAAGAGTGATAACATGATCCAATAATCTGTGAGAATTTCTAAATCATACCTAAATATACAGGTATAGTAACATGATCCAGTAACATAAGAGAATTACTAACCATACTTAAGTATATAATAATGGTAACATGATCCAATAACATGTGAGAATTTCTAACCATATCTAAATACAGGAATAATAACATGATCCCATAATATGAGGGAATTTCTATCTATACATAACTATACAGGAATAACAACCTAATCCAATGACATGAAAGAATTTCTATCCATCCTAACTAGGATAAGGGATACAAGCGATCAGAAGAAATACCTGTCGCCAGGAGAAGTCCCATCGCGCCAAGTCCCAGACAACCACATCGAGAAAACAACTCCAAACAAATCCGAAAAGACTCGTAAAACCATTAGACACCGTAATCCACAAGTCCTCAAGGTATCCGACAACCTGGGCTCTGATACCAAAATAAATTGTCACGCCCCGAGACCCAGGAGCCGCTGATCCAATAGAAAATCGGACAGCACCTCCCCTGTCCGGCGGGCAATTTACACATACATACAACATAATAGACAAACACACGCAATATATATTTGGCCTCAGGCCTCCAAAGTAAATAAACACAATATAAAGACACAAAACAACTAAGTAAATCATACCTGACTGCGGACCGGTCCGACTTACGACGAAACAACCAATACAAAAGCCCCTTAGGGCACATGACACTCATACGACATATACAAATCACTAGCAGAAATATAAAACAAGTGTACTACAAGTACAAGGCAAAAATATGTCGACGCGATGGGTAGGGACTGGCTGCCGGGCTCTTCTGGCGACTCCAAGTATCTCAACCTGAAATAAAAACATATGGCAACGGTGTGAGTCCATAAACTCAGCGAATACCCAGTAGATATGCATAGTATGTTATAATAACAATAGAAGCCTACGCTGATACAACCTCCTATGAACAGTAGGAAGAAAGGGTATACTGAACATACTGATTAAAGATACATACCAGAATCCATCTATCCTGCAGAGGGTGAAATAAATCCCTATGGAACAAGTATAACATATAAACCAAGGTATACAGGTATCCAGTATATGCATGTCAATCAAGTGCAGCAAATAAATGCAGCAAACACAATCAAGTGCACAATGCATCGTATGCATATGATGCAATGTCATGGTCACCCCCTAACACCAGTCAAGTCACCGAGACAGGCGATACTGTGTCGGCCGAGTGGGTAGAGCTGTGACACTGTACGCACCCTGCTATCACTGCTCCTGAGTGACCGAGTGGACAGGATGCTGGTGGAGTGAACACTCCGCCCCATATATATATGGGGGAGATATCTCTCTCATCTTCTCTGGTCTATGGGAAGAGAAGGGATCCCTGCTTGCTACCACGCTCCAAAATCACTACCCATGAGCGGTGGAGCGGAGCAATACAGAGCAAATGCACACACGCTACGGTATCCACTAACCCATGAGTGGCCGTGTGTGCCTATCATGTGCCGGAAAACGATTAGGCTCAACCACAAGGGAGTCGCTGATCGCCGGCATGCAACAATGCAAGGATGGTGCATGATAGATACACATACCGCCCTCCCAAGTCCTCAGTATACTAGGTCTCGGTCTGAAATCCTATAACAGGAAATACAATTAACCTACAAAGTATACTGGCCGAAAACTACAGATCCCTCAGGGTCAAAGGCAGGAGATACATCACGATCTCTAAGCATACATCTAGATATGACACTACCTGATACTGTATGAAACTAACAGCATAATAACTCAGGGATAACTAACAAGTATCCAGAACGGACATAACAATTAAGGGATAACTAACAAGTATCCAGTATAGACATGATAACTCAAAGATAACTAACAAGTATCCAGTATAGACATAATAATTAAGGGATAACTAACGAGTATCCAGTATAGACATAATAATTAAGGGATAACTAACAAGTATCCAGATCAGACATGATAACTCAAGGATAACTAACAAGTATCCAGGACAGGTATAGTAACTCAGGGATAACTAATAAGTATCCAGAACAGATATGATAACTCAAGGATAACTAACAAGTATCCAGGACAGGTATAGTAACTCAGGGATAACTAATAAGTATCCAGAACAGATATGATAACTCAAGGATATCTAACGAGTATCCAGGACAGGTATACTAACTCAGGGATAACTAAATAAATATCCAGAACATGAATAATAACTCAGGGATAATAGATAAGTATCCAGAACATGAATAATAACTCGGGGATAACTAACAAGTATCCAGAACATGAATAATATCTCAGGGATAACTAATAAGTATCCAGAACATGAATAATATCTCAGGGATAGCTAACAAGTATCCAGGTCATGAATAATAACTCAGGGATAACTAATAAGTATCCAGAACATGAATAATATCTCAGGGATAGCTAACAAGTATCCAGGTCATGAATAATAATTCAGGGATAACTAATAAGTATCCAGAACATGAATAATATCTCAGGGATAGCTAACAAGTATCCAGGTCATGAATAATAACTCAGGGATAACTAAATAAATATCCAGAACATGAATAATAACTCAGGGATAATAGATAAGCATCCAGAACATGAATAATAACTCGGGGATAACTAACAAGTATCCAGAACATGAATAATATCTCAGGGATAACTAATAAGTATCCAGAACATGAATAATATCTCAGGGATAACTAATAAGTATCCAGAACATGAATAATATCTCAGGGATAACTAACAAGTATCCAGAATAGGCATAGTAACTCAGGATAGCATATAAACTTACTGCTATCTATAACAGACAATGCATAGCAATATGGCAATATCTAAAAGATAAGTCAAAGGGTACCCGCCTCAATCGCAAGATGCTCGTATCCGAAAAAACCTTCCGTCCGCTAATCAGCAATGATATATCCAATCAATACCCTGTATCAAAGGCATAATGTTTAGCTATAATACCAAATCGACTGATAACTAGCTAAACACGATCCAAACCCAATTATCACCACCTTAAAGGTGATTGTCACTAATTAACCCTAATTAGTGATTAATTTCTGTTTAGGTTGAATCGTGACCCAAGTTAGGTTTTATCCCGGCTTATCCCAAATCAATCAAGTGTTAGTCTATTAGGTTTAATCTCAAATTAAACCTAATCTGTAGTTCAACCAAGAGTTTACCCAAAAGCTCACGGCAAGCACACCCAACGTGCAGCTAATTCAACTTTCCACCTATAGTGAACCACATAAGATTTTAATTCAATCCAAAATACATCCCAACACCAAAAGGAAACTCACAGTAAGAATCCAAGCCTAGGATTACAACGTAACATAAGTGAAGCTCTCGGCACAGCTTCAGCTCTTATTTAATCAACTCAACAATGTATCACAATACACAAAAATATAGAATTAAATGAAATGAAGCTAGACCATCATTCCAACACATTCCAACAGAATCTACACACCTAAAATCCAAATCAACTCATCATCCTAAGAAATCTAAATCAAACACACAGCTCCAAAGAAATCAGAACAGAGCAAATCTTGGTTGCAACTCTTTATATCCAAACAGACCACATCCACAGATCTACCGATCTGATTAAGAAACCATCTACAACATCCCTAGCCTAACAGATCCAACCACCCATTCAAAATGAATAGCTCTGAAGCAACCCCAAATCCATTACGCAATTACATCAGTTCTCTGATTCAAAACATAGATTTAAACCAAATTTGCTATCAAGAGGAAATAATCCAAATAGAATAGTGATCGGAGCACCAACAATAAAGATCCAAACATCTCCATCCCAAGCTCTCGGAAATCAATCTGATCAAAACAACTAATCACAATCCCAATTCGAAAAACTAGAACAGAGACACAATTCCTTACCTTGGTTGCACTGGAAGTTCCCTGCTCCGCTCCGGCAAACCAGTGATCACACACGAGTTCCCTCTTTCCCAGCACAGCACCACTATTCCAGATCTGTCACGTGGAGGATGATACCACTTGAACAAACCTCGCGATGTTGCCACAGGAATCAACTCAGTGAAATCCAAGAAGATTGGAAGACCACCACTTGCCACACTCAACCAAATTTGCTCAAGGAGTCGTACTTACCAAAATAGATCACCGGCGATTGACACTGGCATCGGGCGATCGTCTCAATGGAAGAGGGAGAGGTGGTTCATCGGTCGGTTGGCGCGGCTAGGGTTCGCGCGGAGAAGAAAACGGAGGAGGAAGGGCGACCCGTCTGCGGCTAGGGCACGAGGGAGGAAGAAGAAAAGGAGTGGCGCTGCGGCTAGGGCTCGTGCGCAGGGGAGGAGAAGAGATCGGGTCGCCGGCTGCAGCTGCTAGGGCACAGGGAAGGAGGCAAGCGAGTTTTGGCTGCGGGCGTGCGAAGAGAATAGGAAAAGTAAGTATATAAGTGGCTGCGGCTTTTTGCAAATAAGCCCCTCAACTGTTTTGGAATCCAAACTTTACCCTTAGGGTAAGAATTTTAACCATTTAACTCCCTTAGTTTTCCTTAATAGCCCTTAAACCCTCAAATGTATAATTTTATTCCATCTAACTCCCCGAAACTTCGCCTAAGGGGTCGGAAACCCTAGACTCAATCCGAAAAAATCCAGAAAAATTTTCTGGTCCGAATTTTCGAATCGCCGTATTTTACAAATGGTCTCCTATTGTGAGGGTACTTGAAGAAGAGTTACCGCCTAGCTTGATAATTGAGGTGCCAACTAGGCCTTCAACCAAGGCCCGAGGCCTTTTGGAGAGGCAGCGCAGCCCCCCCCCCCCCCCCCCCCCCCCACCGAGCCCCTATAAACGGCGAAAGACCTTGGTGTCTAAAAAGGCCTTCAAACGGGTAAGGACTGCAAGCACTTCGTCAGCACCGACCGGAGTAGAGGCAACTATGCTTGAGGCAGTTTCCCCGACCATGGGTTTGTCAGCTCCATCGCAGTGGTCCCTACTCTTGATCAAGCAATCCTAGTTCCTGAAGTTGTGGGGACAACTCGGACCGCCGACCTGCCGACCACCCGACCGTCTATTAGCTCTCCAGCGGCCTCGCCGGTCCGAAGTCAATCCGGAGCATTAGAGACCCCTTGAGCAGTCGATTCGTCACATCCCAGGAGCCTGCTAAAGATGCTCAAGGGTGGTGAATACCCCAAGCAGTTGAAGAAGGAGTACATCCTTAAGGTCAACTCCCAGATAAACGACTCCATGCTTAAGGTAAAATGTGTTTAGCTTGATCTTTTTGCTGTTTGCGATAAATAACTCAAGTATGTTGGATAGATGTGGATGGAGCACTTAGACTTATATGCTCAGGTGCCTCTGGTGGTTAATCATGCTGAGTCCTTGGAGAAACAAGTGGCCGAGCTGAAAACCAAGTTGTCACGTCCCATTGCGGCCACCAATGAGGCCCTAGCCGACGGTGCTCAGGCCCGAGAGGAGGCTCGTCTACAAGCTAAACTGCAAACAAGTTACAGGAAGAGTTGTCTCATACTCAAGAAGCCATATATGAAGAATCTAGAAGAAGAGCTCGAAGCGGCCTAGAGGAGGGAGAACCTGTTCCACATAGAATGGGTGGCACCCTTATCTCTGGAAAATGAGTACCTCACCACTCGAGCTAGTTGGCAGGAGGACTTCATCACCCAAAAGGTGGCCGAGCTGGAGGCTACAACCAAATGGGTGGCAAAGGCACAAGTGAAACTTACACAAGCCCAGGATATGCTGACGATCGTCAAGGAACAACTACAAGATGCCTTGAAAACTCACGATGAGGCTACCTCTAGACATGAACAAGCAGCGGCTGAACTGGAGGCCTATTGAGCTACGGAGGATGCTCGACGTCAAGCCTTCAAGGAAGAATTTTTATAGTCTCAGGAGTACTATGACCTGCTGGTTTGCCTAAGTAACCTAAGTAATAAAGAGGTTGACCCAAGGTTTCAAGGGGGTGATCAAGTAGTTCATCAAAGTGAAGGTCCATCCACTCAGTGCTGACCTATGCTTTCTCAACCTACCTAAAATATGGGAAGAGCTGCCTAACTTCAAGAAGTAGTAAGCCCCAGAGTTTCATAGTGTCTTGTCTATAAGTTCTGCATTTGCTCGCTTGTTGGTTGACTCGAACTCCAATAGGGAGGTTAAGCTACGTTAAGGGTGTAATGCCACTGTAAAGGCACCTTCGTTGGTAGTTCCCGATCAGGGAGGTTGAGCCACGTTAAGGGCGTAACACTCCGTTAAGAGCGCATTCGCTGGTAACTCCCAGTCAGGGAGGTTGAGCCACGTTAAGGACGTAACGCTACGTTAAGGGCACCTTCACTGATAGCTCCTGATCAGGGAGGTTGAGCCACGTTAAGGGTGTAACGCCATGTTAAGGTCGCCTTCGCTTAGGATAGCTTTTGATTTTGACTCTTACTTGTTTTCTGATTACAAGAACAAAAGAGCATACATATTACCAAAAAACATTGAAATAGACAGAGCACCATACTCGTTGAGTTTGGTACAGTCGCAAGTGATTGACACTCCATGATCGATCTAGCTTTTTACCATCCGGGTCTTATAGGTAATAGTTCGCACTGGTTAACTTTGTAGTAATCCAATAAAGGTCACTCCATTGCGGCTCAAGCTTGCCAACATCCCCGACTGACTTTATTTGCTTCCATATGAGGTCACCAACTTAGAATGCCCGAGGGATTACCCTTTTATTGTAAGTTTGCTTCATCCTCTATCGATAGGCCACCAGCCGAGGGGCCGCCTTATCTCGAACCTCTATGACCAAGTCCAAATCAATGAGCCGACCTTGATCATTGTTGTCATTGTCATAGAGCTGTTGTCGTATTGACTCTTCTCCTATCTCGACCGGGATAACAATATTTCCTTATAAACTTAGTGAAAAGGAGTCTACCAGTACTCTCTTTTGGAGTAGTACAGTAAGCTCAAAGAATACTAGGTAATTCCTCTACCCAGCTGCCCCCAACATTGTCCAATTTAATCTTAAGCCCTCTGATGATCTTCCTAGACTACCTCCACTTGCCCATTGTTTTGAGGATAGACTACTGAGGTAAAAGTCTGCTGAATGCCTAAACCCTCACACCATTCCTTGAGTTTTCCACCTTGGAATTGCCGCTTATTATCATAGACCATCTTGTACGGAATCCCATACCGGCAGACGATATTTCTCCATAGAATTTTCATGACTGCTTCTTTTTTATCCAAGTTAGGGGCTCAGCTTCAACCTATTTGGAGAAGTAATCCACTATTACAAATAGGAATTTCTTTTGTTGAGGACCGATCATGAAAGGACCTGTAAGTATCCCGGGTTAATTTTGATGTGATCAACCAAGTCAAGTTAGGTCCTGGTTGGTTTGATCCTTATGTCTAAGTATGCAGGAGTTTAGGAGCACAAGAAGTCGAGTGAAAGACGCAGCATTCGAGAAGGATGGTCGATGGACTCGGTGCATCCAAGGGACTAGAAGACTGTGAAAGAGTATATCGGTGGGCGAGAAAGGCGTGCACAATGTTCAAGGGACAGAAGCCGGGTAGGAAATCTACTTAAGGAGAAGGTCGAACAGAAGATGCAGCGAACGAGAAGGATGGTGCGTGCATCTGAGGGATGAGAAGCTACAGAAAAGTACACTAGTGGACGAGAAGGACGTGTGCGACGTTTGAGGGACGAGAAGTCGAGGAGGAAGCCTGTTCCAGGAGAAGACCGAAGTTGGGTTCAGGTGAGCCCAACTCTGGACGGCCAAAAATTACCCAAGCGATCAAATATTGAAGAAGGTCAACTCCGTTTTGGAGTTGACCTTGAAAATTTCAAGGTTTGAGGTGCCTCAGATTTCTTTGAAGGCGCCTTAGATGTGCAGAATTACTTGTGCAAAAAAGGTAACTAAGTCACCTCAATTCTCAACTAAGGCGCCTCAGTTAGGAACTAAGGCACCTTAGGTCAGAACTAAGGTGCAGAACTGAGACATCTCAGATGTAAAATTACTGTTAGTGAATGTTGCTTGAGTGGATAAAACTCTATCCATCTGAGGCGTGCCAGATCACAACTGAGGCGCCTCCAACCTACGTCAGCACAACGGTAACTTCATGTTTTGGGATATAAATAGCCCCCAACTGAGGCGCCCCCAACTTAGATGTAGAATTACCATTAGTGAGTGTTGCTTGAGTGAATAAAACTCTATCCATTTGAGGCGCGCCAAATCACAACTGAGGCGCCTCCAAGCTACATTAGCACAATGGTAACTTTACGTTTTGGGCTATAAATAGCCTCCAAGCTAGGATTAAATAACAACAATTGTAATACTCTTTCCTACTCTTTCTATAAGCTATTTAACGCCTGTAAGAGGCTTCTCCGCGTACACCAAAGGAGACATTTTTAGTGGAGCTTTTTCAACGCCTTGAATTAGTAATCGTCCCGGTTACAACCAAGTAAAATCTTTTTAGTCTCTTACTGATTTTCTATTTGTTGTTTATGATTAAATTAATTGTTTAACTAATCTTCTATCTTTACTAAGAAAGAGCAAAAGATCTTGTTTTATATTTGCAAGGTTATTCACCCTTCTAGCCGGCCTATACAGGACCTACACGACCTACAATATTCATTCCCCCACTGATTAAAGAGACATAAGATGGCAAAGGTCTTGAGGAATTTCGTTTGGCGATGAGACGGGTGCTAATGCTTCTGGCAGGATTCACAACCAGCCACAAACATAGTTGTGTCTTCTTGCAAAGTGGGTCAGAAATAGCCTGCTAATACTATTTTCCTTGCCATAGCTCTTCCTCCAATGTAGCTACCATAGATGCCTTCATGAACTTCCCTTATGACATATTCTACGTCCTCTGGCCCAAGACATTTTAGAAGAGGTCAGGTGAATGCTCGCTTATACAATTGATCCCCAATTAGCGTGAACTGAGCGACTCTTTGTTGTAACAACCAGGCTTGACCTGGGTCACTCAGGAGATCACTTTTTGTAGAAATGTAGTGAAGGGTGCCCTCCAGTCGGACTCTGCCTCCCGATCGGGCTCTTTGTCTATTTGTGCCACCAACATCTCTTGGAAAATAAGCTCCTCCGTTGTCCAAGAGGCTAATAAACTTGCCATTTTGGCAAGCTCGTCTGCTTTGGTATTGTCCATCCGGGAGATTTTATGCAGTATCACCTCCTAAAAATTTGACTTTACTTGTTCAAATGCTTGTACATACCTCCTCATCCGCTCATTGTGTATTTCAAAGTCTCCTCCGACTTGATGAGCCACCAGTTGTGAATCTTAGTATACAATAACTCGACTCGCCACGATTTGCTTGGTTGCTTGTAGCCCGACTAATAAGACTTCATACTCTCCTTCATTATTAGTGGCCTGGAAGTTGAGTCGAATCGACAACTAGAGCATGTCTTCTCGGGGGGGGGGGGAGATTAGTAATACTCCTATATCGCTAATCCTCTGGGAAGAAGAATCGTCAACGTACATCTTCCAAGTCTCCCCTCTGTGTTATCGACATACTCCCTGATTGAAGGGGGTCGGTAATGTTGAGGTATCAGATCCTTGGCAATAGCTTGAGTAAACAGTGTTGACTCATAACTGACAGGGGTAGGATATAGGGATCTATAGGCAAAAATATTTAAAAATCGCAGCAGAAATAATAGATCCCTCGAGCGATCTATGCGAAAGAAAACTCATACAAAGTTAATTTACAAATTCCTATTGTATAGGTATACCTTTGGCGCGTGTCCTTCACTTATCTCGCTTGTCCGAGGTATGTCGGATCTCTTGCATGTTCAAGTGTTCATGCCTCTATGCGTATCCACATAAACATGATCTCTCAGCTTTGGAGAAGAATCACCTTTGTGGTGCAAGCCACAAGAGGATATTCACAAAGCAAGAAGGAGAGGGAGAAGAGGGGATTTCGGCCAACAAATGGAAGGGAAGAAAAATGATAAGTAGAACATCCAAATGACAAGAAAAACTTTTTATACTCATCTCATGAATATGAAGAGTTTTTGTCCCTTTGGCTTCCCTCCATTAAAGAGAAATTTTTCATCTTTCTCTATTAGTAAATCATTAAACATTTTAATGAATTAATATCTCATTCAAATGTGGTTGAGTCTAATCTAAAAGAGGCTAACTCAAATTAGATCTAAATCCCATAATCCAATTGGATTCACTTGAGTCTAACTCAATTAATCCAATTCGGATCAAATCTTAGTCAAACTAAGAATAATTAATCTCCGAAGCATTGTGTCCTTAGTGTGTGACCCAATAGGTTCTCGTAATGTTGGCAATGTGTCTAAATTAATTTAGACACATAAGCAATGAACGACCAAAAAATGAAAAAGAGAAGATCTGACTTAACCTCCGTGACTATGACAATGTATGACCTTGTCCTTCTATCCTTGATATCTACCAATGAGGCATAGACCGTGTCATCCTCAATCAATCATTGTGTTTCTTGATCCCTTAGTAGACTCTCTCAAACAAATGAGTTCAATATCTCATATTGACTCATTTGAGCATGATCATGTGTTTTAGTAGTCCTACTCGATCAAGGGCCCACAGAACTCCCGTCAAATAGGAGAGATAGATTCCATCTAGATCACTCACTTCCCTCTGCATAATTCATTACATACCCAATGATCGTCTTTATAGTCCACCCTATTACGGGTGACGTTTGACGATATCAAAATATATAACTCCTTATGTAGGAAATCGTAGTGACTTCAGGTCTAAGGACTATTCATACTAATAGTCACATGAGAAAGTTTATGACACTCATATGACAATCTATGAAACTTTCTCATGGCGGGTCAATTCAGTACACATTCTCTAATATATACCCATGTGTTTGTTGATGCAGTCTAGCCCGATTGTTGTTTTGGTGTTGACAACGATTTAAGTTTGGTTGAATGAATTTGGATTAAGTCCAGGTGGATTTAAGTTTGGTTGAATGAATTTGGATGAAGTCCAGGTGGATCTGGGAGATCGCACGCTGACATGGGAAAAGACCTAGTGGGACTAGACACACCTAGTGAGACTAGGTGAAATCCTGGCTTGGGAAGCCAGGTCCTAGCTTGGGATGCCATGTCCTAGCTTGGGAAGCCAGGTCCTAGCTTAGGAAGCTAGGTTGGATGAAAGCCTAGCTTGGGAAGCCAGGTCCTAGCTTGGGAAGTTAGGTTGACTGAAATCCTGGCTTGGGAAGCCAGGTCATAGCTTAGGAAGCCAGGTTGGATGAAACCCTGGCTTGGGAAGTCAGGTCCTAGCTTGGGAAGCTAGGTTGGATGAAATCCTGGCTTGGGAAGTCAGGTCCTAGCTTGGGAAGCTAGGTTGGATGAAACCCTGGCTTGGGAAGTCGGGTCCTAACTTGGGAAGCTAGGTTGGATGAAATCCTGGTGAGTGAAGCCAGGTCCTAGCTTGGGAAGTTAGGTTGGATGAAATCCTGGTGAGTGAAGCCAGGTCCTAGCTTGGGATGCTAGGTTGAAGTCCCGGTGAATGAAACTGGGCACGGAGTCTTGGTCCGGGGGACTAAGCATGAGTCAGAGAAGGTTGGGAGCCTGTTCTCTTGACTTAGAGTGGATTTGGCCTTGCTTGGATCAGTTTGGTGATCGATCAGGGAAGTTGGCACGGAGTTCCTTCGTGGATCGGTCTGGTGACTGATGTTGGGGCAATCAGCCCTAAGATGATCTGGA
Source organism: Boesenbergia rotunda (assembly GCA_024364735.1). Classification (NCBI taxonomy): domain Eukaryota; kingdom Viridiplantae; phylum Streptophyta; class Magnoliopsida; order Zingiberales; family Zingiberaceae; genus Boesenbergia; species Boesenbergia rotunda. The sequence goes on from JAGFNQ010002269.1 coordinate 174,646, forward strand.
GGATCATGATATTTTGATGAGGGGGCAATATAGTTAAGTTAGGATTTGTGGTATTCTCATATGTGTATATGAGTGTGCAGGTGTACAGGTACACATGGACCTGGTTGATGTCTTCAGGTGAAGGATGGCATGGAGATAAGCTGGAGGCTTACGTGCGCATCCGAGGGACCGTTAGATAGCAGGGATGATGAGCCGAGGGATGCGGACTTCGAGGCGTACGTGAAGGGTGGCATGAAGGCAAGCAGGAGGCTTGCATGTGCATCCGAGGGACGAGGGCCAAAGATGAAGAAGGCGTGAAGGCAACAGTCAAGGCTACTGGTGAAGAGTCAACAAGGTTGTGAGCGTCGGAGTATGAGTGCTTGTACTCAGGGTCTAAGCCGGGAGGGTTTGAGTGCGGAGAGATTTGTACTCAGGAGAAAACCCTAGGCTTAGGTATGGGGCAGTCGACTGCTATAGGCTGGAATAGGCTGTCAAATTTCGAACGTTGTGGTGTAACGGTCGAATCTGAGTGGGACCAGGTGACTATCATTTGGGCAGTCGACTGGTAGCGGCTGTTCCAGACTCGAGCCCTATTTAAAGAGGCTCGTTTCCTACCTTGTTTCTTGATGAAACTTGCTTGGATAGGGCAAGTTAGTAGTCTTGTATACTCAGGAAGTGTCCTTGGTATTGTGGCGAGGTTTCTCCACCCACAAGGAGCGACGAGTTCTAGCCGGAGGTTATCCAGGGCTTGATCCACCGACGGATTGTTGGATTAGTCACCCGACTGGGGTGGATACTGTTAGTAATATGAGAGAAGTGTCCAAAGGCAATCGCCTTATGATTGTAAACATTTATTTTAATAAATGAATATTCACTATTTGAGTATGCATGTCTGTGTATTTGATTGGGATCTTAAACTCATTTACTGAATGTCCACAATACAATTCACAACATGAGAGAATTTGTGATGAATTCACAAATAGTGATTATCTCTACATGTGCAATTGTGAAGTATTGAAATTGTCCCTAGTCGATGAATTGATAGATACGGACACTATCAATTCTGTTGAGACTAGCATGGGTTATTCTCTAATCAGCTGATTCTCACTGGCTGGTGACATTGGGATGTCCGGAGATAAACATGAATGCTAGTTAAGGGAACTAGTTCATTGGAGTGACTAGCTGTAAAACTTCATATGGTAATCTACATATAGATATGTCAATGAAGTTCTTACTGCAGCTTAAGTGCGATGTTCCTTTGACTTGCGGTGTTCAAGTCATCTTGGTCATAAAGACTTATACTTTGACATCTTAAGCAATCATCTCCAAGGAGGTGTGGACCCAGGATGATTGGGTATAAGCCGAAGTGCCCGAAGATGTTTGAACAGCCTATAAAGGATTCACCACTCCTTGCGAGGAGATGTATACCCAAGGCCTATCGTCGGATTGTTACTCGAAGCCTCTGGCCAGAGCATCACATGTTCCGAGTATGAATCTCTCAGAAACATGAGAGTAACTAGAATCCGTTGGACGAGAAAGACATTACTTGGGCTAGGTGTGACGTAGTCAGCCTAGTGGGGACTGACACACATAGACCGTGTCCTGAACCAAGTGGGTAAAAGATGGTGAAGGGAATGAGGCACGACTCATTATAGCTGCTGAAGGGTTTCAGAATTATTTCTGAGGTCAACCGTTGATCTTTCGATTAATTGGGGGTCATGATGTACTACTAGGTGCCACTCATGATCGTTCTATAATTGGTTGATTATAGACGGCCAACATAAATCGAAAGCCTATTTAGTCACACGCACTACGAGTAATCCGAGGGATTTAAAACGAGTTGAAAATTAGATTTTCCGATCAAGAGAGATAAGGCGAATCTGAATTTATCAGAGACGCATCGGAAGCTTGAAATGGCTAAGTCTTTTGAAGACTTAATGGACAATTTAAATGAGTTTAATTCGTGAGGAAGAGGCCTTGGTTTTGCCGGCCAAAGAGGGTCCCCACCCTCTTTGGTTTGGCCGGCCACAATAAAAAGGGAAACCAAATTGTTTGGTTTAAATTATAAAATAAATCAAGCGTGATTTGTTTTATAAAATTATGGATAAAGAAATTTATATAAAGAAATTTATATAATGAAATTTATATAGAAATTTATTCTTTTTATGTAAATTAAAATGAACCATGGATTGGTTTATTTTATTTTATAAAATCAATTATGAATTGATTTTTCCATGATAAGAAAAATTTATATATTAAATTTCTTGTAAAATTTTATTCCATAATAAAAGGGGGACATGGTTGTTTTTATTATAAATTAAGTTATAATAAAAACTTGGCATAACGGAATAATTCATAGAAAAATTTATAAGATAAATTTCTTATGAAAAATTTATTCCGTTAAAAAGGAGACTTGGCGATAAAGAGGCTACTATATAAAGGTGCATAGGCAAGGTTTAGAAATTAATTCAAGTGATCAAGGATTCTTACCTAGCCTCTTTTCCTCTCCTTCTTTCCCTCTCCCTCCTCAAGTGGGCGCCGGCCCTAGAGAGCTCCTCTAGGGTTGCCGTGAGCCACCTCCACCAAGAAGAAGTCGAAGAAGAAGAAGAAGCGGACGCAACTCCTTCCTTCCTCCCGGAATCCGGATTCCGTTCTTCGTTTGGTGGTTAGCTTTCATCTCTCTCTTGATATTCTTGTCGTGCCTTTGGAGAATCTAGTAGTTCTTGTTGGCACGAAACTCGTGGCTTTGCGAAGTCATCCCGAAGAGAACTCGGCGTGGACGCGAATAGAGGCGGAGCTTCCAAGGGATGCTACGGTTGGATCTCGTCTCTTACTTCGAGTTACGCGAGGTATTAAGTAAATTAGTTTACTTTCTGTAAAATTTTAATTTATGATCATGTCTACACAATATAAGGTTGCATGCTAGATACGTGGTTGAAATAATTTGAGAAATTATTTATGCTAAACCTTCCGCTGCATGTAATTAAGTTTTAAAATTACGAACCCGTATCCATGTCAACATGCACCCGGTCCCAACAGTGGTATCAGAGCCGGTTAGTGTTCGACATAATCATATAATTGTTTTGCGGAAAACTTTGTCATGATCTCAATTTTGGAAAAAATTTTCAATTATGGAAACTTTTCAATTATAATAAATTTTAGATTTAGGAATTTTAAAGTTTGGAAATCCTCATGAAATTTCGCAAACGTTTGAAATATCCTAGTTTCTGAAATTTTTTTATAATTGTGAAAACTTCCCATTTTTGGAAACTTTCCAATTTTGGAAATTTTCTATTTTAGAAATTTTTCAATTTTGAAAATATGTAAGTTTTCTTTGTACCAGAAACTTACAATTATTCTGAAAACCTATTATGAAATCTCGCAATTTTGGGCACTTTCTTTCAAAAAAGTCTAGACAAATTTATGGATTATTAATTGACAATTAAATTCGAATTGGTTTTAAATTATTAACAAAATTTTTTATTTTGGATTGAGCCTCGGGGAACCGTCCAATTTAAAGTTAGTTGTTGTAATTTAATTTCCTATTTTGAATAAAATTGTCATGTTTAATTTGGTTACGCCTCGGGGAGCGGACCAAATTAGATTTACAACAAATTTCTTTTTTTTGATATCTGAGCCTCGGGGAGCCACCCAAAGAAAATAATTTATTGAAATTAATAAATCCATAAATAAAATATGTAATCAAATCTTGGAAATTTTGAGGTGATTCTGAAACGATAATTTCCTTATTTGATTTAAGAGGTGATGCTCTTACATATTGTTGTCTCCAAAATTAATTAGGAAAATGGTTTCCTATAGAGTTTTCTTAAATAAGATTTTCATGAAAATAATATGTGGTTGAATTAAGGAAATCTGTTTCTTAATTTAATAAGATTTGATTTAGAGAAATCAAAGTCTTAAACATATTATTTCCGAAATTGATTATGACAATTTAGGAAATTGTTTCCCAAAATAATTCCTTGAATAAAGTATGAAATTAGAATTAGGAAATCCGGTTCCTAATTCAATTAATGAGACTTGATAAATTAAGCCACATACATACTTTATTAAGGAAATCGTTAATACATGACATAGTTATATGTCATGAATATGCTTAAAAAAGAAAGGATGAGTCCCAAAACCCCTTACAAAATATTAAGGTCAACACCTTCCATTAATATGGTTAGAACCGGAGTTTTGTTTCTCGTTTGGGTTGATGGACACATCCATGCCCGGCTTGAACCTCAACATGTTCAAACTATGGGATTAGTTTATGAATAATATAGTTGGAGTCAGAGGTCAATCCTTAGCTTTGGTTGTTGGACACATCCAAGCCTGACTAAACGGTTGAATGAGCTCCAAGCATATTAAAACTATTTCTTGATTAATGGGTCAGTCTTAAGCTTGGAGCATCGATTTGTTGTGCCACAGCCAAGGCCGATGTAAAGAGAGGTGCAGTTGGGTGCTATGTATCATGTTACATACTTGTTAATGAGCTAACAACCCAATGATTTATGCAAACATTCAATTAGTTGATAGCATAAAGTGATAGTTACATATATATGATATGTAATCGGTATAATTACCTACCTTCATAGTTAAGAATAACTTGATGGCCACAGCCATGGTTGTTCTTATCTATGGTTGGATATCAACCTATTTGGAGATGTTCCTACGATCTCCCGAATTGATAAAAAGGGTTATTCAATTCCAAAAAAAATAGGATTTAATTAATGTATGTTGATGCATTCTTTATCATTCTTCTCACATAAGCTCAATTTGTATTTCTAGGATAATCACTTGATCATGACTTCTCTGAATTTGCGTTCCATTTTGGACACCAATAAGCTGACTGGGCCAAACTTCATGGACTGGCTTAGAAACCTAAGGATAGTCCTCAAGGCAGAAAAGCTTGCTTATGTCCTTGAAGAACAACTTCCCAACCGTCCTCCTGAAGATGCAACTCCAGACCAGTTTCCTGAGTTGCTCAACCTGCTGAAGACTGTAAAGCCTTCTGTAAAGCAGGATCAGAAGACGATACTGTTAGTTGGTTCCTCAAAGAAAGGTTCTAAGAGGAAGCCCAAAGAACAAAATAAGGGAAGGGAGAAAAGGCCAAAAAGACTGAAAAGGCACCAAAAGGCACTTGCCATCACTGTGGCAAGGAGGGCCACTGGCGAAGAAACTGCAAGGTTTATCTTGAGTCCTTGAAGAGGAAGGCATCCGATGCCCCATCCTCTTCAGGTATCTTCATTATTGAATGTCACTCTATTTCCTCGTACACCTGGGTACTGGATACTGGGTGTAGCTCACATATATATAATGACATAAAGGGGCTAAGGAATAGAAGAAGACTCGTCAAGGGAGAAGCGAATTTGCGAGTAGGAAATGGAGCAAAGATTGCTGCTGTTTCCATCGGAACATATTTGCTAAAGCTCCTTGCTGGACTTGTCTTAGAGTTGGATAATTGTTATTTTGTTCCTTCGTTAATAAAGAACATTGTATCTATTTCATGCTTGAATGAAAAGGGTTACCATTTAACTTTTAGTAACAATTGTTGTTACATAACTTTAAATGGTGTTCTTTATGGGACAGGAACTTTGTGCAATGGTATCTACACGTTAGATTTATTCGATGACATTTTCAATATCGAAGTTAGCAACAAACGTGCTCGAATAGATAATCAAATAGACTCCTATACGTGGCATTGTCGTTTTGGCCATATAAGTAAGAAACGCATGATCAAATTACACCGATGTGGAATTCTGGAATCATTTGAACCTGGTTCATACATGCGAATCATGCTTAAAAGGCAAGATGGCCAAATTACCCTTTTCCGAAAAAGGTAATCCAGTGGGAGAATTGCTTGGTCTAATACATATTGATGTATGTGGACCAATGTCAACTCTTGCACAAGGAGGCTATAGCTACTTCATTACCTTTATCGATGATCACTCACGATTCGGGTATGTATTCTTAATGAAACACAAATCTGAAGCTTTTGAGAAATTCAAAGAATTCAGAAGTGAAGTAGAGAAACAGCTTAGCAAAAGTATTAAGATACTTCGATCCGATCGGGGTGGTGAATACTTGAGTCAAGAGTTTCAAGATTATCTTAGGGACAATGGGATATTGTCTCAATGGACTCCGCCGTATACACCAGAGCATAATGGTGTATCTGAGAGGTGTAACCGAACCTTGATGGACATGGTTAGATCTATGATGAATCATGCAACTCTTCCAAAATCCTTTTGGGGCTATGCGCTTAAGACAGCTGTTTACTTGCTAAACAGAGTCCCGACCAAGGTAGTCTCTACTACTCCATATGAGACGTGGAATAGTAAGAAACCTCATTTATCTCACCTAAAGATATGGGGTTGTCCTGCTTATGTGAAGCGGACTGTATCAGACAAATTGGATGCTAAGTCTGATAAATGTCTATTTATTGGATACCCTAAGGAAACGAAAGGTTACCAATTCTATCATCCCTTGGAATAAAAAGTGTTTGTTTCAAGGCATGCTGTATTTCTAGAAAAAAAATTTCTTTTACAAGAAAACAGTGGGAGTAATATTGAACTTGAAGAAGTTCAAGAAACTCCAATAGACATTACAGAGACACATAGTCTAGACCCACAACCAATAACTCATAATGATGAGCTATCAGTTGAACCTAAAACAACACCACTACTTCGTAGATCTGATAGGACACGCAATATTCCAGAGAGATACGAATTTCTCGTAAGTGAATCAAACAACGTGTTACTCATTAGCAATGACGAATCTATCAGTTATGAAGATGTTCTGAAAAGTTCAGAAATGGACAAATGGCTTGAAGCCATGAAGTCGGAAATGGATTCCATGTACGAAAATCAAGTATGGGACTTGGTTAACCCACCTGAAGGGATTAAGCCCATAGGGTGCAAGTGGGTTTTCAAGAAGAAAATCGACATGGAAGGTAATGTTGTTACCTTTAAGGCTAGATTAGTGGCAAAAGGATATCGTCAGAAATAAGGAATTGATTATGACGAAACCTATTCGCCAGTAGCTATGCTTAAATCCATTCGGATGCTCCTAGCCATAGCAGCTCATTATGATTATGAGATATGGCAAATGGATGTGAAAACAGCTTTCCTTAATGGAAACCTGCTTGAGGATGTATACATGATACAACCTGAAGGTTTCACATCGGTTGATAAAACCAAAATATGCAAGCTTCGACGATCTATATATGGACTGAAGCAAGCATCCAGGAGCTGGAACATCCGTTTTGATGAGACAATCAAAGAGTTTGATTTCTCACAAAATCTTGACGAACCTTATGTGTACAAGAAGGTTAGTGGGAGTGCAGTCGTATTCCTAGTGTTATATGTCGATGACATATTACTTATAGGAAACGATATATCAGTCTTACAGTCGGTTAAAATTTGGTTGTCCAAAACTTTCTCCATGAAAGACCTGGGAGAAGCAACCTATATCCTTGGGATTAGAATCTATAGAGATAGATCAAAACGGTTGCTTGGTCTTTCACAGTCTACGTATATAGACCGAGTGCTAAAAAGGTTTAGCATGTCGGAATCCAAGAAAGGTTACCTTCCCATCAGGCATGGGATCAACCTTCAAAGTCTATGTGTCCGCGCACAGAACACGAGAGGATTTGCATGAATAAGATTCTTTATGCATCCGCGATAGGATCTATCATGTATGCTATGTTATATACTAGGCCCGATGTATCGTATGCTCTGAGCGTCACGAGCAGATACCAGTCTAATCCAGGAATGGATCATTGGGCGGCTGTCAAGACAATCCTTAAGTACTTAAGAAGAACTAAGGATGTGTTCCTAATATATGGAGAAGGAGATATGGTAATACGTGGGTATACAAATGCCAGTTTCCAGACAGATAAGGATGACTCCAAATCTCAGTCTGGATACGTATTTACTTTGAATGGAGGCGCAATAAGTTGGAAGAGTTCCAAGCAAGACACTGTAGCGGATTCTACCACGGAAGCGGAATATATTGCAGCTTCGGAAGCAGCAAAAGAAGCAGTCTGGATCAAGAAGTTTGTCTCGGAACTTGGTGTGGTTCCAACCATTGATGAAGCAATACCGGTTTACTGCGACAACAATGGAGCTATTGCACAAGCAAAGGAACCAAGGTCTCATCAGCGATCCAAACACGTGCTTCGCCACTATCATCTGATTAGAGAGATTATAAGTAGGAATGATATACAAATTGAGAAAATTCCCACTGAAAGGAATTTAGCGGATCTTTTAACTAAGGCCTTGCCTCAAAGCAAGTTTGAGGGTCATGTTAGAGCCTATGGTATTGGATACCGTAGCGATTGACATTAGGCCAAGTGGGAGTTTGTTAGTAATATGAGAGAAGTGTCCTAAGGCAATCGCCTTATGATTGTAAACATTTGTTTTAATAAATGAATATTCACTATTTGAGTATGCATGTCTATGTATTTGATTGGGATCTTAAACTCATTTACTGAATGTCCACAATACAATTCACAGCATGAGAGAATTTGTGATGAATTCACAAATAGTGATTATCTCTACATGTGCAATTGTGAAGTATTGAAATTGTCCCTAGTCGATGAATTGATAGATATGGACACTATCAATTCTGTTGAGACTAGCATGGGTTATTCTCTAATCAGCTAATTCTCACTGGCTAGTGACATTGGGATGTCCGGAGATAAACATGAATGCTAGTTAAGGGAACTAGTTCATTGGAGTGACTAGCTGTAAAACTTCATATGGTAATCTACATATAGATATGTCAATGAAGTTCTTACTGCAGCTTAAGTGCGATGTTCCTTTGACTTGCGGTGTTCAAGTCATCTTGGTCATAAAGACTTATACTTTGACATCTTAAGCAAGCATCTCCAAGGAGGTGTGGACCCAGGATGATTGGGTATAAGCCGAAGTGCCCGAAGATGTTTGAACAGCCTACAAAGGATTCACCACTCCTTGCGAGGAGATGTATACCCAAGGCCTATCGTCGGATTGTTACTCGAAGCCTCTGGCCAGAGCATCACATGTTCCGAGTATGAATCTCTCAGAAACATGAGAGTAACTAGAATCCGTTGGACGAGAAAGACATTACTTGGGCTAGGTGTGACGTAGTCAGCCTAGTGGGGACTGACACACATAGACCGTGTCCTGAACCAAGTGGGTAAAAGATGGCGAAGGGAATGAGGCACGACTCATTATAACTGCTGAAGGGTTTCAGAATTATTTCTGAGGTCAACCGTTGATCTTTCGATTAATTGGGGGTCATGATGTACTACTAGGTGCCACTCATGATCGTTCTATAATTGGTTGATTATAGACGGTCAACATAAATCGAAAGCCTATTTAGTCACACGCACTACGAGTAATCCGAAGGATTTAAAACGAGTTAAAAATTGGATTTTTCGATCAAGAGAGATAAGGCGAATCTGAATTTATCAGAGACGCATCAGAAGCTTAAAATGGCTAAGTCTTTTGAAGACTTAATGGACGAATTAAATGAGTTTAATTCGTGAGGAAGAGGCCTTGGTTTGGCCGGCCAAAGGGGGTCCCCACCCTCTTTGGTTTGGCCGGCCACAATAAAAAGGGAAACCAAATTGTTTGGTTTAAATTATAAAATAAATCAAGCGTGATTTGTTTTATAAAATTATGGATAAAGAAATTTATATAAAGAAATTTATATAATGAAATTTATATAGAAATTTATTCTTTTTATGAAAATTAAAATGAACCATGGATTGTTTTATTTTATTTTATAAAATCAATTATGAATTGATTTTTCCATGATAAGAAAAATTTATATATTAAATTTCTTGTAAAATTTTATTCCATAATAAAAGGGGGGACATGGTTGTTTTTATTATAAATTAAGTTATAATAAAAACTTGGCATAACGGAATAATTCATAGAAAAATTTATAAGATAAATTTCTTATGAAAAATTTATTCCGTTAAAAAGGAGACTTGGCGATAAAGAGACTACTATATAAAGGTGCATAGGCAAGGCTTAGAAATTAATTCAAGTGATCAAGGATTCTTGCCTAGCCTCTTTTCCTCTCCTTCTCTCCCTCTCCCTCCTCAAGTGGGCGCCGGCCCTAGAGAGCTCCTTTAGGGTTGCCGTGAGCCACCTCCACCAAGAAGAAGTCGAAGAAGAAGAAGAAGCGGACGCAACTCCTTCCTTCCTCCCGGAATCCGGATTCCGTTCTTCATTTGGTGGTTAGCTTTCATCTCTCTCTCTTGATATTCTTGTCGTGCCTTTGGAGAATCTAGTAGTTCTTGTCGGCACGAAACTTGTGGCTTTGCGAAGTCATCCCGAAGAGAACTCGGCGTGGACGCGAATAGAGGCGGAGCTTCCAAGGGACGCTACGGTTGGATCTCGTCCCTTACTTCGAGTTACGCGAGGTATTAAGTAAATTAGTTTATTTTCTACAAAATTTTAATTTATGATCATGTCTACACAATATAAGGTTGCATACTAGATACGTGGTTGAAATAATTTGAGAAATTATTTATACTAAACCTTCCGCTACATGTAATTAAGTTTTAAAATTACGAACCCGACCGGGGTCGATACAAACTAAAATCGCCGTGTTAGCATTGGTTAGCGATTTTATTATTGTTTTACTATTATTTCCGCTGTACAAACTAACCGTGTAGGAACAAGAATTCGTCGAAATGCTATTCACCCCCCCTCTAGCGTACGGAACGATCCTATCAGTTGGTATCAGAGCGAAGGACCGCTCTTGATCGAACTAATCACCGAGGGAGCACTCGCTAGAGGAAAAGAGTCATGGAAGACAAGTTGGGTGACGATATAAACTCACCACCACCATATGAGCATGGAGATTTTGCATATTGGAGAAGTAGAATGAAGATGTGGCTCGGCATGGATTGGGAGTGCGTAATGGTAATAGAAGAACCATTTGAGATCCCTAGAGACAAGCACGGGAAGAAGCTCCGCCCTAGATATTGGACAAGGGAACAACAAGAGCAATCTAGGGCAAACGAAAAGGTAATCAATGTTTTAATCAATATGTTGCCTAACCATGTATTGAGTGATGTAGGAAAATTTTCAAATGCATGCGAGTTGTGGAATAAATTGGAAGAAAGTCATAAGAACTCCACATCAACTCAAAGAGTGGAAGAGTTTGAGGAAACCAACTCGAGCATCCAAGAAGAGGAAAAAGAAAGTGAACTGTCAAGCAAAGAGGAGGAAGTGAGTGGAGAAGCATCCATTCCATCTGAAGAAGAAGAAGAAATGACAAATTCAAATGTTGAGGGGGAGGAGAGATCCTCAATCATCCAAGAGAAAGAAAAGATTACCACCTGTGCCGAAGCTAAATCAAAAGATCACATCACCTGCTTTGGTTGCAACAAAAACAGGCACTACAAGGATAAGTGCCCACTAGGTAAAAAGGAGGTAATTCCTAAGCTCAAATTCATTCAGTTTAAATCTAATACAGGTTGTAGGAACAAGGAAGATCAAAAGAAAAGAAGGAATATCCGATGTTTCACATGCGGGGAGCTAGGGCATTACCATACGAAATGCCCGAGGAAAGGAGAGTTGAAAAAGATGGAGCACCTCAGGAAATGGGAGAAAGATGAAAGAAAGAGAAGCACCAAGGGTAAGGAAGGTACCCTCTAACCCGACTCATGCTTCGAACTTTTCAATGAATGCTCAAACTGTTTGCTTGAATGATAGAATTAATAATACTTATGTGCCCATGTGTGTTTTTGTTTTAAATATCATGATAGGAGTAGAAATACTTTTGTGTGCCAAAACACCAAGAATTCTGTGGTTCATGATAGATCTAGAAATGATCAAATTAGGACTAGTGATCCTAAGGTTAGGAAGTTAGAAAAGGAAAACCAAGCTTTAAGAGCAAAACTTGATGAGTTGGAAAGAAACATTGGTAGAATAATTCAAGGGTCCAAGAAATTAAACATAATATCAAAGGGCCAAAATCATAGGAATGATAGGCCAAGTTTAGGATATAATTCTAGGAGGGCTAATATTGATAAAGTATCATATTCAAGGATGCCCTATAACTATGTTAGAGAGAAAGTCAAAAATGGCAAGGAAAAGCCATTTAGAGGAAAAGAAAAGAACTTGACAACGAAAAAGGTCTATAGGATTAAGAGAGTGATAGTGGAAGGTCAAGAAACACCGGAGGAGCACCAGTGTGGGCTTGCCTTTGTAGAAGAGTTACCTAGGGAGGTAACTAGGACTAGGAGCTCAAGGGAGAGCCCTAGAAGCCAAAGGGAGCTCCATGGTCAATGGATCTCAGGTGGTTTCCTTCTAGGAGATTGAAAAGGACTATAGGGTGTGCCAAGAGGTTTACAAGGCTAAGGATGGTCTAAATCCTAGAGAATTGGCACACTAAAAGGGAAATCATAAAGAAAAAGGTGAAATTAGGATTTTAATTGAGAACAAATCGATTTTAATGAATAAATATCATATAACTTGATGCTATGAATAAATTATCGATGAGTATGGGAAGTAGCATCAAGGTGAGGTCCAAATTAGAACTTTGAGCTAAGATTTTAATGATACACGTTAGAAAGAATAGGATTTCGTGTCAACCTTGGGATCCGGAGTACATTTATTTGGAAACTTATTTTTTCCAAGTAGATATTGGCTTCGTAAATCTTCCCAAAAAGTTTCAGATTTTTTAGGAATTTATGGAATTATTAGTGCATTACTGAATCTCGGCCTGAAAAACCAAATTTCAGATACCAGTCACCTGCCAATAGGGCAGTCACCTGCCAATGAACACAGAACCTTCTGTGGGTTCTCGCAGGCACCTGCCCATGGGGTAGTCACCTGCCAGTGAACACAGAACCTTCTGTGGGTTCTCGCAGGCACCTGCCCATGGGGCAGTCACCTGCTAGGCGAGTCTTTATAAGGCTGAGACCGCGCAGGGATGGCCAAACCTAGGGTTTTGGCATTTCATCCCTGACGATTTCTTCATCTCCCAAGTCTCTCTCTCGTCCTCAACCTCTCCCGAGCCCTAAAACTCCTTCCTAAGCCCTCCCTCAACCTCGATCTACTTCTAGGGCTTGCTAAAACTTCTTCTTTTCAAGCCACATTCTCAAAACTCAAATCAACATGAGAAGAATGAAAAGGTATTACGTTTGAAAGTTCATTTTTCTTGATTAAGCAATGTTTTGGCACTAACATGGTATTTTTGTGTGTATTTCTTGATGTGTTTCCGTTTTGGGGGGGTTGTCTTGACATGCATGTGTGTGTATGGTGTTTAGGATGGCTACTAAGAGGTCTAGGGGTGAAGGGTCATCCCAACCAAGTCAAGGAGAGTCGAGATTTAGATCCCTGGAATGCAAGAGAAGATTTGAGGACAATGAATTCGTAGTAATGAATTGTCGCTATCTAAGTAAGGCATTCTTTCAAGAAAAGTCGCCTCCATTAGCTGAGATGATCACGCATTTTCGGCTAGATCAGCTTGTCTATTGTCAGCAGGACATAGATATTGATCTCTGCATGGAATTTTATGCAAATTTAACATGCATTGATTCAGATAACAATCTATATGAGTCTCGGGTGGCCGGGGTTACTGTTCCCTTTTCAGTCATAAGTTTAGCAGGTTTTTTGGAATAGAGCATCAAACAATCCAGTCACTTACTTTCCCACCGTTGTGGAACCGTTAGAACTTCCTGGAGTCACAATTGATCAAATACATATGCACTATTTCAGGAGACACAGAAATGAGTCCGAGCGTCTTTTTGACGCTAAACCCATGAGACCCGCTAGCCATGTCTTATACAAAATTGTCGTTGAGTGCATTCTACCCATTGTCACCAAAGGGAGGGCTAAGATCAGACTCCCATACCTAGTCATGATGTATGCATTAGAGAGGAGGTTGGATATAGATATCTCCCTGCAGGTGTTTCGTGTCATCTGCCAGTCTTCCCACAGTGTTAATGGAAATATATATGCCTTTTTACCACATTTTGACTGAGTTTTTCCACCTACGATTTGGTATTCGTGTGGGTGGTGGTCAGGTTAGGCGACTGTCAAAGGACTATGACCAGATTGGTCAGCGTCAGTTGTCCTTGGCAGGTATTGATTGCAGGCAGGGTGGATTTGTTTGGAGAGAGCGCCCGGAGGTCGCTGAGGCAGATGAGGAGCCAGGCGAGTTGGTCACACGTGCGGAGCTCACTCAGCTCCGATCCGATGTCCATCAACTCTAGGAGGATGTTCATGCCACCCGTGAGGATGTACATGACCTTTGGCAGACGGAGTAGCGGCTTGAGGCAAAAGTTGATGGGATTATCAGTCGGCATGAGACCATGTATGAGATGATGCAGCGGTGGGATTTAGCATATTAGGCTCCTCCTCCTCCTCCCCCCCCCCCCCCCCCCAGGCGGTGATGGTGACATGTTTTTCTGATCAGTTGACGCAGACATTAAGTGTTTTTCAGTGATGAGAGTGTTTTGTGTGGTTATTTTATTATATCTCTCAAACACTATCTAGTCTGATGATTGTATTTATCTAGATGACCTCAGGGCTTTGGCCCTCAATACTCTTTTCGATCTGATGTCATGACAATTTAGGTGTTTCTGTGTATTAGTTTATTTTGGAAATGTGTGTCATGTGACTTGTTTTATTATTCTTCTGTTATGCTATTAAAAGTTTTTCATGACTAGATAATGTTTTTGAAACCTAAACTAGTGTGGTTTGGTCATGTAACTAGATTTATGTCAAAATTGATACTTATATATGTGTTTCATCATATGATTTGGAAACCTTTTTTTTATATATTGATATATTATCTAATATAATGAGGTTAGAGATCATGTTTTGATAAAAAGGATGGCCATTTTGACTCAAGAGATAAAGAAAGGGAAATTTTGCCAAAATAATAGCTTTCAATGGGAAAAGGAAGTATTGGGAGTCATTTTAAATGTCAAGATGAATTGAGAGAAAGTAGCAACTAGAGGATATCATGGTTGGATTCCCAATTTGATACTAACTTGGCACTATTTGAGAATTTTTAAGTTTGTACCAAAAGTCAAGCACGGATGATGTTTTTCATGAACCAAATTTTTCTAGGGTAGGATATACCTTAACAATCGTGCTTGTAAAATTTCACATTTTTCTGAATTTTCTGAAATTTTTAATTCATTTCTGAATTTCGATTGGAAATTCAGCCTGCAGTCTCGCAGTCACCTGCCAGGATGGCAGTCGCCTGCGAAAGGGGGCAGATTGAGATTTTATGATTTCTGAGAGGTTTTTCAGAAATAGTGCTGGCTCCACTTGGCACCTGGGCTAGGGTTGCTTGGGGCAATCATTTTGATGGTGTCAAAGGGGGAGAATTTGGGTGTTAAGTTAGGATGAGTTGAAATCTAACTTATTTAGGTTAAGTTGTGACTTTAGAGTTAAGTTGGGAAAACTTAACTTGGGATTAGCAATAAGGATTGAAATTTGGGAGAAAGCATGGGTTAAGGGGGAGATAGCCTCTTGTGTGATATGCTTGAATTTCAATTGCTTTTGCTATCGATATTGCTATATGTTTACCTAACTTAACATATTGTCACACATCAAAAAGGGGGAGATTGTTGGGGCAATCGGCCCTAAGATGATCTGGAGGATCATGATATTTTGATGAGTGAGCAATATGGTTAAGTTAGGATTTGTGGTATTCTCATATGTGTACATGAGTCAAGGCTGCTGGTGAAGGATGGCATGGAGATAAGCTGGAGGCTTACGTGCGCATCCGAGGGACCGTTGGATAGCAGGGATGATGAGCCGAGGGGCGCGGACTTCGAGGCGTACGTGAAGGGTGGCATGAAGGCAAGCAGGAGGCTTGCATGTGCATCCGAGGGACGAGGGCCAAAGATGAAGAAGGCGTGAAGGCAACAGTCAAGGCTGCTGGTGAAGAGTCATCAAGGTTGTGAGGGTCGGAGTATGAGTGCTTGTACTCAGGGTCTAAGCCGGGAGACTTTGAGTGCGGAGAGATTTGTACTCAGGAGAAAAACCTAGGCTTAGGTATGGGGCAGTCGACTGCCCTAGGGCAGTCGACTGCTATAGGCTGGAACAGGCTGTCAGATTTCGAACGTTGTGGTGTAATGGTCGAATCTGAGTGGGACCAGGTGACTGCCATTTGGGCAGTCGACTGGTAGCGGTTGTTCCAGACTCGAGCCCTATTTAAAGAGACTCGTTTCCTACCTTGTTTCTTGACGAAACTTGCTTGGATATGGCAAGTTAGTAGTCTTGTATACTCAGGAAGTGTCCTTGGTGTTGTGGCGAGGTTTCTCCACCCAGAATGAGCGACGAGTTCTAGCCGGAGGTTATCCGGGGCTTGATCCACCGACGGATTGTTGGGTTAGTCA
Organism: Boesenbergia rotunda; assembly: GCA_024364735.1. Lineage (NCBI taxonomy): Eukaryota > Viridiplantae > Streptophyta > Magnoliopsida > Zingiberales > Zingiberaceae > Boesenbergia > Boesenbergia rotunda. The sequence continues at coordinate 190,991 of JAGFNQ010002269.1, forward strand.
CCCGACCGGGATGGATACCAACTAAAATCGTCGTGTTAGCATTGGTTAGTGATTTTATTATTGTTTTACTATTATTTTCGCTGTGCAAACTAACCGTGTAGGAACAAGAATTTGGCGAAACGCTATTCACCCCCCTCTAGCGTACGGAACGATCCTATCAACTGATCCAGTGATGTCTGATCGGTCTGGTGACCGATCAGGGAGCATACAGAGACTTTGGAAACATTTCTGATCAGGGAGCCTATTCAGATCGTTCTGGTGAAAGATCAATTATCACGAGTTTCTCACTATAACTGATCAGGCTGGAGCCTAATCGGTCAGGAGGTGCTTTGATCGGTCCCCAGACCGATCAGGCCACATCCTAATCGGTCTGGTGACCGATCAGTGGGTTTGGGCTGCGAAACTGGAAAAACCCTCCGCAAAGGGGTGGATCGGTCTAGTGATCGATCCACGATGTGGGATCGGTCAGGGTGAACGATCACAAGAGGTCCACGATTCCCACTTTCTCACTATGGACCGATCAGGCTGGAGCCTGATCGATCAGGACTGTCCCTGATCGGTCTGGTGACTGATCAGGGCTCCCTCTGATCAGTCTAGTGACCGATCAGTAGCTGGCAGCTTTAATTCAAATACGCTGTCAGACGCTCTGATCGCGTCTGTTTCTTCAGCGTATTCTCTGCTACCTTGCCGATATTATTTGATATGCTTTGCTAAGTGACTGCTAAGTGTGCAGGTGATACAGGAGGATTCAAATACTCAAGGAGGGTCAATGGGAGGCTTTCCATTAAGCAGGTTTGGTTGTATTCACTACTCAGGTTTCAACGGCTTCTGAGGCACGGCTGGCGACTGACGGAGGCTCAGCTGGAGAGGGACTTCAGTGGACTGAGTGCTCAGGGAGGTCAGTGGGTTCAGGTTGTGCTCAGGAGATGCTGATGGAGCCTGTGGATGAAGCAGGAGCTTAAGAGGAAGATGAGAAGCAGAGGAGGAAAAAAGAACGAATAGGAAAACATGCAACTGTGGCTGTGGGTTTCGCTATTGTTGTTGTGCTCCTTGTGTATCTTCTCTCTTGAGCTTTCTTGCTACTGTCTTGTGAGAGGTTCCTCCTTAGTCTCGTGAGTTTATCTTGTATCCTATTAAGACGCTTGTGGAGAGGTTTCTCCACCGAGAAGGAGGCGCTGTTTTATCCGGATCACCGGGGCTTGATCTGCCGACGATCAAGGGATCACCCACCTCACGGGCACGCCAAGGAGTAGGGGCAAATTATCCCCGAACCTTGTAAATCCTTTGTGTTAGCGTCGGTTTGTTTTCTTTCCTTGTCTGTTTTCTTTCTGTGTTTTGTGATTCCGTTGCTAATCTGATCACAGGAAGAAGAAGAAGTTCTAAGCGCAAGATTGTAGAGTCTGGCTACATTCACCCCGCCCCCTCTCTAGCCATCCAAACGCTAACAAGTGGTATCAGAGCTTGGGGCTCTGTTCAAGCGGATTAACACCCGAGAGTCAACAAGAATGACTTTGAGAGAAGGATTTAGTATCACCCGACCTCCCTTCTTCGACGGATCGGATTTTCAATATTGGAGGTCTCGCATGGAGTATTACCTCAAGACCGACATTGGAATGTGGTTCTCCGTGAAGGAAGGCTTCACCCCTCCAAGAGATGCGGAGGGAAAAGAGTTGGAGTCCTCGCGATGGTCGCCCGAACAAACCCACAAAGGAGAAGCCGATGCGAAGGCGGTGGTTACCTTGCAATGTGGGATGAACAAGGATCAACTAATCAAGGTTGGACCCTTCACAAGCGCAAAGGATTTTTGGAACAAGCTCGTAGAGCTTCATGAGGGCACCCGGGATTCAAGAATAGCCAAGAGGGACTTGTTCCTTAATCAACTACAAAATCTCACCATGAAGGAGTCCGAGAAGGTAAGTGAACTCCATGATCGCTTCAAAGAAATTTTGAGCGGCCTCCATTCCATTAATGAAAAGGTTGAGAACCGCCACCTTGTGAGGTATGTTCTAAAAGCTTTTCCAAGGAATGCCTTGTGGTCATCCATGGTGGATGCCTACAAGGTTTCCATGGATTTGTCAATTGTGAAAATAGATGATTTACTTTGTGAAATGGAGCTACACGAACTTGCTAACCAAGGCCTCGAAGAGAAAGGGGTTGCTTTTGTGGCAGGAAAGAAGAAAGAAAAGGAGGAGAAGCACACCCATCACTTTGCTTTCATGGCAGTAGAGAACTCAAGTGAAGGAAGCAATGATGAATCAAGTGACTCCTCAACCGCGCCTTCATCATCCTCGGATGATGAAGAGGTAATTTCTCCTGAGTTAGATAAGTGCTATAGAACAATAGCTTGCTTGACAAACATGCTTAAGAAATCTAAGGCCAAAGTTAAATCTTTAAAATTAGAAGTAGAAAAATTGAAAACCTCTAAGAATGAGGTAAGTGATGATTTACATGTTAATGCTCTTGAAAATGAAAATAAGAATTTGAAGAGTAAAGTTGAAAACCTCAAGAATATTCTTGAGAAGTTTTCAATTGGCTCAAAAACCTTAGATATGATTCTTAACTCCCAATGGGCGGTTTACCACAAGGTTGGTTTGGGGTACCAACCTAAAGAATCAAGTTTTGCATCATTAATGTCACGAACCAAATGTAGAGCACAAAATGATTCTAGGATTTAAAAAGTTAGAAAGAAATTGACTAAGACATGAGTGCCTAAGTCCTTCATTATTGATGCATTAGATCCCAAAATTTGGGTACCTAAAATCTCTATCTTTAGAATTGTATAGCATTGATTGAGGGGGAGCATCCATCAACATGGGTGGTTGATAATGGGTGCTCAAAATCCATGGTAAGGGAAAATTGTTATCCACATGATTAGGTATGAAAAATTCACATTAGATAATTTGATCCCCATTATTTTTGTTCTTATAACAATGTAATCCTTTGGCTAGTGATTTATGGAATATCATTTGGTCAGTAGGAAAATTATTCAATCACATATGACAATGTATCCATGCACAAAGATGGCTTTCAAAATGAATCAATAAGTTTTGGAGAGAAAAATCATTACATGGATGACTTAGGTTGACATATATCTTATTTTTACTTTACAATTGTCTGCATTTAGAGCATTTAGACAACTTTATGTTTTTGTGATCTATAATTTGAATGTTCTGAAATTCTCCAAATTGAATAGATACATGTCGGTGAATTTTTCTTATTAGTGAAATACAAAATTATGATGATGAATTCATTGTGGTCAAAGGAGTATAAGTAGTTTCCTGCTAACATTATACTATTCTTCAATTTCATAAAAATCTATTTTGGGTTAAGACAAACTTAGAGCTATGGGTTATCAAAATTGGTTGGATCAAACATGTTTGGAACTTACTGATCACACTTGGAACATCTTGATTCAAATCTAGATCTGTGACTTATCAAAATTGATCAAAATTTGGAAACATGGTATAAACATACATCAAACTTACAAACTGATCAAAATTTGGAAATTTGATCATATTTTGATACCAATTTGATACAAGCATTTTTTTGGAACTTAATCACATATTGATGCTAATTTGATTCAAGCAAGCCAAAATCTTCTTATGTACCAATTTTGGTTTAGGACAGCATGTTAACCTAGTTTATGATATTTCAAAATTTAGTACTCAAGTTCCATGATGTGTTTGTCTCCCCACTGATCATGCTTTGATACAAATCTATTTTTTTGATACTCGAGTTCAGGGTTAGCACATACTGATCATGCTTAGATAAGGGTTAAAGTCTTGAACCTTGATACAAATCTATTTTTGTTTTTGTTTCATAGAAAGTCTTGAATCTTGATGAGAATAAAACTTGGTCAAGGGAAATGAATGTTGTTTAATGGAACTATGTTAGGAGTTGAATCTGATTGTATTAAGGTTTGGGAATCGCTAAGAGTTGAAACAAACCTATTTCTGAAACTGATCAATTTCAGAAAACATTCTGTATCAGACCCGATCGGTCCACCGACCGATCAGGACCCACCCTGATCGATCTAGTGACCGATCAAGGATCATTCTGATCGGTCTGGTGACCGATCAAATCATGGACTCTCCCTGATTAATCCAAAATCGACTCAATCTGATCATCTGATCGATCCTCCTTCATCAAATTTGATGAATTCTCAATAGAACTAGGTATTAGGATGATGGCTAAGATACTTGGAACAAAACCTAATACTGATTCAATACAAACCCATATTGGAATTTTCAAAATTCATAAGAAAGGGTTGGTTGAATCATGACTCTTGTTCCTTGATCTTGTTTCTAAAATTTTTCTGAAATATCGTATGGAGTCTACACCCCTGTTGTGGAATGCAAATTGTTGATGCAGTCTGATCAGGAACGTATTAGAGTTTCAGGAATTTTTCTGAAATTTGATCGCTCCCCAGAATAATAAGAAATATTTCTGTATCGAATAATCAACGAACCTGATCAGTCACGGTGACCAATCATGATTATGTATCAGATACAGCTACATTCTTTACTTGTCATATGAAACATATACATATTTGACCATGATATAATTCTGTATATGGTTTCATGTGCAATTCACACTTATTGTCGTATGATGCATATACATTGTTGCCATGATACATTTATGGTATATGCCTCTCATATGCAATTCAAAATTTACCTTTGATTATTTTGGGTTTGGGGAGAGACCCGTGGTTAAGGGGGAGTTATGTTGAAACTTAATAACCATACACTTTTCGATGTTTGACAAAGGGGGAGAGAATGGTTGATTAAGTTTAGGGTTAATCATTGTAGGGGGAGGATCTTGATTCCCTTACGATAATTGAATGGACTTCAATTGATCTAATACCTAAACATAAATCGGATTGTCAAACAACAAAAAGGGGGAGATTGTTGATGCAGTCTAGCCCGATTGTTATTTTGGTGTTGACAACGATTTAAGTTTGGTTGAATGAATTTGGATTAAGTCCAGGTGGATTTAAGTTTGGTTGAATGAATTTGGATGAAGTCCAGGTGGATCTGGGAGATCGCATGCTGGCATGGGAAAAGACCTAGTGGGACTAGGCACACCTAGTGGGACTAGGTGAAATCCTGGCTTGGGAAGCCATGTCCTAGCTTGGGAAGCTAGGTTGGATGAAAGTCTAGCTTGGGAAGCCAGGTCCTAGCTAGGGAAGCCAGGTCCTAGCTAGGGAAGCTAGGTTGACTGAAATCCTGGCTTGGGAAGCCAGGTCCTAGCTTGGGAAGCTTGGTTGGATGAAACTCTGGCTTGGGAAGTCAGGTCCTAGCTTGGGAAGCTAGGTTGGATGAACTCCTGGTGAGTGAAGCCAGGTCCTAGCTTGGGAAGCTAGGTTGGATGAAATCCTGGTGAGTGAAGCTAGGTCCTAGCTTGGGAAGCTAGGTTGAAGTCCCGGTGAGTGAAACTGGGCATGGAGTCTTGGTCCGGGGGACTGAGCACTGTTGGTGCCCCGGTTAGTTTTGATGTGATCCACCAAGTTAGTTGGGTCCTGTTGGTTTACTGATCCCTCTGCTAAGTGTGCAGGAGCTTAGGTACGGAGGAAGTCGAGCGTAAGACGTGGCGGACGAGAAGGATTGCGGGAGCACGTTCGAGGGGCGAAAGGCCGGAGTCGGGTTCGGGTGAGCCTAACTTCGGTTGGCCGGAAATCACCCAGAAGACGAAGAATCAAAAAGACTAGTCCAAGCGCCCAAAAGAAATTAAAGAAATGAGAAAATTCGCCCAAAAGAAAAAAAAAACAAAGTTTTGATGCCAAGGAAGGATCGAACCCAAGTCCTCCACCAAATACACAAATCCACTTACCAACTGGGATGAAGGGTGTTGGCAAATATATATTGGCGATATTGCTACTTATAGATTACAACAGCGAGATGGATACAACAATCATCTCGAGCAAGGGGGGAAGATAAAGTTTTAATTAAAATAATTAAAACTTAAAGGATAATATTACATTATCCTTTAATCAAATCCAATGGATGCAGTTTAATCCCATCCAAGATCAACCATCCAGATTACATCCATGGATCAACGACCAAGAGAAAAGTGATCAACAATCAACCATCCAGATTTATTCTCTTAGGCTATAAATAGACTTAGAGGTTTGCTTTAGAAATCAATTCAAGTAATTCTTTCTGTAATTTCTTTAAGTCTAAGTGTGCTTCAGTTGTAAGGCTTCTCCGCCACAAAGAGATTTTTTGATTGAGCATTAACCGTCTTGGAAGCAACGACCAAGTTGCAACCAAGTTTTTCTTAAAGACGAGTGCCCTCTTGTTTTATTTCTTAACCGTCTATTCACCCCCCTCTAGCCGGACCAACCCGATCCTACAAGCACGAGTCAGAGAAGACTGGGAGCCTGTTCTCTTGACTTAGAGTGGATTTGGCCTTGCCTGGATCGGTCTGGTGACCGATCAGGGAAGTTGGCACGGAGTTCCTTTGTGGATCGATCTGGTGACCGATCCAATGATATCTGATCGGTCTTGTGACCGATCAGGGAGCATACAGAGACTTTGGAAACCTTTCTGTTCGGCTCCTGATCGGTCTGGCGACCGATCAGGGAGACTATTCAGATCGTTCTGGTGAACGATCAATTGCCGCGAGCTTCTCACTATAACCGATCAGGCTGGAGCCTGATCGGTCAGGAGGTGCTCTGATTGGTCCCCAGACCAATCAGGCCACATCCTGATCGGTCTGGTGACCGATCAGTGGGTTTGGGCTGTAAAACTGGAAAAACCCTCCGCAAAGAGGTGGATCGGTCCGGTGATCGATCCACGATCTGGGATCGGTCAGGGTGAACGATTACAAGAGGTCCGTGATTCCCACTTTCTCACTATGGACCGATCAGGCTGGAGCCTGATCGGTCAGGACTGTCCCTGATAGGTCTGGTGACCGATCAGGGTTCCCTCTGATCGGTCTGGTAATCGATCAGTAGCTGGCAGCTTTAATTCAAATACGCTGTCAGACACTCTGATCGCGTCTGTTTCTTCAGCGTATTCTCTGCTACCTTGCCGATATTATTTGATATGCTTTGCTAAGTGACTGCTAAGTGTGCAGGTGATACAGGAGGATTCAAACACTCAAGGAGGGTCAATGGGAGGCTTTCCATTGAATAGGTTTGGTTGTATTCACTACTCAGGTTTCAACGGCTTCTGAGGCACGACTGACGACTGACGGAGGCTCAGCTGGAGAGGGACTTCAGTGGACTGAGTGCTCAGGGAGGTCAGTGGGTTCAGGTTGTGCTTAGGGGATGCTGATGGAGCCTGGGGAAGAAGCAGGAGCTTAAGAGGAAGATGAGAAGCAGAGGAGGGAAAAAGAACGAACAGGAAAACAAGCAAGTGTGGCTGTGGGTTTCACTGTTGTTGTTGTGCTCCTTGTGTAGCTTCTCTCTTGAGCTTTCTTGCTACTGTCTTGTGAGAGGTTCCTCCTTAGTCTCGTGAGCTTATCTTGTATTCTATTGAGACGCTTGTGGAGAGGTTTCTCCACCGAGAAGGAGGCACTATTTTATCCGGGTCACCGGGGCTTAATCTGCTGACGATCAAGGGATCACCCACCTCACGGGCACGCCAAGGAGTAAGGGCAAGTTATCCCCGAACCTTGTAAATCCTTTGTGTTAGCGTCAGTTTGTTTTCTTTCCTTGTCTGTTTTCTTTTTGTGTTTTGTGTTTCCGCTGCTAATCTGATCACAAGAAGAAGAAGAAGTTCTAAGCGCAAGATTGTAGAGTCTGGCTACATTCACCCCCCCAACCTCTCTACCCATCCAAGCGCCAACAGTGTCAACTTGATATCATATATTAATGACTTGTGAGCTCAAGTCATCAATTGACCTACATGCTAGTCTACATGTATTAATATTGTCCTTGAATATTAATGCTTGACTATGAATGGTTTAGTGTAGTGTTATCTACATCATCTCACTATCGATTCAACCAATCGATATGATGTAGATAATAACCTACTATCCAAGGACATTATTATAATTAGTTATTAGGAACAAATATAAAGTATAATAACCAAACATGTCTTTATTAATGATAGAATATGATAAAGTCTCTAATTAATCATCACATAATTGACTCTAGGCCTCCTACTAACATAGGGCACACACGATCTTCCCCTTTTCGATGTCTTTGGGAGGCGTGCTAGAGGTTGTTGAGTGTGCCTTTTGGGATGCTCTGGCGAGATCACCTCTTTGATCCATGGATGCCCCCTTGGGTAGTATCGGGGGCGATAGAGAGGTGTGTGACCTTTGAATTGAGGTCGAGGCCCCCTTAGAGGCAACTTGTTGTATTTAATGATGCTCCAGTACCCCTTGTATAGTCGCGACAATGATTTGATCCAACTTCTCGCATGTTAAAATTAAGTTTGCTAATTTACCGGTGTCCTCCATCAAGCTTTTAGCTTCTGGTTAAATGGTATTCCCACAGACGACGCCAAAATATTTTGAAAACTGACTACATGGGCAGAGATGACACCCGATGATGTGAACTTTTTGTTGAATTAGGGTCGGCGAGATGACTGAAACTTGAGATCCAAAGCTACAAGAAAAGAATGTTAGAATGACACCGAAAAGGGTCTCCGGTGATTGCTGCTCTGATGCTCAAGTCAGAGATTAAGGATGAGAAGTTGGCAGAATAGAGAGAGATAAGTTTAGAGAATTGCACAGACCTTTTCTCAGATATTCCAAGACTCCTTTTATATTCTTTGGCTATGATCATTCATTTCCCTCGGTCATTAATGATATTAATGACATCTCTTTTATAACTGTCATTATTGTCAATTATTATAAACTATTATTGGAGCCTTATTCGTGTACATTTCCAGCTTCTCCTCCTCATTAATGCTGCCTTTTTATATCCTAGCGGCGCTTCTCCTCCTCATTAATGTTGCCTTTTTATATCCTAGCGGCGCCTTAAAGGGTATTATTTATCCTATTAATAGTAAACATTCAACATCTCTCTACCATTATTTGTGAAGGGATGCACCTAAGTATTTCTCCTTAGGATGACTATCGCCGCCCAGGCAAGGTTGTCCATATCCACCTCGAGCATTGTCGAACCATGCCTCCATGGACTCCATGCAGTCCACTGAGGCATACTCCCCTGAGTGGCTGGTTTCCCGAGCGGGCTACCCCGAACGGGCTATGGGAGGACCTTGAGTGGTGCCCAAGCCGAGTTTCCTAAGCAGGCTATGGAAGGACCTTGAGTGGTGCCCGAGCGGCACCTTCTTGGCTTACCTGAGTCTTGTGCTTGGGTCCTTGGTCCTTTTTCTGCCATATGGCTGCTACATTGCCATGTGGCAACCTCTCGGTTGATACGCTGCCACATGATAACCTCTCGATACATCTCTAATCACCCTTCTACTTCCTTGTTAGAATTGTGTGCATACTCTGATGTTAATTGGGATAGGCGATCCTATGGATCATAAGTCGACCACTGGCTTCTGCATTTTTCTTGGAGATTTTTTTATCTTTTAGAAAAGTAAGAAGCAAGATGTTATTTTCAAATTTTCCACAAAAATTGAGCATTATGTCATTAGAGATATGAGAATTTGTCTTACAAACCCTCAATGCTTCTAACTATAGCATCGTGAGTTTGAGGGAATGCTAGATTTTATATATTTTATCAGAATTATTTGTTTATAGTCTTTAGGATATTTTAGTCTTTTCCCTTATTAATTTAGGGTTTAGGATTTTTTAACCCATCTATATAAAATTATATATATATATATTTTTGAATACTTTTGAAAATTATCATGATGATTATTTTTTTCTTTAATTTTTTTCTTTTTTCTCGATTGGTATAGTTTCCAAAATTATTGTAGTAATTTTAAACCGTAATAGCGTCCATGTCATCTATATAAAATTTTATATTTTTTTTGAATATTTTTTAAATTTATCATGATGATTATTTTTTTTCTTTTGTTCTTTTTCCTCAATTGGTATAGTTTCCAAAATTATTGTAATAATTTTAAACCGTAATAGCGTCCATGGCAATGATTGATTATTTTTCAATAATAAAAATAATAATAATAATTGGCATGACCAAAATAAGCAAGTATTATAATTTTAAAATTTTTCAAAATGGAAGGCAACTGCAATTTGAAAATGAATATTAAAGGATTTATTTAATTAACATGTGTACTTGGAAAAACTAAGAATGAATACTTCAATAGAAGTGGAAAAGGTGAAGTACTCTAGTGAGTAAGTCTCATGATTAATATAAAGAAAATAAATTAAGATTATAAAAAATGATTCACGTATATATAATGTCTTATTAATTTATTTCAGAATTAATATAGAAGTGATAAATCATAAGAATTATTAACTCGGTTATTATGATTAACGTATGGGGAATACGGACACATTGACTTTGTTAGATTTTGATCTCAAATTTTAAGATGGTAATATTCTCGTCTTAATTATTAATCCCTCTCGTGAGGACAATAAGCAAAATTAAACGTATTCTAAAATTAATTAAAGAGATAAGTAAACAGTCTCTAAAATTGGGAAGATAAATCACGATGATTAGAGATAAGTAAATAGACTCTAAAATTCAACATCTTCAAGCAAAACAAGACACGTCTGCGGAAGTAAACAAGGAAAAGAGAAAAGTCCCATTGATTCAATTCGTTAAGAAGCACTTGCGAGCTTGGCTCTCAGCTCCTTCCTCAGTATCTTCCCTGCTGCTGATTTAGGAATGGCATGGATGAAGTCAACCCTCTGCAATCTCTTGTAGAACACCACCTGAAACATGTAGAGCTAAGCAAAGTTAAGGCCTAACAAGACAACTCTCTCTCCTTGCAAATTCTTTTGTATTGACATTGCGATATCGGTTCACCTGTTTGGCTATGAATTCCTTTATGGCTTCTTCGTTGATGTCGGAATCGATAGCTCGAACCACAAAAGCGACCGGGACTTCCCCAGCCGCGGCATCCTTTTGCCTGTAATGTAGCATATCGGAGAAAGTTCAACGATGAATTCCCATTGTTTAGGGGTTAAGAATGATTGCTGAGCTTGGTGAGCTTACGGGACCACCGCGGCATCGACGATCTCCGGGTGGCTAATTAGCAAAGATTCGAGCTCGGCCGGCGGCACCTATGTTGAGCTCGATCATGAGAGAATCGACAAGGCTATAATTCGGTAGCCATGGATGAATGTGAGGCTTGGTACCTGAAAACCCTTGTACTTGATCAGCTCCTTCACTCTATCCACTATGAATACCTCATCGTCGTCGTCTATGTATCCGATATCTCCGGTGTGCAGCCATCCCTCTACGTCGATTGTCTTCGATGTCGCATCGACATCGTTGAGATAGCCTAAGATTTCGTTCTTGAGTGAGATATATGTGATGCTAAATCACTAGTAATGTTCAAATCGGGTACCTTTCATGATTTGAGGTCCGCGGATGCAGATCTCTCCGGGTTGGTTCCGACCGAGGGAGAAGCCCGTGTCCGGGTCGACCACTTTCATCTCGGCATTCCTCACGACCGAACCACACGAGCCGGATTTCACCGGAGTCGGATGCTTTGCAAAGGCGGGGCACATCGACAGCACCGGACCTGCCTCGGTCATGCCATAGCCCTGAACCCAATGGATCATATAAGTGACTGGGTTGGGTTGGGTCGATTGGAATGGATTGGATTAGTGGTGACGAACCTGGCCTAGTATGGCTTGAGGTACTCTGTTCCGGAGGGCGTCCTCCAGCTCCTTCCCCAGCGGCGCCGCCCCGGAAAGTATGATCCTGATGGAGCTGAGGTCGTACTTCTCTACCTCGGGGTTCTTTGCCAGCGCCAGGACCAGCGGCGGCACCACCGCCGCCATCGACACGCGGTGGCGCTCGATCACCTGCAGCATCACCCCCATCTCGAACTTGGGCATCAGCACGGTGGCGGCGCCGGCCCTCAGAGAGCACAGAAGCACCGAGTTGAGCGCGAAGATGTGGAAGAGCGGCAGGACGCAGAGGACCACGTCCTCGCCGGCCTTCAGGTGCAGGTTCGGGTTGTCGCCGTCCACCTGCTGGGCGATGCTCGACACCAGGTTCTTGTGGGTCAGCATCACCCCCTTCGGCAGCCCCGTCGTCCCCGACGAGAACGGCAGCGCCACCAGATCCTCCGCCTCCACCGCGGTCTCCTCCTGCATCTCCTCCGCCGCTCCCACCACATCCCAGAAACTCGTGCAGCCCGCCGGAGTCACCTCGTCCGTCGTCACCACCGTCAAACCCTCCCCGATTCTCGGAAAAACCCTGATTTTCACTCGCACGAAATCACAAACCCAACGGAAACGGGAATAGCAATTAGTCAGAATTGTTACTCTTCGTTACGGAGCTTGTCGACGTAGACCGACTGCGTGACGACGAGCTTCGCGCCGGCAGCCTCGAACTGCTTATAGATCTCCGCTGGCGTGGAGAAGGGATTGGCGGTGGTGGTGGCGGCGCCGAGCATGGAGCCGCCCATGAAGGCGAATATGAATTCAGGGGAGTTCTGGAGCAGCACCATAATGACGTCGCCCTTCCTGACGCCGAGCTTGGCGAGCCCGGCGGCAGCCTTACGGCACAGCCGATGAGTCTCCGCGAAGGAGTAAACCTTCCCGTCGGCGGCGGAGATGAGGCAGGCGAAATCGGCGAACTCCGAGAGGCGCCGGAAGCAGTAGGCGTGGAGGGGGAGGTGGTTGATAAGGTCGATGTCGGGCAGTCTCGACTTGAAAACGACCGTCTCCGGCGGTTGGATCGCGGCCGCTACGTCCACCGGCGTCTCGGACTCATGAGAAGCGACGGAAATCATGGTCGATCTCTAAAGGGCGGCGGCGGCTTTGTGCATGAAAGACGAGAAAATCGACATGAACAGTACGTAAAGTAGAAGATGCGTTTACTTGGAAGGAACATAAAAAAACAAAAGAAGAAGAGAGAACAGAGTAATTCACTGTTTATTCTCTCACCGGAACTACTGCTTCTCTTTTGTTCTCTATTTTCTTCCTCGCAGGGAAACGGCGCAAAATTCTGAGAAGAAGGCGAGATTGAATTGGGAAAGGGATGGGAAGCAATTAAAGAACCAGCTGGCTTGAGGAGGAAAGGGGACGGGGAAGGAAGGGGAAGAGAGGTAGGTAATGAAAGGGGGTAGTTAGGAGCAATAAGGGCCGGATCATCATCTTCCCTTCTTTCCATCGCTCATTTCTCAAGTCCTACCTAACTTACAATGTGATCAAACCAACTTTGTATGAAAATATTGATGCGTTTGATCAATTGTGTATATGGTGAAAAAAATTTGTCTATTTGTGTGTTGGTCGTGTTAGTGTACACGAAAGCTAACCAGGTGGAGCCTCGATCTTGGACTTAGTTAAATAAGGCCCACTTCATATGTCTCCGGCTAGATTATAATGGTATTGATGCCCCCACAGGCTGGATCAGTTGGTTAAGACACTCGCATTTGAATTGGAGGGCGTGGGTTCGAGGGTCGACAGTATGAACGAGGGGTGAAACCTCGGCTGCTGTTTTAAAAAAATCCCTCGCGCCTGGGTGTCTTGGCCTGCCCAGCATTCACCGTGATTTACCCACTCTGGACATTTGTGGGGCAGAGACCAAGGGGCCGCTGGGTTGACGGTTCCAACCTTTTTTGAATAGATTATAATGGTATTGTACTTTAATACAGCTGTTCTTAATACAGAAAGTATCAAATACCTAAAAAAATATTTTATATAAGTTGAGAATTAACCCCAAAATCAATGGCATAGCCAAGGGTATTTTATATAAAAGGCATTTTAATTGATTAATTTATCATCATGCCTGAAAATTAAAATTGATTATATATTTGAAAAAGCTTAAGACATAAACTATTCATTAGTATAATTTTTATGAGGAAATATCTTGATTTAGAATGTTAAATATTTAATTTTAAAAATAAAATATATAATAATAAACGAACGAATTAAATCATAGAATATGAAGTAAAAATGCTAAATTAAAATTGGATTGAGTTTGAAATAATCTAACAGGTAGGTGCAGAGATAAGGATTATATTGGTTCAAACCGAGATTGATTTGAAGTTGATTTGATCAAATTATGATCGAACCAAATTTATGTAAGTATCCCGGATAATTTTGATATTGATTAATCAAATTAAGTTAGACCCTATGTATATTTGATGTCTTGTATCTAACGATTATATTAGTTCAAATCGGGATTGATTTGGTGTTGATTTGATTAAATTATGGTCGAATCAAATTTATGTAAGTATCCAGGATACTTTCGATGTTGATCAATTGAGAGTTAAGTCCTATGTATATTTGATGTCTCGTGTCTAAGTTTTAATGTTGATCAATTTACACTAAGATTTGAAATTTTTGAAAATCGTTTATCTTGGTGGAAAATCGCTCCTCCTGATCGATAATCCTGACTACGCCACTGATAGAGATGATAATTTTCTCCGACTATATGATGAAGGATCCAATATCCAATCCGAATGGAGAAGAATAAAATTATTATATTCGATATTCGACCTGAACAATCGATGAAATTATATATATATAGAGAGAGGGGGGTTTACTATGTTAAGAACTTTACCATGCAATCCTTAACAAATTTTTTTCGATTTGGATTTTTTTTATACTTAACACTGTAACCCAACTACAAAACCCTAAAAGGTAAAATCTTAAATCACATAATCACAAGTTAAAAACAAAATAAAATAAATAAATATACTTGATTCACATGAGTCCATATATATATATATATATATATATATATATATATATATATATAATATATATATATATATATATATATATATATATATATATATATATATATATATATATATATAAAAGATGATAAAATTCATCTTAAACACCTCTCGCAGTAAGAGTGAAGCCAATCTAGGCCCATTGTCGGCAGCTGCCTCCACTGAGCTTAGAGAAAAAATCATACATGCAATTTAAAAAACTAAATAATATGCATAATTATTAAATGAATTCATGGGTGAAAACAACAATCATAAAATAAGCTCACTGCATCATATTTAGAAAAGAAGAAATTGAAATTCATTTGAAAATTGAAATTCAATTTCATTCTTTGATAGTAATTTTTAAAAAAGAATTGCTAAGAAATTGAATTTCAATTCCTTTCAAACCCCTCAAAATAAATCATACCTAAACACATGTGATTTATGAAAGGAATTCACTTAAATGAATTAAATTACCAAATTGACCTCTCACAAAACAAATTAAAGTTGCTCCGGCTCTATTCTCGTCGGATAAAATCGTAAAAGTATAACAATTGAATTGAATTCAATTTTATTTTTCTAATTCATTCCAAATATAAGAATTGAAATTTAATTCCAGATTACTTAAAAGATTTCCAAACAAAGTGTTAGAGAAAAGAATATGCAATTCAAACAGTCTATTAGAACTCAATCAATACATGAAGATATTTGTTAAGTACTATAAACATATATAATCACATGGAAAAATATATGTTATATTAGAATTCTACTTAAAAAAATTATATTTTAGAACCAGTATTTTAGGAGCGATTTTACAACCGTATCAAAAACCTGATGATATCAAACGGTAACTAAAACACCGCTTCAATAGAAATGATTTAGAAACATTTCCATATAACTATTTTTAATTATCTTATTTCAAAGTGGTTATATTAATCACTACTATATGTTATTTTTTTAAGTGGGTGAACCCGCTCTTAAAACGTCACTCGTTTCTAATAATATAGAAAATACACGTTTAGAAGCGGTTGTTATGACTATTTTTAAAGATTACTTATAGAAGTGGTTACCACTACTCCTACGGATGTGTTTGATTGAGGGTATTTCTTGATAATCTTAGTTATTTATCCAAAGTTATTAATAAAAACTTTGTTTGATTTAGGTAACGAAGAATTCCTAGATAATCAATTATACCTGCCACATCAGCAAAAGTAGTCATATAACCCGGAATCAGAAAATCAAGGAAAAACCTAATTTTTCTCAATTCCGGGGTTAAGATAATTTTCTTTCCAACATTAACCTTCATTATTTCTTATTTATTATACAAATACTCTTAACAATCAATTTAATTACATAATACAAACTCACATCCGATCACATTGCCTTCCTTCCACTACTCTCTCCTTGACAGCGATGAAATCTTCCCCCCAGCGAACGCCGAGGCGAAATCCTCAGCAGGCGATCCACGGCAGAGGATGGCCGACGAAGGAGACACCTCCTGAGCCTCCGAAGGTACTCCACTAAGCTCTACTCTATGTCGTCTCCTCTGTCTCCTTCACCGCCTTTGGTTGTCATAGGTCCCTCGACGCTTGAGCTTCCCCTTCTCTGCGGTCTTGGAGGAACCCCCACCGAATGCTAAGATCTGTTAGATGTTTCCCCACAATCGAGCAGCAACGTCGAAGACCCAACGGAGGTGAGGTTGATCGGGTCCCTAATTCTGTCTCGATGATTGTTTTGCTCGCCGATTTCCCTATTTTGCAATCATCAGGTTTCTCCTCCCTTGCTGATTGAACCAAAGGATGAAGGATCTCAAGTATCCTCCAGAATCATTATGAGGACGGTGGTCGAACAGGAGATTAGACCGGAGGATGGTGTAAGTCCTGCCGACATCACAGCTCTCTTCATTATCCTAGAAACTTATCGCAGGAAGGCCAAAGATAGGCAAATGAAAGACTTAGTTAAATCAGCCAGAGATCACTCTGACGAACCTGAAGCTTCTTTAGCTAATGTCGCATAGGCAGCTGGTGCACAGTGAGAGTTTACGGGTGCAAATTTTCCATCGACGCCTTTTGTTTTTTTGGGCTTATATAGAAGGTTTTTAAGTTCGTTAGGGAGTGTTTGGGAGAGCTTCTGCTAGCTGCTTTTTAGATTATAGCTACATAGAAGCACTTTTGAGTGTTTGTGAATACCAGATTCTACTTTAACTTTTATAACTTTTAGTCAAGAACTGGAAGCAAGAATTTGATGTTTTTTTCTGCTTCTGCTTTTTTTGCTTATGGTCTAGAATTAAAAGTAGACATTTATACCCTTAATAAATTTATCATTTTATATAATTGCCGCCATACTTTTAAATAAAATTTTATATTTTTATATAATTTATATATTCAGAATTTTTTATAAATTTATATAAATTTTGTCATTTTTTATATTTATATTTTTATTATTTATATATTTTTTAAACTATATATTATTTTAAAAAAATTGATATAATATTCAAAATATAGTAATAAATATATAAAACATTATTGATGATGTATCAAAATTATATTTAGATAATTAAAAAAATTAATTTATATAGTTTAAGGATATTGTTGTCATTTAACTAAAAATTAAGCTTGGAAGAAATTATTCACCAAACACTCAAACTTTACCTTGTATCAACTTTTAACTTATATTTCCAAACACTCTATACTTTACCTTCTCACTGACTTCAAGATAATCTCTATAAGAATCACTTTTCAAGAAGCAAAAGTTCTCCCAAACACTCCCTAATATATCACGCTGTAACTTTTTTATTTTTTAGGTTTTAATATTTATCAGCTCAACCTGTCTTGGAGGTCATTCTGATGAAAGTTTTTTTTTTACATGCCCATTATCTGTCAGCTTTGATTTTGCTTTAGTTTACCACTAAAACAGTGCAGGAGCGACAAAATTAAGCAGCAGATTGATGGATGCTTTGTCTTCTTTTAAATCTTTTTAGTTTCTTTGCAAAACTTCACGCTGTAGATGACACCGAGAAAGCCAACGGCGCTTCGCTTTCAAGCGAGTTTAGCGACGATTCACCATCGCCAGTCCGGTGTCTTCCCGGCCGCCTCACCTGCGACGGTCGCATTGCCAAACTGCGACATCTCCGTCATCGATCGATCTTTCTACACGATTTTGAGGGTACATTTTTGTTGAGTCATTTTCTTTTTTATTTTTAGAAAATCATAGTTTTTTAGAAATTTTTTTTTAAATATTCTTTATTTTAAATTTTTTTTTTTTAGAAAATAGAGATAAAAATGTAAATTAAATATCATTTTAAAAATCACATTTCATAAAAAAAAAAATAGTAACGCATCAACAAAAAGAAATAAAAATAATAGTTTGATATACATTAAAACCAGGCATAAGGAACCATTTTCTTCCAATAACTCTTCATCATGTATTGTCAAAAAAAAGTAATTATTGCATCACTAATTATTCTGTGTGAGTATTTCAGAACAGTGTGTGCAAAATCCTTACGAGAAGATGAATTACAAAAAGCTAAAGAAGGGGTTGTATTGGTCTTATGTTAGCTAGAAAGAATTTTTCCACCTCGTTTTTCACAATAATGATGCATTTGGTGGTACATTTAGCATATGAAACAAGAGTAGTTGGGTCTATGTATTATCTATGAATGTATTCAATAGAAAGATACTTTCAAAAACTAAAAAATTTTATTAGAAACAAGGCACGACCCGAGGCCAATATTGCCAAGACATCCTTGGCAGATGAATATGTTGTGTTCTGTTCTTATTATTTAGAGGATACAAACTCATTCTGCAATAAAAGTTCAAGATATCAGGAGACACCAAACAATGAGTATCCTTTACTACCATTGTTTCTACATGTTGGACAAGCTACAAAAAGACATCAAGTAGTTACTTTGGACCATAAAACTCCAAGTCAAGCTCACAGATATATCCTTTCTAACTGCTCAGTTCTATAATCACATCGTGAGTAAGTATTATTTTGTAAATGTAAATGTAAATGTAAATTCTATTTTATTGTTTTGACAATAATAAAAGTTATAAACATCAGGGCTATGATTGAACAGAGAATTAAGAGACGAATTGAAGAGAAACATAGATATGGTCGTCGTCCAACTAACTTCCAATTAGATGATATAGTTCCAATGCAATTTCCGAAATGGTTTGCTAAACGAGTAAGTAAGATACCATAGATTGATTTATTGGTAAATGGATAAATAGACTGATTATTATTTTCAAAATATTAATATCCTATCAAAACTATAATTTATGTGTATATCGTAGGTAGATCAGATAAATGAACAAATTGATGACTTAATTCTAAGGCCTCTTGCACATGGTCTGAATCATATAGCATTTAGTTATTGAGGGTTCAATTTGAATAGTTTTACATTTCGCACAGTGGAATCTGAATGAAACAAAAAGGGCAATTTATCAAAAGGCTATCCAAGAATAGGTATTTACAAAACAGCGTACCATGGTTTTATTTTCATCAAAGGGCGCACTTAATAATAGTGAACTTCCTTTTATACCCCTCCTGCTATCTATTGTCTTTCTCCTTCTCTTTCAGTAACAAATTTTGAGACGACTGCAGATACTTTTTCAGACTTTTATTTTAAAATAATATAATATGAAATCGGCGCTGAAAACGTTGTAAGGTAAACATCAAAAAATATTTCAGTTAACAAATATCTCATCCAACATGATTTAAAAATATAAATAAATATTTTTTATATTTGATTAATAGAAATTAAAATATTTAATAATATTTAATATAAATATATTAATATATATATAAAAATATTAATAAATATATTAATAATATTTAATAAATATATTAATATTTCATCCCACACTCTTTATTAATAAATATATTAATAAATATATATAAATATATTAATAAAAGTATTAATAAATATATTAATATATTAATATATAAAAAAATTTGAAAAAAAAACGTTGCTGAAAATTAAAAAAAAACGTGTATTGATTTCAGGCCCACGCTGGGCCTGAAATCAAACCTTTCAGGCCCAGCGTGGGCCTGAAATATTTTATTTCAGGCCTACGTTGGGCCTGAAATCTTTTGATTCAGGCCCGACGTGGACTCAAATTTTTTTTCTATTTTAAAAATATATTAATATATAAAAAAACCTAACAAAACACTTAATTTCAGATTCAAGCACAGGGCCTGAAGTCATCCCAGGAGGGTCTGAAGTCAAATAAGTTCAGATTCTATAAATAATTAATTTAATAAATAAAAATTAAATATAAAAAATATTTTTAAAATTAAAAATTTTTCTGTGCCCTGGGCCTGAAGTCATCAGACTTCAGGCCCTCTATTATTCATATTAAAATATATAAAAAAAAATTTATAAAAAGGTTTAATATATAATTACATATTATATAGGAGTGGTTTAGGTATATCAGTGAGTTTGGATGCTGAAACATCTAATAGGAGTGGTCTAGGAGATGAGATTTTGGGTGCCGAAACATCTAATCTTGCTGTATGACCAATGCTATAGGAGTGATTTAGGTATATCAGTGAGTTTTGAGCAAAACTCACTGATGGACCTACCATATTTGGAATTCTGAAAACCCTATATCAGTGGACAGGGTTGAGCTAGGAGATGAGATTTTGGGTGCCGAAACCTCTAATCTTGTTGTATCACCAATGCTATAGGAGTGGTTTAGGTATATCAGTGAGTTTTGAGCAAAACTCACTGATGGACCTACCATATTTGGAATTCTGAAAACCCTATATTAGTAGACAGGGTTGAGCTAGGAGATGAGATTTTGGGTGCCGAAACCTCAAATCTTGTTGTATCACCAATGCTATAGGAGTGGTTTAGGTATATCAGTGAGTTTTGAGCAAAACTCACTGATGGACCTACCATATTTGGAATTCTGAAAACCCTATATCAGTGGACAGGGTTGAGCTAGGAGATGAGATTTTGGGTGCCGAAACCTCTAATCTTGTTGTATCACCAATGCTATAAGAGTGGTTTAGGTATATCAGTGAGTTTTGTGCAAAACTCCCTGATGGACCTACCATATTTGAAATTCTGAAAACCCTATATCAGTAGACAGAGTTGAGCTAGGAGATGAGATTTTAGGTGCCGAAACATCTAATCTTGTTGTATCACCAATGCTATAGGAGTGGTTTAGGTATATCAGTGAGTTTTGTGCAAAACTCACTGATGGACCTACCATATTTGGAATTCTGAAAACCCTATATCAGTAGACAGGGTTGAGCTAGGAGATGAGATTTTAGGTGCCGAAACCTCTAATCTTGTTGTATCACCAATGTTATAGGAGTGGTTTAGGTATATCAGTGAGTTTTGAGCAAAACTCACTGATGGACCTACCATATTTGGAATTCTGAAAACCCTATATCAGTGGACAGGGTTGAGCTAGGAGATGAGATTTTGGGTGCCGAAACCTCTAATCTTGCTATATCACCAATGATATAGGAGTGGTTTAGGTATATCAGTGAGTTTTGAGCAAAACTCACTGATGGACCTACCATATTTGGAATTCTGAAAACTCTATATCAGTAGATAGGGTTGAGCTAGGAGATGAGATTTTGGGTGCCGAAACTTCTAATCTTGCTGTATCACCAATGCTATAGGAGTGGTTTAGGTATATCAGTAAGTTTTGAGCAAAACTCACTGATGGACCTACCATATTTGGAATTCTGAAAACCCTATATCAGTAGACAGGGTTGAGCTAGGAGATGAGATTTTGGGTGTCAAAACCTCTAATCTTGCTGTATCACCAATGCTATAGGAGTGGTTTAGGTATATCAGTGAGTTTTGAGCAAAACTCACTGATGAACCTACCATATTTGGAATTCTGAAAACTCTATATCAGTAGACAGGGTTGAGCTAGGAGATGAGATTTTGGGTGCCAAAACCTCTAATCTTGCTGTATCACCAATGCTATAGGAGTGGTTTAGGTATATTAGTGAGTTTTGAGCAAAACTCACTGATAGACCTAGCATATTTGGAATTCTGAAAACCCTATATCAGTGGACAGGGTTGAGCTAGGAGATGAGATTTTGGGTGCCGAAACCTCTAATCTTGCTATATCACCAATGCTATAGGAGTGGTTTAGGTATATCAGTGAGTTTTGAGCAAAATTCACTGATGGACCTACTATATTTGGAATTCTGAAAACTCTATATCAGTAGACAGGGTTGAGTTAGGAGATGAGATTTTGGGTGCCGAAACTTCTAATCTTGCTGTATCACCAATGCTATAGGAGTGGTTTAGGTATATCAGTAAGTTTTGAGCAAAACTCACTGATGGACCTATCATATTTGGAATTCTGAAAACCCTATATCAGTAGACAGGGTTGAGCTAGGAGATGAGATTTTGGGTGCCAAAACTTCTAATCTTGCTGTATCACCAATGCTATAGGAGTGGTTTAGGTATATCAGTGAGTTTTGAGCAAAACTCACTGATGGACCTACCATATTTGGAATTCTGAAAACTCTATATCAGTAGACAGGGTTGAGCTAGGAGATGAGATTTTGGGTGCCAAAACCTCTAATCTTGCTGTATCAACAATGCTATAGAAGTGGTTTAGGTATATCAGTGAGTTTTGAGCAAAACTCACTGATGGACCTACCATATTTGGAATTCTGAAAACTCTATATCAGTAGACAGGGTACAGCTAGGAGATAAGATTTTGGGTGCTGAAACATCTAATCTTGCTGTATCACCAATGTTATAGGAGTGGTTTAGGTATATCAGTCAGTTTTGCTCAAAACTCACTGATGGACCTACCATATTTGGAATTCTGAAAACCCTATATCAGTAGACAGGGTTGAGCTAGGAGATGAGATTTTGGGTGACGAAACCTCTAATCTTGCTGTATCACCAATGCTATAGGAGTGGTTTAGGTATATCAGTGAGTTTTGCTCAAAACTCACTGATATACCTAAACCACTCTTATAGCATTGGTGATATAGCAAGATTAGAGGTTTCGGCACCCAAAATCTCATCTCCTAGCTCAACCCTGTCTACTGATATAGGGTTTTCAGAATTCCAAATATGGTAGGTCCATCAGTGAGTTTTGCTCAAAACTCACTGATATACCTAAACCACTCCAATAGCATTGGTAATACAACAAGATTAGAGGTTTTGGCACCCAAAATCTCATCTCCTAGCTCATCCCTGTCCACTTATATAGGATTTTCAGAATTCCAAATATGGTAGGTCCATCAGTGAGTTTTGCTCAAAACTCACTGATATACCTAAATCACTCTTATAGCATTGGTGATAATGCAAGATTAGATGTTTCGGCACCCAAAATCTCATCTCCTAGACCACTCCTATTAGATGTTTCGGCACCCAAACTCACTGATATACCTAAACCACTCCTATATAATATGTAATTATATATTAAACCTTTTAATAAATTTTTTTTAAATATATTTTAATATGAATAATGGAGGGCCTGAAGTCGGATGACTTCAGGCCCAGGGCACAGAAAAATTTTTAATTTTAAAAATATTTTTTTATATTTAATTTTTATTTATTAAATTAAAAATTTATAGGATCTGAAGTTATTTGACTTCAGATCCTTCTGGGATGATTTCAAGTCCTGTGTTTGAATATGAAATTAAGTGTTTTGATAGGTATTTTTATATATTAATATATTTTTAAAATAGAAAAAAAATTTGAGTCCACGTCGAGCCTGAATCAAAAGATTTCAGGCCCAACATGGGCCTGAAATAAAAAATTTCAGGCCCACGCTGGGCCAGAAAGGTTTGATTTCAGGCCCAGCGTGGGCCTGAAATCAATACACATTTTGTTTTAAAATTTTCAGCTAACGTTTTTTTCAATTTTTTTTATATATTAATATATTTGTTAATATATTAATATATTTATATATATTTATTAATATATTTATTAATAAAGAGTGTGAGATGAAATATTAATATATTTATTAAATATTATTAATATATTTATTAATATTTTTTTTATATATTAATATATATATTAAATATTATTTAATATATTAATTTTTATTAATCAAATATAAATATTATTTATTTATATTTTTAAATCCAATTGGATGAGATATTTGTTAACTGAAATATTTTTTTTGATGTTTACCTTACAACGTTTTCAGCGCCGATTTCATATTATGGCGCTTTCATATTATTTTATTTTAAAATAAAAGTCTGAAAAAGTATCTGCAGTTGTCTCGAAATTTGTTACAGAGAGAGAAGGAGAAAGACAGTAGATAACAGGAGGGTATAAGAGGAAGTTCACTATTATTAAGTGCGCCCTTTGGTGAAAATGAAACCATGGTACGCTGTTTGGTAAATACCTATTCTTGGGTACGCCTTTTGGTAAATTGCGTATAGAATATTGGGGTCATGACATAGTTGATGCATGTCAATGATGATCACGAATCAACTTATTATGATCGGTTAATCGAATAGTGGGTTGAGTTTCTAGACCGTCCACTATGAGTGCTTTCCGATTTACCCTGGCGGCCGGTGGGAAACTCTCGTGTGACGGGCCGATCGCCCGAGGTTGATTGGAAAAACCTCGTTAATCATGGTTAACCGATGTTATCTCACATGCGGTCATGTGAATGGATTAATACTATTATTGAAATGAAAATTGATCTATTAGGATTTTCAATGGTGGTCATGTGAATGGATTAATACTATTACTGAAATGAAAATTGATCTATTAGGATTCGGCAATTTACCAAAGGGCGCATCTGAGAATTAGTATTTACCAAAAGGTGTACCATGGTTTCATTTTTACCAAAGGGCGTATTCATTTTAGTGAACTTCCGTTTATACCCCTTCTGCCAAAAAAAGTCTTTCCCTTTCTCTTTCTCTTTCTTCTTTCTCTTTCTCTTTCTCAGTAACAAATCCCGAGGCAACGAAATCTGTTTTTTCAGATTTGTCATTTTAAAATAATATATTTAGGAATCGGCTAAAAAACGTAAGGTAAAGAAAGAAAAATTATTTCTATTAACGAAAGTTATCTTCCAACTGATTTTAAAAATTTTAAATGATGAATTTTTATATTTGATTAATATAAATTAATATATTAAATAATATTTAATTAATATATTAATATATAATAAAGATTTAAAATTTAAAAAAGTCTGAAATTTTATATTTCAGATCAAGTGTGGGCCTGAAATCAAAAAATTTCTGGCCCACGTAGGGCCTGAAATAATAGATTTCAGACCCACGTTGGGCCTGAAATAAAAGATTTCAGGCCCAGCGTGGGACTGAAATAGAAATATTTCAGGCCTAGCGTGGGTCTGAAACAAAAGATTTCAGGCCCTGTGTCGGCTTGAAATCATGTGTTATGATAGAATTTTTTACGTAGGCCTGAAACATAAAGAAACATCTCTTTATATTTTTGAAATCACAATAAAAATCACTGAGAAAGATTACTTTACGTGAGAAATTCGAATTAATATAAAACGTACATTATATTAAAAACTAACTTCGAATTTCTCACGTAAAGTAATCTTTCTCAGTGATTTTTATTGTGATTTCAAAAATATAAAGAGATGTTTCTTTATGTTTCAGGCCTACGTAAAAAACCCTATCATAACACATGATTTCAAGCCGACACAGGGCCTGAAATCTTTTATTTCAGGCCCAACGTGGGCCTGAAATCTTTTGATTTCAGGACCACACTTGATCTGAAATAAAAAATTTCAGACTTTTTTAAATTTTAAATTTTTATTATATATTAATATATTTATTTAATATTATTTAATATATTAATTTATATTAATCAAATATAAAAATTCATCATTTTAAATTTTTAAAATCAGTTGGAAGATAACTTTCGTTAATAGAAATAATTTTTCTTTCTTTACCTTACGTTTTTTAGCCGATTCCTAAATATATTATTTTAAAATAACAAATCTGAAAAAGCAGATTTCATTGTCTCGGGATTTGTTACTGAGAAAGAGAAAGAGAAAGGGAAAGATTTTTTTGGCGGAAGGGGTATAAACGGAAGTTCACTAAAATGAATACGTCCTTTGGTAAAAATGAAACCATGGTACACCTTTTGGTAAATACCAATTCTCAGGTGCGCCCTTTGGTAAAGGATTTACAATGGTGAACTTTTCATATTTGATATATACAGGAGAACGTGAGAGTGTGAACCTTTTATTTTGGCTTCGCAAGCTCAAATGTGCAGGACCGTTGGCAAGGCGGCAAGAGTGGGGTGAATTGTTCTGCCCAGCATACTTTGATTTTTTACAAATTTTTACAAAGATAGACGTTAGTTGCAATAGTTAATTATAAACATAGATAATAAAACAAACTAGTAAGAGACAGAAATGGTTTACTTAGTTGCAATCATGGTGATTGCTAATCCAAGGTAATTGAAAGCTCCATAATCAAAATCTCCTTTGTTTGTAGGCGGAGTCGCCTCTTACAGACTGACAACACATGAAATAGCTAGGAAAATGTAGTACAAGAGTTGTGGAAACCTAGCTTCTAGAGGTTATTTATAGCCCAAAAACTCAAGTTACCATTGTGCTGACGTAGACCTGAGGCGCCTCAGTTGTGATCTGAGGCGCCTCAGATGGATAAACTTTTATCCACGAAGCCAACGGTAAACTGTTGATAAAACTTAGCTCGAGGCACCTTTTCAGGTTGGACCCGAATGGAGGAGGGTATCGAAGGACTACCGATACCTGATATTCGACCTGAATATTCAATTAAATAATATATATATATATATATATATATATATATATATATATATATATATTAAAGATTTTTTTCCCAGATCTCACTAACAATTTATGTTGATGTTAGAAAAATGTTATATAGATGTTTAATCTATTTTTAAAATTATAGATATATTTTTTAAATATAATATTAATTCTAATGCAACAGTGTTAAATGACATAGTTGGATGTGAAAAGAAGAAAAACTATTACTATATAAGATATTTAATATTTTAATATGTATGAGCAGTGGCGTAGCCAGGATTTTCGATGAGCAGGGGCAATTTTTAATAATCTTAAATATTAATGTAGATCGATTTTTTATTTTTCAAAAGTCCAAATTGTAAATTTAAGAGGCCAAAAAAGAACTTAAACTCAAAATTTCGACCATAGCTCTTAGTTCTAGTTGAAACAATAATTCGTCGATCCCAATGTTTTTTTTTACTCAAAGTCGAAAAAACGATCGAACCCCATTTAAACATTAAACTTGCTTCGGTCATAACTTGACCAAATCAACTCCAAATTAATCTTGATTTGAACCAATATAATCCTTATCTCTGTATCTAAATTTAGTTCAAACCTAATTCAATTTTAATTTAGCATCCTTATCTTACAATTTAGCTCATCTGTTTATTATTATATATTTATTTTAAAATTTTAATATTTAAAATTTTAATATTTAAAATTTTAAATCGTGATATTTTCTTATAAAAGTGATACCAATAGATAGCTTAGGTCATGAGCTTTTTAAATGTGTAATCAATTTCAATTTTCAATAATAAATGATGATAAATCGACTAATTAAAATACTAATATATATATATATATATATATATATATATATATATATATATATATATATATATATATATATATATATATATATATATATATATATATTCATAAAATTTGAGAGGGGGCAATCGCACCCCCTCTCATGAATGTGGTTACGCCAATGTATATGAGTATTCGGATCGATGGATGTTTAATATCCAATGAGTATAAAGATGGAGGATATATAATCCAATCCGAATTAGACTCATGGCCATCCTTACTTGGCTTGCTGCGTGTTTTCAAAGTTTTGAGTTGCACCATTACCATTAACTAATAATTTGAAATAAAAACTTGAATTTTAATAAAAAGGTTAAGATTGCCAAGTTTTAAGAACAAGAACCCAAGCCTAAGTGGCTAAGTTATCGGTTTTGGTTTTAGAAATGAAATAGGAAAACAATGTTAGCAATGGTTTAAATTTCATTAATGATGATGCTCAAGGAATATATAGATACTAAATTGACACAATTTTATAAATTTATCTAAATATATAGAGGTGGATGAATTATATTTTTTTAATGAAAAAATAGATAAATAAATTATGTATATTTGTATAATTATTTTTATAAATAATAAAATAGATTATAAAATAATTAAATTATTAGAGGATAACTAATTGATGATAGTTCATGTTTATAAATGAATTTTATATGATGATTAAGATGAAAGAATTATTTTAAAATTTTAAAATGGTTATTTTGAATCACCAAAGATACAAATTAGATCACACACTCATAAATCCACTAGGTCACCTTATTGGTCCCCATGAGATAAACTGATGATTAATATATGAGTATTGTCATCATGCATGAAATCTGGGAGTCAAAACCTAGCAAAGCTAATATGTCCGTCATCCCCACGCACTAGCCACAGCATGTCACGCCTCGAGGAGTCGCCCGTCCGATACTGATCGGATTGCTTCTCCCTCGATCCGACGGACAATCTGAAAATTCTATCTCTACGACCCTCTCAGCCCGCCTGTACCATAGCCGATAGGGCTGGAACAAGCCATTGAAATGAAAAGAAAACAATGCCGACGAATAAAGTTGCGTACCGGTACGACTTATGACAAAATAAATAGAACAAGACCTCCATGGCATACAAAAGTACAACTACACCGTCATGCGAAACGACACATCAAATCAAGAATACAATAGTGGAAATACAATGAAAGAATAAATGGAAAAGGATACCAACATGTACTAACATCAATACAGGAAAACCCACGAAAATCGTCTCGTCACACATGAATTGGGACAGGTTGTCGGGCGCTCCAGTCAATCATCCTGAAATAAAAACAAGGCTAACGGTGTGAGTTCATAAAACTCAACGAATACAAATATCTGATACGCATAGTAAGCTATACTAGCAGAAAGAGTCAAATTGACAACAGTATCAAGTATAAAAGCAGAAATGCTAAAAACTAGAATACCGAAAACAAATGTTACATACCAGAGTCAGGCTAACCCGAAGATATAAAGGTCATAATACCATACGAGCAATGTAAGGTCGCCAGACTCTATGTAAACATACCTCCTGAAGGTGCAAGTCAAATATATGTTATAACTAGATATCGTAAGTACGAACAAGTGCAATAACGCAACCAAGAGCAACTATGCTAAGATGCATCAAGTGCACATGATAGCAATGACACGTGTTACTCTCTTGACGCGCTCTGACTATCGCTATATTGGGTAGCCAGGAGACAGGACAGCATAACACCTATGTTGTTTAACCAAAAGCCCCCGTGGGGATGCATGAAAAACCATCACACCTGGGCTATGCACAATGCATGAGAAGCCAACGCACTTGGGCTATGCAGGATGCATGAATAGCCAACGCACCTGGGGTTAATCAAAATGCACGAGTAACCAACGCACCTAGGGCTATGCAAGATGCATAGCCAACGCACCTGGGGCTATGCGGAATGCATGAATAGCCAACGCACCTGGGGCTATACAAGATGCATGAGTAGCCAACACACCTGGGGCTATGCGGAATGCATGAATAGCCAACGCGCCTGGGGCTATGCAAGATGCATGAGTAACCAACACACCTGGGGCAATGCAAGATGCATGAGTAACCAACACACCTGGGGCAATGCGGAATGCATAATAGCCAACGCATCTGGGGCTATGCAAGATGCATGAGTAGCTAACGCACTTGAGGCTATGCGGGAACTAAGGCATGTCTGGTGACCCGTCTCAACCACTAGGAAACCAGGAGTCACCCATACACGCATAATACCGACGTGATGCATGACACCATCTCATGCAACACTTCCTAACTAAACCTACAATCATCAACATGATACATAGGGGTCCAAGATTAATCACACACCATATCCTAGGCCTAGTATTGGGTATATGTATCCTATCACTGATCTAAAATACTCAACAACATGCGATAATAAAAAGGATAAGGAGGTCTAACCTCATAGCAATACAGAAATAAATATATCGTCTAAAGCAGCTAATATCAAGTGTAATATATAGAAGCATGAAGTAAATAAAACTCTACTGCTATTTATAACTAACTATGCATAAAACTGTGACAATATCTAAATAGATAAGTTAGAAGTACCCACCTCGATATGAAGAAATTCGTGCGACGAGAACTCCCCGTCCAAAATATTATCTGCAACGGGTAGACTCAGTTAATGCCCTGCATCAAAAACACAACCTAACTAATTATACAATTAAATAAGTTAGCTAAGTTACATGCTAATATAATGAAATCGAACCACAACTATAACAAAAAAAAAAAAAAAAAAAAAAAAAAAAAAAAAAAAAAAAAAAAAAAAAAAAAAAAAAAAAAAAAAAAAAAAAAAAAAAAAAAAAAAAAAAAAAAAAAAAAAATAACACTATTAACAATAAAATGAAACCGAAAACCAACCAATTAACCGAAACCACCAATTCGAAAAAAAACAAAACAATTAACCGAACTTCAATCGTCTTCATAATTCTTCGAACCAATGCTCACCTAACCACAACTTCACACCTACCCAATTAACAACTAAGCTAACTCCAAATCCCCTGCTCACGGCAACACACAAGCAACAAACCTAAGCCATCTTCACAGCCCCCTCTAGCCATCCCATTTAATCACCAACTCATAGATTACATCTACAACTAAATTCACAGTAGAAATCCAAAGCTTAAATCTGGAACCATCCTTGATCAGACAAGCATCGTGTTCTCAAACAACAATGGAGTCTCCTAGAACTTCAACCCACGATCGCATCAAAAACAACCCAATTCAAAATCCATTTACATCAACTACCCTTAGAGGTCTCAACTGTAAAAAAAGGAAAAAAAAAACAATCCGAATCTCAAATCACAGTAGAGAAACAATCACGAATTTGATCAAAGAACCCCAAGAACCAAACTGATCAGAATCCAATAACCCAACTCTCAAGAACAATTCTGAATAGAGGAAACCAAAGCTAAAAATCTCAACTCAAAACCTGATTCTAACACCAAACAGAAAGGAGAAACCGATCACAAATTACCAATTCCAACTCATCAAGAATAGATTTCAAATTCCAAAATTCAAGAACAGAGCAGCCAAATCCATGATCAAAATAGATGAAATCCAAACTCTAAGATGGAACTACCATCAAGCAACCCACGACGAAACATCCAAAATCCTCCTAACCCTAAAATTGGGATAACAAGAACAGAGGCTACAAAATCCAAACCAAGAACCGGGCAAATCCATTTGCAGCAATTAAAAACTCACCAGTTGATATCACACACGCACGAGAGATCCCTGATCCGATCCGATCACTCCCCTAATGATTGGCCCTGTCTCTGGCTTCCCTCATGTCCAAAGTTAGGGCAAGAGTCGGCTCTCCCCAAAGGAAGCAACGTCGGCCACCATCCCAACCCAACACCGGAGAATCCATACGCGCAGATCTGCCGGCAGCCCTCGTCGTCCACCCCCTCGCCCCCCAATCGCAAGGGAAGAGAGGAGGAGAATCGACGACGCCAGTTGGAAGAAGCGGCAGCAGAGAATCGAAGAAGGAGAAGAAGAGGGAGGAGGTGGAGACACGGCTCTGCGTTCGCGATCTGCTACAGGGAGAAAGAAAGGGAAGGAAACAGTGAGGAGGCTCTGGATCTTGACCGTGGTCGTGTGAGCTCGAAATCGATTCTGCTAGGCGAGATTGGTCAAGAAGAGGAAAAAAAGAAGGCTCTTTAAGCCTTGCAACTTTTGCAAATCAACCCTCGCAAACCTATTAATTCAGATTCTGTCCTAACTTTGTTTTTATCTCACTTTACCCCTCCTTAGGTTTGGTTTTTAAGTCATCTAGACTTCCAAACTTTTAGGGGATCTCAATCCCGACCTTTAGCCCTCTTCTATGGCTCCGAAGTGGTTGAATTTAACACAGCATTCGGGTTAATAACCTCCATAATTTATCTCCTTCACGTTAGCCCTGAAACGAATTGGCGAAGACGCTAGGGATGAGCGAATCACCTTTTACCCCCACTAAGTCACCTTATTGTACAAAATGATATGTCTAATTAATATGAAACTACTACCGTCTTGATTTTGTCATAGCTAGGTAGGTAGCAAAAAATAATTCGTTCACTTTCAGTATCGTCGTCAATCTATCTCAGAACCAACATGAAGAAGATAAATCACGGAGATTACTAGTCCGGATGTTATAGTTAGTACGCGGGGAAGACGGACATATTAATTTTTATTAAATTTTAATTTTTAAATTTTAAGATGATAATATTCACGTACTAATCATAAATCCATTCACAGAAATTGATGGCTAGCGTCCAATAATATAGATGACAATCGACTAATCCAACACTTAATTATGAGTGAGACTGGTTCGTGGAATTCCACGAGTGACAACAAATCGACGACCATCACTTTGTTTCCTGAAGTCGTCGAGGTTGCCCTGGGACTACGGTGGAACGACGACGATCACTTGTTTTCTACAATCGTCGAGGTTGTAGCTGGGGCCAAAGTGCAATGGAATTCCACATCGAGCTGCAGATCGACGAGCATAAATGGCTCACCAAAGAAGAGCAGAGTTTATCGTCCGGGGAAGGAGCTGGCTTCTTGTCCACTACGAGATGGTTCTGTTATCCTTGTTCCTCCTCCCATGGCTGCTGCTGCCGTCTTCCTCCTCCACAGTAATAGATCCGAGTGTACTACTGGATCCGTATTGCAACGATGTCCCTTACCCTTTTGGAATCTCTAATTACTCCAAGATTTACCCGGGCTTCGAACTCTACTGCAATTACAGCGCAGCAGCCAACAGCAATCTCAAAGTCAAGATCAGGACGAGTTCATCGACGTCGCCAATATTCGCTGGTAGACGGCTACCTGAGCGTGCTCGTCGCCCCCGCCAAAAGTTTGGCCCCTGCGGTCGAATTAGGAAGAACGCGGAGGCGTACAATCGCAGAGAAGGCGCCGAAGGCGGCCTGCTCGACCTGCAGGGCACCCCCTACACCTTCCACTCCAGGAACAATTTCATGCTGCTTGGCTGCGACGCGATGGCCATGGTCAGGAACCGCAGGGCGACGTCGTCGTGGGGTGCGTTGCCTTCTGTGTCAGTACGGCGATGAGGAATACGGCCGGCACGACTGCTCCGGCGTCGGGTGCTGCCGGACGCTTTCCCTCTGGCCTCCAGTACGCCACCGTGGATCTGTACAGCATCCGCAATTTGACAGAATCTACGGAATTGAGAAGAGCGGATTGCAACGAGGCGTTCTTGATAGATGGGCACGATTCAATCTACGCAAACCGAAGTATCAAGAGGCCGATCGTCCTGGATTGGTCCATAGGAAACAAGTCTTGCGACGATGTCCGCTCGCCTATTTGCGGCCCGAACGCCTCCTGCACCAACTCGTTGGACGGATTGGGTTATCGGTGCAAATGCCATGACGGCTACGAAGGGCAACCCTTATCTACCCTAATCCACATAAAGCACATGAAGATGAAGGTTGCCAAGGTAATTAAGCAATTCCAACAATAGCCTCTAATCCATTCGAACCCGTACTCCATTAAAGTGGTCACTGCTGTTCGCGTCGAATCGTCTTGCGATGGATTTGGAATTTGCAGATATCGACGAATGCAAGGATCGCACAAGCACGATTGCTCTGGGAAATGCGTTAACATACCGGGGGCTACAATTGTGCTTGTCCACCAGGAACCAAAGGAGATGGTAAAAAAGACGGCGATGGTTGCAAAAGAGACACTTATATTGAGATTGGTTTAGGTCGTCAATACAAATTCTGAATTACTATTCTTCAGATGTTTCTTAAAGATCTAATCATTTTTTCTGTTAATTTCAGGAACTTCGTTGGCTCTTCTGGTCATATTAGTAATAATGGGCTTCTGGATTTTCCGTGATCTGAAGAAAAGGAAGCAGAGGAAATTAAAGCGGAAGCATTTTCTCCAAAATGGTGGCTTGCTCCTGCGACAGCACGTCTCTGAAAACCAATTCTTTGCTCGTATCTTCACCGTCGAGGAACTTGAGCGAGCGACCGATAATTTCAATGAGAAAAACGTCGTCGGCCGCGGCGGATATGGGACTGTCTACAGAGGAACGCTGCTGCCGGATGGCGAGGTGGTGGCCATCAAGAAGTCCAAGTTCGTGGACGAGACCCAAATCGAACAGTTCATCAACGAGGTGGTGATCCTCTCCAAGATCACCCACAGGAACGTGGTCAAGCTCCTGGGCTGCTGCTTGGAGACGGATGTACCTCTGTTAGTCTACGAGTTCGTATCCAACGGCACGCTCTCGCAGCATCTTCATGAACAGAAAAGGCCTACTAATTCCGGCCGGCTGACATGGGAAACTCGGTTAAGAATCGCAACGGAGACGGCGCGAGCCCTCGCGTTCTTACACTGCAAGGCCGCCTCCGTTCCGGTCGTCCACAGAGACGTGAAGTCGGCCAACATTCTCTTGGACGAGAATTGCACGGCGAAGGTGTCGGATTTCGGAGCTTCGAGGTTGATCCCGATGAACCAGACTCATGTGACCACGCTGGTTCAAGGGACGATCGGGTACTTGGATCCGGAATACTTTCAGACATGCCAACTGACTGAGAAGAGCGACGTCTACAGCTTCGGAGTGGTTCTGCTGGAGCTGCTGACGACGGAGAAACCGGTGTCGTCTTTCAGAATGGGGGCAGACAAAAATCTGGCGTCGCATTTCATGGAGTACGTGGAGGAGAAGGACGGCCGCTTGGGGGTTTTGGAGTTTCTGGATCGGCAGCTAGTGTGGGAGGCCAGGACGGCGTTGCCTGTGCTGGCGGTGGCGCAGTTGGCCAGGAGATGCCTGAACTTGAATGGGGAAGACAGACCGACGATGACGGAGGTAGCAATCGAGCTCAGCGCTTTGAGGCGGCTCGCGATGCACAGCGAGGAGTGGCGTGACCGGCGAATTAGCATGAGTCCTCGCCGGTTGAGTGCTGTGGATGAGGCGATGGGTGACGAGGAAGACCGTCTGCTGACGTAATAAAAGACATTGCAGAACTACTTTGTTAAATTCAATTATAGGAGCAAAAATGTGATAATATTTACTTCAAATGATCTAGAGGTGAAATAACTAAAGTTCGAAAATTCGGGATTTGGATGGTTTTAGAAAAAAGTGTAAACTTTAGCGGCTAAATGGAAATTTTCCGGGACGGTTTGTTCGTGTTTGTCCTTTGTTTTTTCTAATAATTAGGTTAATTAGTCCGCAGCTTGTGCGGATAAATAGATTCCAGGAGGTCGCCTCGGTGGGGAGCGACGGCCTTCTGCCCGCGGTTGGAAGGCGGCGAAGGGAAGGTTGGTTATGCCCTGCCACCAAGAGGTATCGTCGATCTTTGTCTTTTCGTTCCTTCACCTTCTCCTTCGATTTCCTCTTTCAATTACCAGCAGTTCGTGCTGGATCGCGATCCAACTGTTGTTTCTTCGTTCTCTGTTTGCTCCTGCAATTGCATCCCTCGATGGATGCGAACGCCTCGGTAGCACTTTGGAATACGGAACTAGGCGTTAGCCCCGATAGATCTTCTTTCGTGATGAGATCTTAGCGTGGCTCTCATTATCGTTTCTCGGTTTAATGCTCGATTTTTCATGGTCGTATGATGCCCTTAGGCTTGGTTCTATGTAATTTCTGAGTATAGATCTGCCATTGCTGCTGTTATGTTAAGAAATTTTCGATTTTGCTTATGAATTTGGTATTTCGACCTGAGGCTTTCCAGGGGTTCACAATTGCTCAGCCCTTTGGTTACCAACGGATTGCTGAGTATTCTAGGGTGTTTCCTGTTGGGTTATTTCTTTTATGTAGATAGATATGTCCTGGCGATGCAATTGCGGCTAATTCTCTAATTCGTTAAAAGAGTCCTGCATTTTCCCCCATTAGTTCCCTTATGATCAGGACGGAATGGCTACACATTAATAGTTATGAAATTACTTGGACATGCTTGCAAAAATAACTTGAATTTCATTTTTGATGCCAGAAACATTGTTCTAACCCATTAGGGTCAAATTAACATTTTTCTGTTTTGGTATTAAATAGGAAATAATCATAATACCAATTACCTTATTTAGTATTTTCATGTTTGTTGTTGAGTCGGACTATAAAAGAAGGCGAATGTCATGTGATATATCATGTCTGAATTAATAAAAATCTAATTCGTATTCTTTGTTTTCAATTTTTCTCTGGGTGAGGTAATTAACTTCTTCAACTTTGTTCTAAGTTCCCGGGTGGCGTTTCAATTTAGGTGTCGGTTGACTTCCTTACCATGTTTTCTGTCATCAGTACACTCATGCAACATTGCATCATCATGACCACCACCTCCTCAATCTTAACCAAAGTTATGCTCCCAGGACTATGGTGCAACGGTAGGGCGACTGGTCGCTATCCCAATCATTCGCGGTTCGATTCCCAGCTATGGCGTATTTGCAGGAATTTTCCCTCCAAATGGGGCGCGAACCCTGGGACGCTGGGCTTCTAGATTGCCACCGTGAGCGCTTCCCAATTTACCCTGGCGGTCGGTGGGAAACTACTGTGGGGCTGGGCTGATCGCCTGAGGTTGAAAAAACCTCATTAATCATAGGTCCCCGGGGCTATGGTGCAGTAGTAGGGCAATTAGTTGCTATCCCAGGCATCCGCGGTTCGATCCCTAGCTACGGCATATTTGTAGGAATTTTTTCTCCAAATGGGCGCGCGAACCCTGAGACGCTGGGCTTCTAGATTGCCCACCGTGAGCGCTTCCCGATTTACCCTAGCGGCCTGTGGGAAACTTCCGTGGGGTCGGGCCGGATGCTCGAGGTTGAAAAAACCTCATTAATCATGTTTTTTTAAACCAAAGTTGTTGCTCACCATTTCACACTTGCAATTTCTGCAACCAACCTCCCTCACTATCAACAGCAATAAATGTAACGTTAGTGGTGGCGAGGTTGTTGATGAACTTGTAGGTTAGCATCCACCTTCTACAGGCCATAATGATCCATGCAATAGTAGTACAATACGGGAACATTAAAGGTGATAAGTGCAATAGTGAAGTATAACTCTAACATTGAAGTTACTATCAGACCTTGTAATGTTGCTCCTTTTTTTATCTTATCTTTGATCTCATTCTTTTTGTCTTTGTCATTTCTTGCATATTTGGTGCCATCATTCTCCACTTTGGTAATTGCTTTAGTGGTTTCTCTCCATAGATTTAGGGATTACATTGAGTTTAGAATTGGAGGTGGTTTCTGTGCATTTTAAGTTTGAGGGGAGTTAAGGATGAATATTATACTGAGAAGCTTTTACACTTTGAAGATCAGATTAACTCATCAACTTTAGTCCAGAGCATTGGATTGTCAAAGACTATCTGCTACTTTGATGTTGTTTTGTTTTTTGGTTATCCATGTCAAGTGCTATATCATTCTTATTTTTTGTTCGTCAGGTTGTTTCAATTGTGTGGCAAACTAGTAGTTGATCAATGTTTATGCTCCAACTCGCAAAAGAGTGTTAGAGTTAATGATTATATATGTTGACTTAAAAGATATAGGTCTAGTATCTGATGAAATGATAATTACTAGTTGTTATGTTAAAATCATTTATTTGAATGTAATCGTCTCTTTAGATGAGATTGGTACAATTTTGTCCCTGCCATCTTATTACACGAGAGAAAATTATAATTGGATTTATATGCATTGCCCTGCTTAGATATCCTTGCAAACAAAGTTCTTTGGCATTCTACATCATGGTTGTCATTTTCATGGACTCTATCTTGCTGTAAAACAATATGTACCTTATATTTTTCACTCCACATCAATTCCTAATTCATGATGGCATTTATGCACTTCAATATTTGAAACAGAACTAATCTGGACTGTGGAGGTTTCATACTAGGTCTTGAAGATCTCTGTCTGAACAAGACATGGAGCAATATATTGTGTGTTCTAAATGTGATCTGGTAATACCAGATATTTCAGTTGGTCAAACTCTATGATTCAATAAAAACAATGTTGGCCTGGTTTAACTTTGTGACTTTTTGATGACTTGATTTTTGGTCTCTAAATGGAGCTTATGTATCTTCAGCAACACCTATATAGGTTATTTGATATATGTAAATTGATCTAGCTGATAAAACTTTCAAATTTGGTGAGATCATATCCACAAACTGATGAGTTCATACAATAATCATCCTATTGCCTGTTTAGCTCGACAATAAATACGTAGGAAGACATGGGTATATTTTTGTGATTCTATTAACTTGTGCAGTTACTAACAATTGCTTGAGAAATTGTATCAATCTTTTTCTATCTGTTAGATTTTGCAGATTTGTGCTCCCGTGGGTTTCAAATTTGCAATTCATACATGGAGCAAGCTCATTCTTGGAGGACTTCCTCTCTTTTCCAAGTCTTCTTATTCCAGGAAGCTCTTGGTTGGCGGTTCATTGGTCTTGGAGATTTCCTCCTTGTCTCTTTTGTCAACTATACTTGAGGCAAGCTACTGTTCCATCACCACAAGGACCAGACAGTATGCAGCTTTCTTCTATAGTTAGTGTTTCATCAACAATCTTTTACGAGGAAAAATCAACTTGTTTATGCTGTATTTTATGAATTCTCAGTTTCAGTTTGCTCTGATATAGGTCTTCGTTAGCAGTGTCTACCTGCACATCATCCTAAATTCAGGCTCTTCTGCACTTGAGGTTGAAGGAATATTCAGTATATATTGCTTTTGTCCTTTCTTGCATCATCAACTTCAAGTTTTATCTTTATTATGATTTAATAAGGTTGAATTAGATACTTACAGTTTCCTTCCATCCTTGCCTAAGCATTCCACATGCTTTTCATACAGCCAAAATGATTTATTAATAGTTGATTGCAACTTTGTTTAAGGTTCAAGGCAGTAGAAATTAGTTAACTGATTGCTGAAAGGTAATACTTCTGTGTATGGCCATCAAGATGATCTAGCATCTATCACATTTCAAATCGTAGTGAATCTTTCCTGAAACTTGTCAAAGTTTGATAGCATACATAAAAGGGTTCTACTGTTGAAGCATTAGTCTTGTTTTGGTTCTATTGTGTTGTTGGAGATTATACGGAGATTCAGCTCCAACAACGATGGAAAGGTCAGTCGAATTGCACTTAGTGCTGCTTTGACACGCAAGTTGAGACATGATGATCAATTAATTGTTACAGGTACAAACTAATTAAAGAAGTTGGAGATGGAACTTTTGGAAGTGTTTGGCGTGCACTTAATAAACTGACTGGACAAGTTGTATGTTATTTCTCTTTATTGTTTATTTATATCTATCAAATGCTATAGCCGTAGTATTTTTTTGTCATCTTTTTCATGTTAGTAAGGTGGCTTTGTAGGTTGCAATTAAGAAAATGAAGAGGAAATACTACTCATGGGAGGAGTGTATGAATCTTCGAGAAGTTAAAGTAAACCACATTTTTTCTGCATTTTGTAACTCATTTATCATCTTATTTATATTTAGTATAAAGAAGGTTATAACATTGGTTTTTTTTTTCAGTCTTTGCGGCGCATGAACCATCCAAATATTGTCAAGCTCAAGGAGGTCATAAGAGAAAATGATATCTTGTACTTCGTGTTTGAATACATGGTATGACAATTTACACTTTCTTATAATTTATTTCTATAATAGTCTCAGATATTTGATAAATTGCAATATCTA
Source organism: Boesenbergia rotunda (assembly GCA_024364735.1). Taxonomy (NCBI): domain Eukaryota; kingdom Viridiplantae; phylum Streptophyta; class Magnoliopsida; order Zingiberales; family Zingiberaceae; genus Boesenbergia; species Boesenbergia rotunda. Next base: position 230,447 of record JAGFNQ010002269.1, read on the forward strand.
TAGGAATTCAACCTTTTCCAAATTATGAAAGACAGAGGCAAGGGTTTCTCAGAGGCAGAAATTCGTAATTGGTGTTTTCAGATATTTCAAGCCCTTTCTTACATGCATCATCGTGGATATTTTCACCGTGATCTTAAGCCTGGTATTGCCTATTGTGATTATATAATTGCTAAGTGGTGCATACATCTTGAAAATTACTGGACACATTTGGTTTGATTAGCCAATTAGCTAAAATGATACATGGTTGTTGTAGTCAGAAAAAAGTTGATATTTAACATCGTTCTCTCTTAAGATCAAGATTTATACTTAAATCGGACATACTACATGATCAGAAGCTACAACTAGTCATGTTTGTGGTCAAAATAGATATGTTGATAACCTATGTTACTAGCGGTGATCAAGGTTGTAAAAATCGCTAGGCGGTAGTCGGGCGGAGGACTACCGCCTAGCGCCTAGTCGGCGCCTAGGCGGCGCTAGGTGGCATTAGGCGGCACCACAGTGGGGTGCCACCTAGCGCCTAGGTGGCGCGTAGGCGGCTGCCTAAGCCGACTTTTACAACAATGGCGGTGATAATGAAGTTTAGTTAGGAAAACTTTATTATGAAATGGCATATCAACTCAGCAAAGCATATAACAAGCTTGTGAGAAAAAATAGATATTGTTTTTTTAGTAAACGGCTAAAGTGTGGAAGTGTTGCACAGGTACAAGGGCAGGCTAAGAATCTGAGTACCAGAAGTAGCTTTGTTAGAAAAAATTCTTCTAAGGCCGCAGTATATAATAGTGGTTAGATGTTAGCTTCAAGAGGCATAACAAGAAATTCTTGTTTGGAAAAGACAATTTGTTAGGTTAAAACAATTTCATAATCAATGGAAGGATTATAGGCTGTGGGACTTGTTAGTAACTACTTGGGATTTGGGAACCCTAGTAAGAACTAAAGAGACCATTGGTCATCTTTGTCCAAATATTTCCCAGTTGCTTTACTTCCAAGTATTTTGTAAGCCATCTTCTCAGACAACAATTTGAAAAGTGTTGGAGAAAAAGCTTATGATAGGGTCCCAAGAGAAGTTATAATGGAGAAATCTAGAAAAGAGAGGTGTTACTGTAACATATATTGAACTAATTAAGGATATATATCACGATATAACTACTAGAGTAAAGACTGACGGATTAACTGAAACATTTCCAATAAGAATAAGATTACATCAAGGATCAACCTTAAGTCCTTATCTTTTTACACTAATCATGGACGAACTCCATGGTGTATGTTGTTTGCAAATGATATTGTTTTGAATGACAAGACACGTGAAAGAGTAAATGCTAAACTAAAGTCTTGGCAGGAAATACTAGAAGTGAAAGGTTATAGGCTTAGTAGAGTAAAAACAGAATATATGGAATTTACCCGTGGATTGAGACCTTAACCTCATGAAGCGTGATTTATATATATGTACCTTTTCAGAGAGAATATATGAAATTTAAGTTTAGCAATATTAGACGTAATAAGATAATTGTTAAGATAGGAGATGATAAGTTGTCTTGAACTGAGAGCTTTAAATATTTAGGATCATTTTTATAAAATTATGGAGGGATCAGGAGAGATGTCTTACGTAGAATATAAATGGGATGGTTGAAATGGAGGTCAGTGTCGGGTATTTCATGTGATCGTAAAGTACTTCTAAAACTCTATAAAACGACAGTTAGACCCATAGAATAAAATTTCGTTCCGTGTCGCCCTGCACGGGCCGTATTTATCGTTTCACGGGCGATCCGAAATCAGCACAGAAATCTCCATGATTTCGTGCGTTCCGTCATGGCCTCTGTCATGCGGTGACAGATCTCCAGCGTCGGTGGAAGAGTGAGCGTCCTCACGCAAAAACGCTACTTCGCGGTGGCAGTCGTGGCATCGCATGCGCCGTCGAAGGCGTCACGGGACTCCTCTGATGCCGTCGGAAGCTCCACCGAACGGCGCTCGAGCCACCGGCTGCCTCGCGAAGCCTTCGCCTGCGCGCGCTAGGCCTCGCGAGCGAACCCTAATGCCTTCGTTGAAAAATAAATCAAATGATTTATTTAAATAAAACATTTCCTCACCTAAATATTTATCTCAATAAAATATATTTAAAATTAAAAAATTAAATAAATTTTATTTATTAATTTTCTGAAAATTATTTTTACTGTTTTAAATATTATTTAAAAATTCTAAAAATTCTAAAAAAATCTAAAAATTTATAATAAATCAAATTTATATTATTATTATTATTTTGTATTTTTACTGTTTTATTATTTAATTAATATTATGATATTTTTATCATTTTAAATATATATAATTTAAATTAATAATTAATTAAATGAATAAATAAATAATTTATATTATTATATGTAAAGTAGCATTTTGTGTTAATTTATATATTTATTATAGATTTTTTTTTTAATCTTAGAATCAATTTGAAATTTGGATCCATAAATATTAAGATATTAAACTTTTTTACTTTTAGGATTTTTTCTACCAAAACATATAAAGTTTTGGTATAGTAAGGTAACATATTATGATGTATCAATTTTAATTCGAGTTATTGATAGATCAATTTCTTTAAAGAAAATTATATTTAATTTTTTAACAATATTAAGTTGTTCAATAATTGAGAACTTATATAAAATCAATATAAAACTTATTTTTAAATTATACACAATAAACATATTTATCTAATAATTACTATATATTAATAAAAAATACCGAAACCATACCGACACGGCACGATACGATACCGAAACCATATCGTTCAAGTCTGGGACCGAAACCTCGGCACGGGTTGAGATTTTAAACCTTGGTTAGACCTGCTATGTTCTATGGTGTTGAATGTTGGACTATGACTCGGGCACATGAGCAGAAGATGAAAGTTGCAGAGATGAGGATGTTAAAGTGGATGTGTAGACATAGAGGATGGACAGAATAAGAAATGAGAGTATTAGAGAGAAAGTTGGAGTTGCGTCTATTGATGAAAAACTTTGAGAGACGTTTAAGATGGTATGGACATGTACTTAGACGACCAATAAATGTGTCGGTTAGGCGATGTGAAATTATGATAAATACGCACATCAAACGAGGGAGAGGTAGGCCAAAAAAAACTTGGTTAGCGACAATAAAACAAGATAAAATTTATTTAAATATAGATGATGATATAATAGGGGGCAAAGCCCAATGGCGTAAAAGGATCCATATAGCCGACCCCACCTAGTGGGATAAGGCTTGGTGGTTGTTGTTGTTGGTTTATTTCCAAGTTGGTTCTTGAAGTTGTTCTTTAGTGTCCTTCATGGTACTTATTCTTAAATGTTATTGTTTCTTAAGAAATTTACTTTAGAAGTTGGAATTTTGTGAATGAGAGTTCTCGTTCTGAATATTGATCCTGTTATGCCCTTGAAAGTCCATTTACGATATTGTTAGGTTTATGAAAGCCATTTAGCACATCTTTTTATTTTCAGATATGAAAACAGGTGAAGGTGATAGGGAGACTTTATGTCATTCTGTTTAGAACTCACAGGTCATTCTTATGTTTGTAAAAGTCAAGTAATAGTAATTTATTTCCAGAGTTAAAAGCATGATTATATTGTGGCCATATTGATATAGCTTGTGACAGATTGTATTGAATAGTTCACTCCAAGTCTGTCCCATTAATGATATGCTTTTGAAACTTTTTGAAGGTCAGTGAAAATATTTTTCTCAGTTGTCATAGATTGAACACATAAAACCATGCTTTGTTTGATCTATTCACATCCTTTTCATCAATCTATCTACCACTTAAAGCTGTGAATACCTGCTATCCAATTTGATGTTTTCACTATTCACTGGAACTTGGACTTGACTTGTTTTGGAAACTGATTCAGGAATGAAATCATGGATATTCATGTTGTTTCTGCAATTTCTTCAAATATTTGTGTTGATTACAAGGTATTCCTAATGTAGGCATATATTTATGAGGCAATTCTTATTTTGAACATTGTTTGCTGCAATATTCAGAGAACTTATTGGTCACAAAGGACATCATAAAGATAGCAGATTTTGGCCTTGCTCGAGAAGTTTGTTCACAACCACCTTACACTGAATATGTTTCTACTCGCTGGTAAACTTCTTATCCCTTTTATCATTAAATTGTAGTAGTTTTACATATTCTGACTTTCCTATCCATGAATGTGCTAGGTACCGGGCACCTGAAGTTTTGTTGCAGTCATCCATGTATGATGCCTCAGTAGGTATGTTATTAATCAACAACAAACTTGTCAGTCTAAAGCTATGTTTATGTAATTAGTTATATTTGCTGCATTTCTCTTGGTGTAGATATGTGGGCAATGGGTGCTATCATGTCAGAACTATTTACTCTAAAGCCACTTTTTCCCGGTGCAAGGTAATCATGATGATTCACTTGTGTAATTCATTTGAAAAAGCTCAAACTGTGGCTTTCTGTTTAGTTTATTATCTTCTTTATTTTGGTTTACAATTGGCAAGGATTTTTGTATAAACTAAACTTAAATGACAAACTGCAAAGTTGTGTTCTTTAAGCTGTTCACTGATCAGATTTCATAAAAATTAATAAACGCAAAAATAATTACATCCTTAAAGACAATTTGCTAGACTAAAAAATTAACTCACTTATCAGGTTGCTTTACTCACAAGGAAAATTTTCTGCTTTTATGATTATTTCTACTGTGGGATATTCTTTGAGAATTAAATGTCATTCAGAATTTTGGTTTTTGATAAACCTTTTAATTTATGTTGGGAAAACTCAGGTGAACTATGACTAGCTTTTTGTTTCTAGATTCAAAGTTTTGCCTACACTATTATTATAGAATGAATTTATATTCCAATTTAATTTCATTTTAGTTTTCATAAAGTGCTTGACCAGCGAGGCAATCCCCAGGATTAGGATACAGGAAAACTATAATTGAAGTGTTAACTCCACTTGGTTATTCTTTTAATATGTGTTCAATTTTCCTACTCATTTCTTTCTTGTGTACTATTTCTTTTCCCCCTTCTGTTTTACAGTGAAGTGGACGAGATCTACAAGATCTGCAGTGTGATTGGTAGTCCAAATGAGAATTCTTGGGCTGAAGGGTTGCAGCTTGCAGATGTGATGAAATATCAGTTTCCTGTGGTAATTTGTTTGCAAAGTTGTATCCACAAATGCTGGTGACTTGCATAGCATCTGTCAGCTCTTGTTTGTTTTACAAGCTGGGTTGTACAGTACCAATTTACTGATATGATGTTCTATCTGGGGTATTATGTTATATTATGTGTAGGTTATTGGTCATATCTACTAGTGTGCCAGTCATCCTGTCCTGTAATTTATTTTCTACTGAAATCAGTGTCTACTGTGGTTTTTTTTTTCTCAGAACCAAAAGATTTTTTTTTTAAGGCATCAGTCAAATTATTTTCTTGGATTTTGAAACCTGATGTCCTTGTTGAGCCCACCATAAAGCATCCTTCTAAACTTGTAGCCACCCAATTCATTCTTTGTGAGTATTAATTGTTATAGTTATGTTGAACAACTGAATATAAACCTCATTAAACCAGCTCTATGAACAATTAGAAGTGGGAAGGGGAAGGAGATGCATTGAGTTGATTATCACATGCAATTTATTGTTTTATAACTGGTGACTTGAAAAATTGAAGTAAATGAATGTTAATGGAAAGATTGGGATTAAAAATGTAGGAAGGTATTCAATTAGTCGATGTTACTCTTCTTGTTTGGTAACTTTTCATGGAGAAAAGGTATTTTATTAGTTAATTTAATTGTCTTAGATATTTTGTTTTGGGGGCTTTTGCATGCTTATTATTTGGTCATTTGGTTTCACTTTACACATTTTTGCCTTCTCATGTGCACATTTGCTCATTACAATTCCATTGATTCAAACATGTAGACAAATGCTCGTTTCTGCCCCATTCCATTCCTCCTATTTCTGGTAGCCCCAAACAAACTATATGTAATTCTTCAAGATTTAAGATTTTGGCTTGAATTGCTTGTGGCTCTAGATGGAGATAACACAGGAAACTCACGAGACACTCTTTAACAAAATGGCTGTTAATATGACACTCTTTTTCTTTCTTTTTTTTACACTAAATGTGATTGTTTGAGACTAGTTTCTTTTTTAACACCCATCATAACATTTTAGGAGGTATCATGGTTTCTTAGGTTGGTAAAACATATATGCAAGTTCTTTTGTTCTCAAAGATTTTGTTAGTGTCTGAATGCATGTTATAATTCATTGTAGATATTACAAGCGTGAAAGTCATCAGTTCTTAGGGACAAGCCTCTCTGTTCTTATTTGCTTCTATTTTATAGGATTACTTATTTCTTAGGTTGTGTTGTTTGCTGCAATCTTTTTTCCTTCAAGAGTTTCTATCTACCAATTTCTAGTGTCACAAAGGCTTATATCATCATGGTGTTGCTATATCTCATGTAATATAATATACCATCAATGTGAAACATAACTTTGTTTCTTGCACAAACTTTATTAAAGAGGATTTTTTTTCCTTGTTTCTGGCAGTGCTCTGGTGTCCATCTATCATCACTAATTCCATCAGCCAGTGAAGATGCAGTCAATCTAATTTCAGTAAGCTTTGTTGACTTTAACTGCATGTTTTTACAAGATACAAATATATTCTTTATGCCATCTTAGTTGAATCATTTTGTAACATTAGTAAGTCTTAGGTGCTATTAATGTTACATGTAGGCACTTTGTTCCTGGGATCCATGCCAGAGACCAAAAGCAGCTGAAGCTCTTCAGCATCCGTTCTTTCAAGTGAGCATCTCCTTCCTGCAGAATTGTGTTTGTGCATTTTATGCTGGTTTTTGAAGAAGAGCAGGTGCTAAAACTATTTCATTGTTGTTGCAGTCTTGCTTTCATATCCGTCCACCTCTTCATTCTAGGGAGGGAAGATTATCTCACACGCCTCCTGGTTTGTGTTATTTTGCATCCTTATTCCCATGTTTTCAATATCAGATAGCATTCTCAAACTTGTCAAACTCTATCTTGTTCCAGTTGGGATTAAGGGAGCTACGGAGCAGCATAGTAGTAGAAGAAAATCAGCTGGATCTCTTTCTGTTACAAGATCAGCGAATAGTGTTTTGCTAACAAAGGCGAATTCTCCTCTCAGAGCTGGTATTTTCTTATGTAGTTTGACATTGAGCATCGCATAAATTAGGAACGTCAGATTTAAAAGATGAAAACTAATATGCCATAATTGAACTTGTGAAATCCCATTAAATTTCTGAATTTTAGTTTGTTACTCAGACTCGATCATTACTTCACTCTACGTGGTAGATCTTCATCACTTATATCGCTACCTGCAATTTAGGAATTCAATCAAACATGGCCCTGAATTTGTTACTAAGATGGAAAATCTATTCCATCGAGGGCTTAATTTTTATCGTCCTTTGCTTTTTATAGGTGCGCAGAGGAAACTGGAAATGGATAAACAGGTGAGCTACTTGCAGATTTTCTTGGTGTCCTTTGTATTCTACCTTTTTTTTTTGTTCTCATTAATATTCTATTATTGTTCACTGCAACTAGGAGCTCGAAAAAAGAGAGAGATCTGTGAAGCAATCTCGCTATAAACCACCTGCAAGAAACGTTCCAGGCAAAGATACTTTCCGTGCCAGCCATTTCACTATGATTTTCTTTTTTAGCGCATTCTTTGATCATCCATCTGTCTTCATGCAGCATACTCGGGGCGCATCACTCATAAGGTGGTCGATTCTCAAGCGAAGATGATGTGTGCTGAAACAGCAGACAAATTGGCACGGATGTCAGTGAGCTCCGGCACACAGCTGAAGAGCACAAGACTGCCCCCACCACCACCTCCGATGAAAGCTGGTGGTTGGCACGGCCGAACGGATTTTCTCGCTCGATCACACGAGATTCCTTCTGCCAAAAGGTACTCAAGGAAAGTCATGGGCTGAGATTCCTGCGGCATTGGGGGATGCCGGCATCAAGGTCGACGACTTGCACGCTTCTGTAGCTGTTGTACTTTTCCAGTTCTATCTCGCCTACTAATTACTGTATATTCCTTCCTTGTTTGCTCGAGTTGCTTCTGGGTACTCTGCTTGGAAATTAACACAATGGAATCTGTGAATGCTTGCTAGTTTTGCCTGGTATTTTGCTGAGAAAGTGTTTGTATTAGGGTGAATGTTGGCTAGGTCAATTGTATTAGATTGAATCTCTATTATTGAATTTTCAAGTTGTCATCCAATTCACAAGTATTTTAAATGACACATTTAATGTAATACAAAAACAATTATGAATTTAAATGATACCATTGTAAGTGCTCAATGACTTATGATAACATTAACTAACTAAACAAATTAGGGAGAATAATTTGCATTCATAATGGAGATTACAGTTTTGTAGCTTACTACAACTCATATATATCATCAGTGCACAATATTACTTCAACAACAACAAATATACCATCAGTCATTAGTTATACGGCCGGTGTATCGCCATCCTACCACACTGCTGCCTGTGCATAACTAGTTCCCCAGTCGAACAAGTCAATGCTTCGTCCATCCACCTACCAAACTCATAATCAAGATCGCAATGAAGACCACTAATCTCATTGCTCGACGCCATAATCAGGTCGAATAGTTGCTCCTCGTCGCGGCCGAGCTCAAAATGTTGCCGATCGAGGTGATCGGAGGAGTGTCGGCTCGCGGGCTCAAGACTTTTTGATTGTTCATCTTGAGGTTGAGGTCGTCGTTAGACATTGACCTTCTGCTCAAGTGTGTATTCCAGTGGTTCTTGATCTCGTTGTCTGTTCGTCCGGGCAATCTTCCAGCAATCAACGACCATCTACAAAGAAAAATAATCAATATTTTTTAATATATATATATATATATATTTAAAAAAAGAGCATATTTTAAATTACTAAATTTCCCATTGATTTAACTCGTGGAAATGAAACGAATCCAATCGGAGATCAATCATTCGTTCACATAGTTGTCAGTCCACGTGGCATAGTTCGGTCGGATGATTAAAACTTTTTTTTTCATAAAATAATATAAAATGAATAAAAATAAGATTTATTACTCACTTGTTGCCGAGAAGGTTATGAAGTCGAATGATAAGATCCTCTTCCTCGTCGGTGATGTTCCCTCTCTTGATGCCCGGCCTCAAATAGTTCAACCACCTCAACCTGCAGCTCTTCCCACATCTCTTCAGCCCTACCCATAACGAAGAAGAAGAAGAAGAAGATTATGATGATGTTAAACTTGATTAATTAGCAAAAAAATGGAAATTAATTAAGGTCAATTAATTAATCTCACCGGCTTTAGCAGGAAGTGTTCTCCAGTTCTTTTCGCCATGGCATTTGACGTACTCTGCCAACCTACGATCCTCCTCCCCAGTCCACGCTCCTCTGTTCACCACCACGCTCGCCACCCCTTTCTTCTTCCTCCTGCTCTTCCCCTCCCTCTCCTCCTTTTTCATCCCCATCTTCATTAAATGCGCAGGTACCTTCTCCCTGGCGGCAGCAGTCTTGCTCATTTATAACGTAGCAGAGACAAGCCTACTGTTGCGTGCATGGGACCATAAATATCCCTCGCATGCATGACGTACGGAGACTGTTCTTAATTAGTTTCTACTGCTACTCTGCAGTAAACTCTGCAGTAATCTCTGTCTACTGCCCAAAGAATAGAGAGAAGAAGAAGAAGAAGAAGAAGAAGGGTTGGTGAGATTTGTTGGACGAATCCAGTAATAGTTTACGATCTGACCTACAGTGCAATTCATTGATTACTGATGGAGAATGCATTCATGTGGTGTGGTTTGGCTTTACTGATCAAGTTTGGCCCTCTGTGGCTTTTTCTCCTTGGAGTTTTTTTTGCATCCAGGCATTTGTTTTTTCCCCCTTTTTTTAAAATAAATATATAAAAATAAAAATAAAAAAGTAGTGAGGATGCAGATTGATGTATTGCTCGTGAACTGAGGATGTGATGTATGAGTTAGGTGAAGGGCACAAAGCAGAGTTAGTTGAGGAATAAGTTTAGTTTGTGTTTGTTTGATTGGGTGGTGGATGGCCCAATATGAGAAAACTTGAGGTCCTCACTTGTAAAGATAAAAAATTATCCATCAACTTGAGGACGTGTAATAAATAAGGGATCAAGTAATATTTTTAATAATTATTTTTGATTTTTAGAAAATTGAAAATCATTTTAAAGACATTTTTTATTAAAACAAATAGTGACTTAAAAAATAGTACGAATGTAAAGGAACTAATCAGTTGAATAATATAAAAATATTAATATTTAATTCAAATTCAAAAAGTATATATGATATTTGAATTTAATTTAACCCCAATCTTTAACAATCTCATGTTTAGCCTATTTTGTGGAGTAATCTTTGCTTTCTGTCTAAATTGCTTTAAGTTTCTTTGATTATTAATTTTGTACGAATTTATGATTTTATCAAAATTAACTTGTACATAGATAGCTCACTTGCTAATCGAATCTCGTCTAATGCCATCTTTTAATATATAATTTATTTACGTAACAATAATAATCAACTCTTATCTCAAAATGGAGTATGTGAATTATACTCAAATCAAGTATATGAATTATAACTCGTTTACACAAATCAAAGTCTTGATGATAAAAGACGATTTGTTCGTTTCAACACTTTGTCAATCGTTTCAGGGCCAATATAAAGGAGATAAATCACGGGCTACTAGTCCGACAGTGACTAGTGCATAAAGGAGGACAAATACCAAGCTTCGTCGAGATTTGATCTCCAAAAACTCATGATGTAATTCCTCATGCAATTATCATCCATCAGTGAGAACTACATAAATCAAATTCTTAAATTTATGCAATGAAGTGTGAGAGTATTCTTTTCAACATATTATTAAGAGGAGTTGATACAAGCCAAGCCACTCCTACAAGTCCTAGTTGAAGTGCTAAAAGACTTGTTGGTATGGAATTGAGCAGTGCCTTGTAACATATATATGGTGAAGCAGGCAGCTACCTTTCTTCCTAAGATTCATCTCCATGCATGCCTCGGCTCATCTGATGGTCCAACAAGATCTCTGAGACTTTCAGTTGCTCCAACTAGAGATTCAAGCCGCTCGAGTTCATGACTACAGTCGAACTCTAATTCGCTTAGCTCAATTCCATCGCATGGACATTTTCCGAATATTGATTTTGCTCAAGTTTGACACCTTCAAACAATCTTCCACGGTGAAATGGCTCGCCGGATATTATAGAAATAGTTACTAAATGGAAATATACTTAAAAACCAACTTCGTAGCTATTGAGATAATCTGAATTGATAATCTCAAACCGTAAAATAAGAAGAAAGAGCTGTTGGAAAGGTGGGCTCCCTCGAAAATTTGATCGAGATATCCAAAGCCGAGACCGAGATGTCCGAAGCCGATAACGAAATGTCTGAGATCGAGATGTGTCTTGACCCGTGATCAAGATGTCTGAGACCGAGTTGGAAGAAAGGGTCGCTAAGGTTTACATGCTGTAGTTTCTAAAAATAGATTCGCCTCCCTTTAGTTGTGCTTCGAGGTTATGATGAATGTTTCTTTCCTAAGATACAATGGCAGAACTGCATATACAACACCAAGTACTAGTTATTATGGCGAACTGAGAAAATACTTAATTACTATCACGGGCAAACCATCGAGCGAAAATGCACAGTGGAGAGAAGATTTGGGAGAACAAAGGTAGAAGAAAATCTAAGTTATTTATGCTTCTCAGTAGTTTCTTTCTTCTACTGTCATAGCCTCCTTATATAGGAGCTTAGAGAAGAAGTAGTAGTGCCCTCGGGCGTAGCACAGATGGTGAATGCATGACATTTCTAATGTAATGGCTAGGGGTCGATTTTTAGGAGGTGATGCCCTGCATTTTCAACCCCACCATGCACTTATTATCTGTGTACCTGTATGAGCCTCCATCCATATACGTGGGGTCGACTCTATGGGCATTAAGGTAGCAGATCTACCTTTTTCAGAGAAAAAGTTGCAACCAAAGGTTGATTAATGAACATTTATTACCTTTACTCGCCCAGATCAAATGTCACTCAGCCACGGATTCACAATTAATCAGCAATTAATTCATCCATTACACATCAGCGCAAGCAAAAATTGATACGTCGGAAAATATTAGTTGTTCCACTTGGGCAAATTTTATCTCGATCCGGTCTGACATTCGATGCATATAGGTCATGCTTGCACGCTAATCAATTTGGTTCAGTGCAATCCAGATTTAGATTTACACCCCTTATGCACCCACACATGAGAGAGAGTATCTCCTCATGTATTTGTTCACAACATCAATGTATGTAATACAATATAAACCAACAATAAAGCTATGAAAATCCCAATGTAAGATTGAAAATTCATGCACAATAGAGTCTTCTTCATTCACCTCTTATTGTTTCCATTCAAATTTCCGACAATCTCCCAAATGAAAGGAAATAAAATATGTGATATTGTTGAGTCTATATATGATAGGTATGTTTTACTCTTTGAACCTGTTGGGGATCGGTGTGCAGAAAAGAGGGGGTGAATAGACGGTCACCCACATTTTGTGTTGGTTCTTCCTACACGGTTAGTTTACGCAAGCGGAATAATATAAACTAAAACTAACACAAAAGAAGACAAATCAATTTAACGTGGTTTGAAGATAAAGCTTCCACTGCATGGTTGTTCGTAAGGTGGATGATCTCGATCTGTCAGTGGATGACTCCCTGAAAAGCCTCCGGCTAGCTCGTGTCACTCCTTATGAGTGGAGAAACCTCATCACAACCTTGCAACCACACCTTAGCACTTGTAGATTACTAATAAGTTTTACCCAAGCTTATTTCGTCAACATTTGCCTAGCCAAACCGAGCTCTATTAAATAGAGCTCGCCCCTAAAATAGTCGTTACCAGTCGACTGGTGCCAACACTAGTCGACTGGTCCACTCGAACTCGAACATTACAGCCCAACGTTTAAATTCCAACCGACACCAGTCGACTGTACAGAAGATCAATCGACTGATCTTTCTGTGCCCAACACCAATCGACTGTTCTAGGCAACATTCGACTGCCCAAACCCTAAACCCAAGGTTTCAATCTCGAGTACACTCACTCAACACTCGTTCTCGCCCGACCAACCTAGACCTAGCTTTCTAGCCTCCTCCATCAGCCTTGCATCCCTCGGATGCCTCTCCATCTTTCACGCCTTGCCTTCTGGAGCTTCGTTCCGCCTCGGCCATTGTTGTCGGGTCTTCCTTTACCAAGATGCCACTTGGACTTTTTTTCTTCGTACCTATATCTTGCATTCTCACAATTCAACATCAAATACAACAATAATCCTAACTTAAACATTTGCCCAAACATCAAAACCCAAGGTACCTAGATTGCTCCCACAATCTCTCCCTTTTTAATATTTGACAACCCATTTAAGTTAGGGAAACAATAAAGCAAATGATCATGCATAAATTATGGAACCTAATCTTAGGCTCTCTGTTTACCTAAACTCCCCCTTGAGTAGGTTTTCCTTGCAAAGGTACTTCTCCCCCTTTGCCAACAAATGCTCCCCCTTCACCTAAGCTCCCCCTGAGTTTGGATTTCTTGCAAAGGTGTATTGGTTTCCCACTTAAACCCAACACTTCTCTCCCTTTGTCACACATCAAAAAGAGCTCCAACAATATCCCAATTATTGAATTATTTAACCTTGAAAGACCACAAACATTGTGGTTTAACCCCCATAAGGTTATACGTAAGTCCAACATCATCAAGACATATTTCGACTTTGCTGAAAATAATTTCAGCCTGTATCAGTCAACTGAGACACTTATTAGTCAACTGACCTAGTCGAAAATCAATCTCACAAATTATCAGTCGACTGCCCTCTGCATCAGTCGACTGATACCCTGATATCAGCTCATTTCTATATTTCTGACCCAATTTCAAAAATACACCAGAAATTTCATAAATCTCCAAAAAATCTCAAATTTTGTGGAGTGATTTGTGGTACCCGTGTCTACTTAGGAAAAATACATTTAAAAATATATATATCTCGAATCCCAAGATTGACACAAACCCCAAAACTATCTAAATGGTTTAATAGAACCTTGACCTAAAGTCCTAGTTTTGGCTTCCTCTTGATGTATTTGCCCATGCCAAACCACAATGCATATCTAGCATTGGTTTATATGACATCTACATATCAAAAATCAATTTACATGCAATATGACCCCAATGTCATATTTTCATGCATGAAACATAAACTCAATGTGCCAAAACCTAAGGATTGAGACTCAAATTCGTCTCTAACCCTTTAGCACACTTCATGATTCTTCTGGACTTTCGGAAGAAATCCTCCCAAGATTCATTTACCATGGGTCCCAAATTTGACTCTTAGAGCTCCCCTTGAGCTCTTAACCTTAGTCACCTCCTTAGGTGACTCATCCAAGGTTACTAAGCCACACCGGTGTACCTCTGGTGAACCTTGGTTCTCAACCGTTACCTTGTTAATCTTGGACGTCTTGCCCTTGATTACTCCTCTCTTACTAATGTCTTGTGCCCTTCTAGCATTTGACATTCTTTTGATCTTAGAGGTACTCAATTTGACATTTTTGCGTTTTTAATCACTCAAACAAATATCAAGTCCCCTAGGTCCAATAATGAACCTATCTAGGACTCTATCCATTTCCTCAAGATTTGTCTTCAAGACTTGATTTTTCAATTCCAGAGTTCTAACACTAGAGTCAACATGTTCATCTTGGACATTTTAGACCTACCCACCTTCCTAGACATATGTCTGTCCTTCTTAGGATCAATGCCTTGATCATTAACTACCTTCCTCACTTAGGCATGGTAGTTTTGGTCTTATTAGGTCTAGCTTTGGGTAATGATTTCTTAGGGTTATCTACCTTGTTAACCCTATTATTATCATTATATCTAAATCCATGATTATGCTTGGGTAAATAATCTCCATTATTTTTAACAAGCATATAGGAATTTGAAATTGGATTAAATTTTAAATAAGGGATTACCTTCCCTTTTACTTTTAAAGCTCCCCCTTAACTTGAGCTCCTCTTCTTCTCCAATGTCTTCAAATACCCTAGCTTCTTGAGCTTTCCTTTCCTTGGGCATCTTGTGTGGTAGTGTCCCCGCTCACCACACGTGAAGTAAATTATATGCTTGTTCTCCTTAGCTCCATCCCTACAACCCATATTAGTTTAAAATGAACTTTACCGGGTTTAGGGTTTACCATTTTTACCTTCTTGAGTGAAGGATATTTACTCTTGTAGTGTCCCATTTCCCCACACTCAAAACACTTGATGTGGGATTTCCCACTCCTCTCGATAATTGAGGTTGAGAGTTGAGCTTCCAAGATCTCCTCCAACTTGGATTGCTCTTCTTCTTCCTCACTTAAGGATGTGGACGATTCCACTTCCTCCTCCTCTTCGAATGTTGAGCTCGATTCAACTTCCAATTGATCATTCTCCTTCTCTTGGACCAATGAGCCCTTATCCTTGGGCTCCTCCACTCCTTGCTCTTGTATAGAATTCTCATATAGAGCTATCACCTTTCTCCATAGTTCATAAATATTCTTGTAATCACCTACACGGGACACAATATAAGAAGGTAATAGATTTAACACAATTCTCGTTGCTGTTGGTGCAATCTTGGTTAGGTCAGGGTTGACCTAGTTTGACTAGCTCGGGTGAACTTAAGTCTGACTAAGCTTGGTAAGCTTGAGTTTGGATGTTTCGATGGTTGATAATGATGTTTGAATGTCTTATGATGTTTGAATATCATATGATGTCAAGTGGGTCAAGGTTGACTGGAGACTTGACTAGGTGAAGTCCAGGTGGATCGGGGAGATCGTATGCTGGCATGGGAAAATACCTAGTAGGACTAGGCATACCTAGTGGGACTAGGTGAAGTCCAGGTGGATGGGAGAGATCGTACGCTGGCATGGGAAAAGACCTAGTGGGACTAGGCACACCTAGTGGGACTAGGTGAAGTCCAAGTGGATCGGGGAGATCGTACGCTGGCATGGGAAAAGATCTAGTGGGACTAGGCATACCTAGTGGGACTAGGTTAAGTCCAGATGGATCGGGGAGATCGTATGCTGGCAAGGTGGAAGTCTACCGAGAGACTAGACCTAACTCGAGGGTTAGACGAATCTGGTTGGGAACCAGGTTAAGTCCGAGCTGGGAGCTAGACAGTAGAAATCCAGGTTGGTCAAAGGGGTTGACCGGACACTTGGTAGGGGATCCTAAGCTTGTGAAAACAAGTTAGGTTGGACTCAATCAATTGGGTAATCGATTGAGTGAATCGATCAGCTGATCGATTAGAGCTGTTGGCATGAGAGGACAGAAGTGTTGGTGCAATCTTGGTTAGGTCAGGGTTGACCTAGTTTGACTAAGCTTAGGTGAGCTTAGGCCTGATAAGCTTGGTAAGCTTATGGTATGGTCGTATGTTTCGATGTTTGAATGTCATATGATGTTTGAATATCGTATGATGTCAAGCGGGTCAAGGTTGACTGGAGGCTTGACGGGAAAAGACCTAGTGGGAGTAGGCACATCTAGTGGGACTAGGTGAAGTCCAGATGGATCGGGGAGATCGTACGCTGGCATAAGAAAAGACCTAGTGGGACTAGGCACACCTAGTGGGACTAGGTGAAGTCCAGGTGGATCGGGGAGATCGTATGCTGGCATGGGAAAGGACCTAATGGGACTAGGTGAAGTCCAGATGGATCAGGGAGATTGCATACTGGCAAGGTGGAAGTCTACCGAGAGACTAGACCTAACTCGAGGGTTAGGCGAATCTGGTTGGGAACCAGGTTAAGTCCGAGCTGGGAGCTAGGCAGTAGAAATCCAGGTTAGTCAACGGGGTTGACCGGACACTTGGTAGGGGATCCTAGACTTGTGGAAACAAGTTAGGTTGGACTCAATCGATTGGGTGAATCGATCAGTGGATCAATTAAGGAGGTTTATGCGAGAGGACAGAGGGTGGCTGAATCGATTGAGTAATCGATTCAGCCTTCCCTTAATCGATTGGTCAATCGATTAAGGTGTTTCTTGATCGATTGGGGTAATCGATCACAGAGGTTTGCGCTAGGGAACAGAGAAGCTCTGAATCGATTGGGTAATCGATTCAGGCCACGGGTAATCGATTGGCTAATCGATTACCGTTCGAAAACTAGCCGTTGAACGGCTAAATCCTACGTGGTAATCGATTGGGTAATCGATTACCAAAACCCTAGGCGTCGGGTATAAGGGCTTTCGCGCAGGTTTTTGGACGCAGCTCTTCTCCCCTTCTTCTCCTTCATTGGTGCTATCTCAAGGGAAGTCTTGGAGGACTTTGCTGCTGCATTTCCAAGATTCTAGAGGCAACCACAAGCTTAAAGATAGCAAGGAAAGCAAAGAGAGTTTATTCATTGTAAATCTTGTAAGATTTCATTTGTATTTTGCTTTGTTTCTTGTTGTATCTTCTTGAAAGCTTGTAAGAGGTTTCTCCACCTCAAGAAGGAAATCTTTCATAGTGCATGAGAGAGTGAGGAGAGTGGATCCTTGGATTAGTCACCCGACCGGGGTGGATACCAAGTAAAATCCAATGTGTTAGCATTGCTTGAAGTCTTCTGCCGCAACAAATCATCTACAAGCGAATCGGAGCTAATCACCCCCCCTCTAGCTCGTCTACCGGTCCCAACAAGTGGTATCAGAGCAAGGTTGCTCTGCTTTGGACTCATCGCCAAGAGGGCAAGAGCTAGAGGAAGAAGAAGTTGGAAGAAACCCTAATTTCAAGAAGTCATCATCAAAAGGGTTCAACTTCAAAAATGGAGTTTGGCTATGACACAAGAGCACCTCCACCATTCGACAAGGCAAATTTCGATCTTTGGAAGTCAAAGATTGAAAATTATTTCATGATGGAGATAGAGCAATGGTTTGCTCTAATGGAGGGTTTTGAAGCTCCAACAAGCTCAAAAGAAAAGCTTCTCAAGAAAAGCAAATGGAATGAGGAGCAAATCAAGAGATGCGAGGCCAATGACAAAGTGACCAAATTATTGGTCAATCTATTGCCAAGCACCATCTTGGACAAGATTGGAGAATTTCAAGACGCCAAAGAGCTTTGGAGCAAATTGGCAAAGCTTCATGAAGATCCCTCCACTGTACCAAGTCAAGATAAATCCGAAGAGGGTGATTCATCAAGTGAAGAGGACTCGGAAGTTGAGAGGTGCTCAACATTCGAAGAGGAAATTCAAGAAGCTTCTACTTCAAGGATTGAGGAGGAGCAAAATATGACATCGGCCAACGAAGAAAAGGAAGAAGTCTCCACCTCTAGGATTGAGGGGGAGCAAAGGCCACTCACTCCGGAAAATGAAGAAGTATCTACTTCCGGATCAAGTGAAGAGTCATGTGACACCCCTACAAGCAAAGGTATAAAAATCTCTATTTGTAAAAATAAAGATCACATTATTTGCTTTGAGTGTAGGGAAAGAGGACATTATAAAAGTAAGTGTCCAAAATTGGTCAAGAAGAAGGTGAAAATGGCACCCAAGACCAAGGAGAAGCCAAAGGAGGTCGGCCCCGTGACAAAGAAAGATAAGAAGCACATTGTGTGCTTCTCATGTAAGCAAAAAGGACATTACCGAAATCAATGTCCAAAGGGGAAGGATCCAACCAAAGTCAAAAGGAGGAGCTCAAATCAAGAGGAAGCCTCCAAGAACAAGCTTAAGGTACCATTAGGTAATGGTAATTATTTTCATCATGATAATATGCATGCTAGGGAAAATTTTTATCATTTTAATGCAATTTATCATGAACATAGGAGGCATGAAAAACCTAAGGAGAACTATAGGGCTTTCCATGCTAGGACTACCACTTCTAAGGATAGGGAAGGTGTTAAATTATTTAATGATAGACCTATCCACACTAAGGCCAAAAAGAAAAATCACCAAGGCTATACTAGAAAACCAAGCCTTGAGGATGTAATGATTGAAAATCAAGTTTTGAGGTCAAAACTTGAAAAATTAGAAAAATCCCTTAAGAAGATAGAAAATCTATTAAAGGGATCAAAAGGTCAAAACCTAGATTTAGGAAGTCAAGGACCTTCTAGGAGCAAGAAAGGTTTGGGATAGAAACCTAAAACTAAGGATGATGGTCCATCCTATCATAGAGTTCCATATAGATATGGAACTCAACCTAGGTCTAAAAGTCAAGTCAAGGCCACAAAGGAAGCTATTCCTAGAGTTGACCAAGACAAGACTAACATGACTAAGGCTTCCGAGAAGTCTAGAAGAGTCACTAGGAAGGTATCAAGGGAAGTTATCCCTAGTGAATACCTAGAACACCCAAGGAGCACCAATAGGTTTTGGGTGCCTAAGAGTGTGTTCGCCACACCCTAGATAGGTCTAGGGAGTGTCAACTCAAATTGGAAGGGTAGTTAACCTAACCTTGATGAAGTTGACACTTTGGGACATTTTCAAGGAGTTATTACCCTTGAAAATGAAGAAAGTTATTTGTTTACTCTAGGAGGAGTAAATTTTGTGCCAAACTATATTTTTGGAAGATTAAACTTAATTAAAGTTGGCACAACTAGGTTAGAGTCCAAAGATAGGCCAAGTTGGGGAGTTTTGGCATTATCTTGGAAATTAGGGAAAATTTTAGGATTATCAATGGCTTAGCGATGAGTTATTGATACTTAGATAGGAAATCTAGGTATTTTTCTTTTGTGCTACTATGTCATATTTTGTATGCCCTTTCACATGCCATGACATCATGATTCATATCTCATATTTTATTATGAAAATATTACATGTCATGTCATACATGCATCATCTAGCTATAGTTTCTTTTGAAAATTCAAATATGATGCATGTCATAGTCATTAATCATGCATAATTTGAAAGTTAAGGACATTGACATTAATTGACATCCTAGGTGGATGATCAAAGTTTATAATGCCTAGATAGAAATGCATGAACCCTTAGATTAGGGAAAATATGACTTTCACATCTCACTAAAACTATAAGGTGACTTGTATGTGTGTTTGAGACACATTAGAAACTAGTGAGATGTTAGGAAGATGAACAAAACTCAAGGTGTTGATTTATCCTCATCTTAGTGAGTTTTAGGATCATCAAAACATGAAGTTAAGTGAACTCCAATCATTGGGAAAGCTAATGTACAAGTCATGTGCATTTAGCCCAAGGAACATGGTTGGAAATTATTTTTGAAAAACATTTTAAAACTATCTTGGAAAACCTTGGTGAAGACTATCTTTTGATAGCACTCATCATTGATGAATTGGATACAAAATAGAGTAAAACATTGAAATATTTCAATGGTTTTCAATTTTGTGTCAATCTTTGAAAAAGGAGATTATTTTCATAGAAAACTATTTTTCCTTGATAGTATATGGTATAAATAATATCTACACGAAATTTCAAAATTTTTTGAATTTTGTAGAATTATTGAGGAGTTTCTGAAATTTGAATCTGAAATTGTTTTCAAAAATCAGAAACTCCCAATCGATCAGGCAATCGATTGGGACAGTAACTCAATCGATTGGTCAATCGATTGGTTACGAGCACATAAGCTCGTGTAGTCGATCCGGTGATCGATTACAGGTAGCCGTAATCGATCCGCTGATCGATTAAGGCAGGTCGTAATCGATTGGTTCCCAACACCAATCGATTGGTGAAACTGAAACTGTCTGATTTCAGTTTGTTAACCCATTTTTGAGTAACCTAACAATCCCTAGCCCCTTGAAATACTTTTATAAGTATATTTGGGTAAATTTCATTGTGAAATCAAAAAGGGAAATGGTTTGGTGAACATTTAAGGGTTAAGGAGAGATTTTGATTCAAGTTTTGAATCTCAATCACCTCAAGTTGAGTTTTCCTAAAGGTTTAGGAACTCAAAAATCATTGTTGGTGCAATGATAGAGGTTTAGAGCATGTTTTGAGGGGGTGGTCTTCCTTAACAACATGTGGTTGGATTTTTTTTAAAAGGATGAATGCTCAAGGATGAGCATAGGTTAAAATGAAAGTATGGGACTTTCATTGGGTTTGCCTTTGACTATAGAGACTCTTGGGAAGAGTTTTTGATGTATGTCAAAGGGGGAGAAAATCGTGAAAGGCTAATAGGGATTAGTCTTCTTCAAACATATTGTCAAACATCAAAAAGGGGGAGATTGTTGGTGCAATCTTGGTTAGGTCAGGGTTGACCTAGTTTGACTAAGCTTAGGTGAGCTTAGGCCTGATAAGCTTGGTAAGCTTATGGTATGGTCGTATGTTTCGATGTTTGAATGTCATATGATGTTTGAATATCGTATGATGTCAAGCGGGTCAAGGTTGACTGGAGGCTTGACGGAAAAAGACCTAGTGGGAGTAGGCACACCTAGTGGGACTAGGTGAAGTCCAGATGGATCGGGGAGATCGTACGCTGGCATAAGAAAAGATCTAGTGGGACTAGACACACCTAGTGGGACTAGGTGAAGTCCAGGTGGATCGGGGAGATCGTACGCTGGCATGGGAAAGGACCTAGTGGGACTAGGTGAAGTCCAGATGGATCAGGGAGATTGCATACTGGCAAGGTGGAAGTCTACCGAGAGACTAGACCTAACTCGAGGGTTAGGCGAATCTGGTTGGGAACCAGGTTAAGTCCGAGCTGGGAGCTAGGCAGTAGAAATCCAGGTTGGTCAACGGGGTTGACCGGACACTTGGTAGGGAATCCTAGACTTGTGGAAACAAGTTAGGTTGGACTCAATCGATTGGGTGAATCGATCAGTGGATCAATTAAGGAGGTTTATGCGAGAGGACAGAGGGTGGCTGAATCGATTGAGTAATCGATTCAGCCTTCCCTTAATCGATTGGTCAATCGATTAAGGTGTTTCTTGATCGATTGGGGTAATCGATCACAGAGGTTTGCGCGAGGAAACAGAGAAGCTCTAAATCGATTGGGTAATCGATTCAGGCCACGGGTAATCGATTGGCTAATCGATTACCATTCGAAAACTAGCCGTTGAACGGCTAAATCCTACATGGTAATCGATTGGGTAATCGATTACCAAAACCCTAGGCGTCGGGTATAAGGGCTTTCGCGCAGGTTTTTGGACGCAGCTCTTCTCCCCTTCTTCTCCTTCATTGGTGCTATCTCAAGGGAAGTCTTGGAGGACTTTGCTGCTGCATTTCCAAGATTCTAGAGGCAACTACAAGCTTGAAGATAGCAAGGAAAGCAAAGAGAGTTTATTCATTGTAAATCTTGTAAGATTTCATTTGTATTTTGTTTTGTTTCTTGTTGTATCTTCTTGAAAGCTTGTAAGAGGTTTCTCCACCTCAAGAAGGAGATCTTTCATAGTGCATGAGAGAGTGAGGAGAGTGGATCCTTGGATTAGTCACCCGACCGGGGTGGATACCAAGTAAAATCCAATGTGTTAGCATTGCTTGAAGTCTTCCGCCGCGACAAATCATCTACAAGCGAATCGGAGCTAATCACCCCCCCTCTAGCTCGTCTACCGGTCCCAACAAGAAGGGTCCTGAATCGATTGGGTAATCGATTCAGGGTATCGGTAATCGATTGGCTAATCGATTAGGGCAGTTTGCGCGAGAGAACAGAAGAGTTCTGAATCGATTGGACAATCGATTCAGGACACTCGTAATCGATTGGGTAATCGATTACGGTTCGAAAACTAGCCGTTGAACGGCTGAATCTGATGTGGTAATCGATTGGGCAATCGATTTAGAAACCCTAGGCGTCGGGTATAAAGGTTTTCACGCAGGTTTGAAGCACAACACTTCTTCCTCCTTCAACGCCATCTCAAGAGAAGCTTTGGGGCTTAGTGTTGCTGCACTTCCAAAGTTCTAGAGACGATCACAAGCTTGAAGATAGCAAGGAAAGCAAAGATTGAGCTTATCATTGTAAATCTTGTAAGATTTTATTTGTCTTTTGCTTTGTAATCTTGTTGTATCTTTGTGAAAGCTTGTAAGAGGTTTCTCCACCTCAAGAAGGAGATCTTTCATAGTGTATGAGAGAGTGAGGAGAGTGGATCCTTGGATTAGTCACCCAGCTGGGGTGGATACCAAGTAAAATCCAAAGTGTTAGCATTGCTTGAGGTCTTCCGCCGTGACAAATCATCTACAAGCAAATCGAAGCTAATCACCCCCCCCCCCGCTAGCTCGTCTACCGGTTCCAACAGTTACCTCCTTATTCGACTCCACTTCCTCCTTTTGATCCTTTGTCCAATACCGAAGTCGAAGGTGTTTCCCCTTCTTGTCCGTTGGAGCTTCGAATGGAACTTTCAAAGCTGTCCAATGGTCCCAATCCATTTGGAACCAAGTTTCCAATCACTTCCTCCAATAATCGAAATCGTTTCGATTATATGTAGGTGGGATTCGAGTATCCCATCCTAGCAGACTTTCGAATTCATCTTCCTCTAGCGTTTTGCTTTACCGGTGATAAGTCCATAGACGAGCGACTTTGGCTCTGATACCACTTGTTGGGGATCGGTGTGCCGGCTAGAGGGCGGTCAATAGACGGTCACCCACGTTTTGCGTCGGCTCTTCTTACATGGTTAGTTTGCGCAAGCAGAATAATATAAACTAAAACTAACGCAAAGGAAGACAAACCAACTTAACATGGTTCAGAGATAAAACTCTTATTCCACGGTTGTCCGTAAGGTGGATGATCCCAATCCGTCGGTAGATAACTCCCCGAAAAGCCTTTAGCTAGCTTGTGTCACTCCTTGTGGGTGGAGAAACCTCACCACAACCTTGCAAACACACCTGAGCACTTGTAGACTACTAATAAACTTTACCCAAGCTTATTTCGTCAACATTTGCCCAGTCAAACTGAGCTCTCTTAAATAAAGTTCATCCCTGAAATAGTCGTTATCAGTCGACTAGTGCCAATACCAGTTGACTGGTCCACCTAAACTCGAATGTTATAGCCCAACATTCGAATTCCAGCCGACGCCAGTCGACTACACAGAGGATCAGACGACTGATTTTTTTGTGCCCAACATCAGTCGACTGCTCTAGGGAACAGTCGACTACCCAAACCCTAAACCTATGATTTCAACCCCGAGTACAGTCACTCAGTACTTGTCCTCACCCGATCAATCTAGACCTAGCCTTCTAGCCTCCTCCATCAGCCTTGCGTCTCTCGGATGCCTCTCCATCCTTCACACCTTACCTTTTGGAGCTTCCTTCGACCTCGGTCCTTGTTGTCGGGTCTTCCTTTGCCAAGATGTCACTTGGACTTTTCTCCTTCATACCTATATCCTGCATTCTCATAATGCAACATCAAATACAACAATAATCCTAACGTAAACCTTTGCCCAAACATCAAAACCCAAGAAACCTAGATTGTTTCAACAGAACCTTCCTTTGTGAAGACAATATTTGCTTACTAGTTGTCAGTTGACATGATATTTTAAATTGTTTTGCCATTTGCGTAGACAATGATATATCTCACCCATGACTCTCTCTGATACAACTCAATTGTCATGAGTGTGTTTGTTCTTAAGCCATAAACACATCTGATTCTATGAGAGATTCTAAGAATTCTATCTTTAATTCCCTTCGAAGAGGCCCTTATCTTTTTCTCACATAAGTGATCTCTTAAGAGTATTTCACATTACTTTGTCGAATCATTAAAAGTTTATGCTTAACCTCCGTCCTTCACTAATCCATTTGGTAGTTCCCCCAAGTGAGCAATTTTGTCAGTACAGTTAGGTTGTCCATTTGAACATGGTTCTTAGGATCTCTAGTCTGTATAGGTTGAGTTTCCTTTGCACTAATATTTTTCATCGGCATCAGGTTTATCTCTCATGATGAGTTTGCAACTAACTCTAGTTTAACCCTTTAATTTTCGGATCCGCTAGGTTATCATTTGACTTCATACAGTTAATAGTAATAACTCCCGTTGAGAGTAGTTATCTAATAGTATTATGTCTGTGATGTATTTGTCTAGACTTACCATTATACAAATGTCCCTATGCCAATTGATGATTGACTATCATAATGTATACAAATTGTCAGCATAGATTTTAGCCATTTAGGAATATCTTCTAAGAATTATCATAGTCATTTAACTTCTTCATCATATTTGTCAAAAGCTACAAACTCGGATTCCATTGTTGATGTAGTTATTACGGTTTGCTTAAAAGATTTCCATGAAATGGATGCGCCATCTAAAGTGAGCATATATCCGCTCATAGACTTTGAGTTTTTCATATCAGATATACAATTTACATCGTTGTTTCCTTTGGTCAAAAACATGATATCTAGTATAGTGCAATCCATATTCACCAATATGTTGGAGCAATCTATGGTCAGGAGTGACTATGTGTTTTGATGTTTGGGCAAATAGTTTAAGTTAGGTTCACCCTTGTGTTTGATGTGTGTATTTTAGTGTGCAGGTTTGCAAGATACACATGGACTTAGCTGGACGGCTTTGGGACCGGTGAAGGATGGCATGGGGAGACGAGTCGTGGGCTTGCATGCATCCGAGGGACCATGGACAAAGTAGGAACGATGAGCCGAGGGAAGCGCACTTCAAGGCATACACGAAGAATGACATGGGGAAACGAGCCATAGGCTTGCATGCATCCGAGGGATGAGAGTCGAAGTCGAAGAAGGCTTAAAGGCAACAGGTCGAGGTTGTTGGAAGTAGGAACGATGAGCCGAGGGAAGTGCATTTCGAGGCATAGGCGAAGGATGGCATGGGGAGACGAGCCATGGGCTTACATGTATCCGAGGGACGAGAGTCAAAGTCAAAGAAAGCTTGAAGGCAACAGGTCGAGGCTGATGGATGAAGGGTCAGCTGAGTCGTGAGGGCCTGAGTGCTAAGAAAATTGTACTCGGGAAGGGAAACCCTAGGTTTAGGGGTGGACCAGTTGACTGATGCTACTAATGAAGAGCACAGAAATATCAGTCAACTAATCCTACGATCAGTCGACTGGTGTCGACAAGAATTTGAATCGTCGAGCTGTGACATTCAAATTCGCGAGGACCAGTCGACTAGTAATGGTCATAACAGTATCGAGCACTATTTAAGAGGGCTCATTTTTGGTTGAGTTTCCTTGGCGAAACAAGCTTGGGTAAAGCCTGTTAGTAGCCTACAAGAGCTCAGAAGTTGTCAAGGGATTGTGGCGAGATTTCTCCACCCATAAGGAGCGACAAGAGCTAGCCGGAGGTCTTTCGGGGAGTCATTCACCGACAAATCGGGACCGTCCACCTTACGGACAACCGTGGAGTAGGAGTTTCATCTTCGAACCACATAAAGGTTTGGTGTTAGCATTGTTTTAGGTTATTATTTTAGTTTTTCGCTTGCGCTTGCTAACACGTGTAGGAAGAAAATCAAAAAGTAGCTATTCACCCTCTCTAGCTAAACAACAAGGTCCCAACAAGTGGTATCAGAGCCGGGGTCGCTCGTCTATGGACTAACCGCCGGGAGAGCAAAAGGTGCTAGAGGAAGATGGATTTGGAAGGTCCGCTTGAATGAGATACTTGGATCCCACCTCCATACAATCTAGATGACTTCAATTATTGGAGGAGGTGGTTGGAGACGTGGTTCCAAATGGATTGGGATCATTGGACCACATTGGAGGTTCCATTTGAAGCTCCAACAAATAAGAAGGGAAAATGCCTTTGACCTCGGTATTGGACCAAGGATCAAACAGAGGAAGCGGAGGCGGATAAGGAGGTAACTAGAATTGTATTAAATTTATTACCTCCATATATTGTGTCAAATGTAGTAGAATACAAGAATGTGTATGAGATATGGAGAAAGGTGATGGCTTTGCATGAAAATTCGACACAAAGACAAGGAGAAGAGGAGGCCAAGAAAAAGGGGTCATTGGTACAAGAGAAGAAGAAGGATCAATCGGAAGTTGAATCAAGTTCAACATCCGAAGAGGAGGAGAAAGTGGAATCGTCCACATCCTCAAGTGAGGAAGAAATAGAAGAAGTCTCCACATCAAGAATTGAGGGGGAAGACAAACCATCCTCAAGGCCGAAGCAAGAAGAAGTCTCCACCTCCACCAAAGCAAAGTCAAAGGATCACATAATTTGCTTTGGGTGCAATCAAAGGGACACTACAAGGACAAGTATCCATTGGGTAAGAAAAAAGAGGTAAACTCTAACCCAAGTCAATTTCTTTGAAAACTAACATGGGTTGTAGGGAAAAGAAGGAGAAGAAGCATATAAGGTGTTTTACGTGTGGTGAGCTAGGACACTACCACACCAAATGCTCAAGGAAAGGAGAATTCAAGAAATTAGAGCATTTGAGAAAATGGGAGAAGAAGGAGAAGAAGAAAAGCTCACATCAATGGGGAGCTACAAGGGTAAGGGAGGTAATTCCTAACTTTAGATGTAATTCAAACTCCTCTATGCATGTTAGAAATAATGAAAATTATTTACCCATGCATAGTTTTGATTTTAGATATCATGATAAAAATAGGATTAATGTTGCATATCAAAACCCTAGGGAATTCATGCATCATGATAAACCAAGAATCTTTAGACTTAAGGACCAAGACATTAATCCCAAGAGAGGGAGACATATGCCTAAAAAAATGGGTAGGTCAAGGAAAGTCCAAGGTGGACATGTTAACTCTAGGGTTGAGAACCTAGAGAGAAAAAATCAAGCTTTGAGGGCAAAGCTTGATGAATTAGAGAAACCCCTAGACAGATTCACTATTGGATCTAAGGGTTTAGGTGTAATGCTAGGAAGTCAAAACCCCAACAATGATAGATCGGGTTTAGGATACCGATCTAAGTTCTCCGATGCCATTGAAAAGAAATGTGCTAGGGTAGCATATAACTATGACAAGGAGAGGAAGTTCAAAAATGGCAAGGGGATGCCATTTAAAAGCAAGAAGAAAGCCTTAACTAAGGACAAGGGTCCAAGGTTAAGAAGGTTAAGGTTGTAGACCAAAAGTTATCGGAGGTACATCGATGTGACCTTGTAATTATAGATGAGTCACCTAGGGAGGTGACAAAGGCTAAGAGCTCAAGGGGAGCTCTAGGAGTCAAGTTGGGACCCATGGTCTATGGATCTCGGGAGAATTTCTCTTGGAAGTCTAGATGGGTCATAGAGTGTGTCAAAGGATGTGGAGACGGATTTGAAGTCTCAATCCTAGGGATTTAGCACATTGGGATTGACGATTATGCATAAAATATGACATTGGGGGTCATATTGCATGGAAGTGGATTTTTGATGTATAAATGCCATGTAAAGAAATGCTGGGAATGCATTGTGGGTTGGTATGAGCAGATACATCAAGAGGAGATCAAAACTAGGACTTTAGGTCAAGGTTCAATTGAACCATTTAGCTAGTTTTGAAGTTTGTGTCAATCTTGGGATTGGTGATAGATGCATCTTTGAATGTATTTTTTCCAAGTAGATATGGGTACCACAAACCTCTCCACAAAGTTTGAGAATTTTTGGAGATTTGTGAAATTTCTAGTGCATTTCAGAAATTGAGTCAGAAATGTTGGAAAATGCAGTTTTGGGTACCAGTCGACTGGTTCAAGGGGTAGTCGACTGACAACAGTGCTGTCGGAGAGAGACTAGCTACTGTATGATTTTTCGATGAGGATCAGTCAACTGATAACTGTCGCAGTCGACTGATATAGGCTGAAATTATTTTTCAGTAATCAAAAAGTGTTGTAATGATGTAAAACAAGTATATAATCTTATGAGGGGTTAATACACTTTGTTTATGATCATTAGGAGTTAAAGGACCTAATAAGAGGGAAATTGTTGGAGTTCTTTTGATGTGTGGTAAAGGGGGAGAAGTGTTGGGTTTAAGTGGGAAACCAAACACGCCTTTGCAAGAAATCTTAGGTCAAGGGGGAGCTTAGGTAAAGGGGAAGCATTGTTGCTCATTTGGTGGCAATAGGGGAACCTTGGATAGGTTCTTAAAAACCATTGTAAGTCCAATATAGGGGGAGCCTTAGAGAGTTTTTAGAAAGTCTGGTTTGGTAAAAAATCCTAAACTTATTGGGGAGGTTTAGGTGTAGGGATGTCTTGTTATAGGATCCATGCATGATTGCATTGCATACGCATTGGCAGTATAAGTCCAATGTGAAGCCTTGGCAACGTAAGTCCAAATGGTTATTAGTATTGTATTTGCTATTTGTTTTCTCTAACTTAAACGTATTGCCAAACATCAAAAAGGGAGAGATTGTTGGAGCAATCTATGGTCAGGAGTGACTATGTGTTTTGATGTTTGGGCAAATGGTTTAAGTTAGGTTCACCCTTGTGTTTGATGTGTGTATTTGAGTGTGCAGGTTTGCAGGATACACATGGACTTAGCTGGACGGCTTCGGGACGGGTGAAGGATGGCATGGGGAGACGAGTCGTGGGCTTGTATGCATCCGAGGGACCATGGACAAAGTAGGAACGATGAGCCGAGGGAAGCGCACTTCGAGGCATACGCGAAGGATAGCATGGGGAAACGAGCCGTGGACTTGCATGCATCCGAGGGACGAGAGTCAAAGTCAAAGAATGCTTGAAGGCAACAGGTCGAGGCTGCTGGATGAAGAGTCTGCTGAGTCATGAGGGTCCGAGTGCTGAGAAAATTATACTCGGGAAGGAAAACCCTAGGTTTAGGGGTGGACCAGTCGACTGATGCTTGGATCAGTCGACTGATGAAGAGCACAGAAAGATCAGTCGACTGATCCTACGATCAATCGACGGTGTCGACCAGAATTTGAATCGTCGGGTTGTGACATTCAAATTCGCGAGGATCAGTCGACTGGTGTTAACACCAATCGACTGGTAACAGTCATAACAGTATCGAGCACTATTTAAGATTGCTCATTTTTGGTTGAGTTTCCTTGGCAAACAAGCTTGGGTAAAGCATGTTAGTAGCCTACAAGTGCTCAGAAGTTGTCAAGGGATTGTGGCGAGATTTCTCCACTCACAAGGAGCGACAAGAGCTAGTCAGAGGTCTTCTGGGGAGTCATCCACCGACGGATTGGGATCGTCCACCTTACGGACAGCCGTGGAGTAAGAGTTTCATCTCCAAACCACGTAAATGTTTAGTGTTAGCATTGTTTTAGGTTATTGTTTTAGTTTTTCGCTTGCGCTTGCTAACACGTGTAGGAAGAAAATCAAAAAGTAGTTATTCACCCCCTCTAGCTAAACGACAAGGTCCCAGCACAATATATTTCAAGTACATTAACACTCTTTGTTACCCCTTTCTAGTGCTCAACATGGAGATTACTCATGTATCTACTCACTTTACGTAATGTGTTGGCCAAATTTGTGTAGGTACCCTCAGGTGGTTGTGCCACAATTCTAATGTGAGTTTAACATAGATTAAGTTAAACTTTGTAGATCTAATCTGTATGACTAAGTGTGCAAAGACTTAAAAGAACATTCAAGTACCCAATGGCTAAGGAGCATCGGAGACAACAGAAAATGTAGATAAACGAGAAAGATGGCATAGAAAAGGAGCCGACGGAATTAGTGCATCCGAGGTACGAGGAGCTGCGGAAGAGCATTCCGATGGAGCGTGAAGAACGCAAGGCATGTATTAGAGGGATGAGAAGTCAGAAGAAAGACTGCTTGAAATGATCGAAATTGAGTTGGGATGAGCTCAATTTCAGGATACAATCACCCAAACTACTAGTGAAGAAAATGGTTAACTCCAACTTGACCATTCTAGACACCTGGAACAATTCCAAGGGCCCGGACCCCAGGTGCTCGGAATATTGGGTAGCTACATCAGCAGGAGCCCTTGTCGAAACGGATTAGGATGGTGTCTACGTCAGCAGACTCATAGCATTCAGAATGCCCGAATTCAACAAGAATCGTTAAGCGACTCATGTCTTTTATGTCAAATCTTAAATTCAACATATCTTTATTGAATTTGATTATTTTATCATTACTCTCAATAATAATTATTTTATCTATATATATGCATAAAATGACATAGTCATTCTCTATGGCTTTTACGTAAACACATTTATTACATTCATTGATCTTAAATCCACTTTCATTCATAAGATTATTAAATTTCTCATGTCACTGTTTTGGTACTTATTTCAAGAAATATAACAACTTCACTAATCTACAAACTTTATTTAACTACTCTGGCACAAAAAACCCTTCAGGTTGTTCTATATAAATTTTCTCTTCTAAAACCTCATTTAGAAAGATTATCTTTGCATCCATCTGATATATTTCTAAATTTTAAAGAGCGGTAATAGTCAATAATACTCTAATAGAAGTTATTCTCGAGAATACGTATCAATGAAATCAAAGTTTTTTCGTTGTCGGTAACCTATAATTACCAATCTAGCCTTGTACTTATCAATTGTGCTATCTGATTTTATTTTCTTTTTGAAGATCCACTTGCAACCTAGTGGTTTACTAGGAAGATACATAAGTTTTCAAGTGTGATTTTACAAGATAAAGTTTATCTCAGATACAATTATCTCTTTCAAGTAAGGTTCATCAGAAGAGTTTATTGCTTCTGTGTAATTTTAGGGTTCACTTTTCAATATGCAAGTGATAAAATCGATTCAGTAGGATTTTTCCACCCGAGCCTTTTTACTTCGTCTAAGTTCAACCTCAACTAGTTCATCATCTTCTTTTTCCTCTAGTGATTTAAATGTTGTTTTGAGAAATTTACTTCTTCTTGGATCTTATACGAAAACACATGCTCAAGGAATGAGATATTTTTTGATTTTATTATCGAGTTCTTGTGTATGTCCGATATTTATGATTCTTTCACTTAACAAACTCTATTTTGCTGAGCAGTATAATTCATGAGATTTCCAATGTGAGACTTTCAATACATTTTATTGGTTTATATTTGTTGGATCATGTTGAACCGGTTAGAGGGGGGGATGAATAACCTACAATTTAAATTTAGACAATTCTCTTGCTTTTCCTTAGCAAGGACAAACACACATTAATTCAAAGGAAATGACTTGCATAAAATAAAGTAAGAGGCAGAATATTTACTTATTTACAACCTAGATGATTATTAATCCATGACAAATGAAAGCTCACTAAATATCTCTTTCATTCAAGGCAGAGTAGTCTCTTACAGACTTTGATAGCTTAGAAATTAACAAATGAGTATAGAAATGCAAGTACAAGTTGTTGTCTTAAACTCTTAGTTCTAGGAGATTATTTATAGCTCATTGGTGAAAGTGATAATTTGCTGCGTGGCACTCAGGGTGCCTCCAATGAGGCCCAGGATGCCTCAGTTGAATAAAATTTTATCCAAGCAACAAACAGCTTTTCAACGACCACTGTTCACTTGAGGCACCTCAGTTGACACCCAAGGTGACTCGGTTCACAATGAGGGTGCTTCAGTTAACATTGAGGGCACCACAAGTACTGTTCATCCGAGGTGCCCCCAATCACAAATGAGGCGCCTCAAGCACTATTCATTCGAATGGTCAAGTTCAATTTTGACCATTCTTTACATCGCGTTTGCTTGGATGATGTTCCTGCCGTCCAAAGTTGTACTCACCCGAACTCAACTACGACCTTCTCCTCGAGCCGGCTTCATCTACGACTTCTCGTTCCTCAAATGTCATGCGCGTCCTTTTCACTTTATCGGTGTACTCTTCGTAACTCCTCGTTTTTCGAATGCATTGAGTCCGTTGACTCCCTTTTGGTGTCATTCTTCTTACTAGTTACGTTTTCCACTCGACTTTTTATATTCCTAAGTTCTTAGATTGTACCTTCCATGTGGTCAAAGAGACAACCGCCTCAGGGCCTAATCTAGGAAGGAGCCCATTTTTTATTTTTTTAATTATATCCCAAAAAAATTAAAGGAGTGGATCCCAACCCTCTATTTAAGAAGAGGTGAGGGAATGATAAATAAGGGGAAAGAGAATTTTAAACCTTGTTTGAAAGGGAGTGAGCTAAGAAAAAGAAATGTAACCTTCTTTACCCATGAAATGAAAAGTTTTCTTACACCCCACCAAAAATATTGTTGTTCCAATTTTATTCCTCCTTCGTCATCTCCACCTCCTCCAATTTTATAAAGTGAGTGTAATTTTGTAACTATATATATTTAACTTTCATTATCCTTCGTTTCCTCCCAAACAATACTACATATGTTACGTTAATAAACTTTCCCTCGCTTCTAAACAAGGAGAATATAGATACTTGATTTCTCCTCCCTTTCCCTTCATTCCCTTCCTTTCCCCTTCCGTTAATGAACCTTCCCTTGCCCCATCCAAACAGAATCGCTAAACCTTATTTTCATGGCTTTGAAGCATGCATCGACGCATGACTCCTCTTTTCACGTGATTTCTTCACTGACATTCTTTCCACGAATCCATTGAACAAGAGGTAATCCTAATTTTCTTCTCCGACCTTCTTCTTCAACTTACAACACACGATACTAAGTACGACGGTCGTTCACGAGATCTAATTGCATGCATTGATTCTTGTGGTGACTGTCACACCCAACGGAGGTCGGCGACTGACGACCGCTCACTTGACCTAATTGTGCGGCATGATGGCTATCACAGGTGACACCATCCACTTTTTATTACCGCAAAAAGTGACACTTTAAAGTGTCACTTCAGGCTATGTTGAACACATGTACGACTTTGCTAAGTTCCTATACACTTAGACATAAGGCATCAAAAACAACACAGGACCTAACTTGACTCAATTGATCACATCAAAATTAACTCGTGGTACTTACAATCTTCTCCTTTTTGGTGTGGATTAACCCAAGTTAAGTAACAAGAATTTATAAAAAAATTTAACAAGCATAACATGTATAAAATAAATATTGCAATTTAGTTCAAATGAATTTGCAAAATGAAATTGCAATCCCCCCCCCCCTCTTAACTTAATCCCTATAACTTCTTCCTCTTTTGATCACATAAAAAAAACTAGGTAAGTTTTACGAAAAATTTTTGAAAACTTTTCTAGGGATTTGTACATGATTTAAGGTTTATATAATTTTTCCAAAATTATTTTACAAAATTAATTTTTTAAGATTTAATCCTCAAATTTCAAAAAACATTTTGGAAATTGTTTTTACGTTTTGAAAAATACCGAAATTTTGTTGACAGTACTAAAAATTATCATTATGATCATCAGAAAAAATTTCACGAGAAAAATATTTTTTTCTCAAAATAATTATTTAAACTGAAATAGTTGTCTGCTAATTTTTTTGACTATGTAAAATATAACATATATTCATCGAAATATTAGTTATATACTTATATCAAAAATCTATCTTCAAAAAATTTTGAACTTAAAGATTTGATTAGAGTTAAAAATACATAGAAAAAATTTTAATACTAAAAAAAAAATTGAAAATCTTTGTCAAAATTTGAATATAATCACTCTAACTGCAAAAAGAATTTCATGGGAGAATTAATTTTTTTACATGATAAAATTATTTTCATTACAAAAATAGTGACTTGAAATTAAATTTTGACTCCATAAAATCCTATAAAATTTTCTAAGCAGTCAAAATATGACGGACAATTTCCGAAACGTAGGTTTTGTTGATTTTTATTTGGAATTTTAAATATATTGAAGGAAGTGTGTATGTATTTAGTCCTACATTGCTAAGCCAAGAGAGTTGAAAGGTCTTATATATGAAGTCATTCCAACTATGCTTAGATAGCTTAGGGGGACCTACACGCATGCGCGGGCTGAGCCCAAACCAGGTGGTTTCAGGGGGTCTGGGCCGGAAATCCATAAACCGGGCGCGACGCACGCGATTATCGAGCGTGTGTAGGGGGGGTGCAAATCCCCAGCCCGTGAGCCTCGCGCTTGCGGGCGGCCCGGTTTGGTTTTGCAGATTTCGGTTCGGTTTGATTCTTAAACCAATTTGGTTTAGTTTTATTTTTTCTGTTCTTTTATTTATTCTTTTATTTGAGAAACCAACAGGCGCGACTTTCCTTAGCGTCGTCGCGACCTCAGTGCGAATTCGAAGAGGCACTCAGTATCTCTTCGGATCTATAAAAGAGGGAGAGGGGGAGGGAGGGGGGAAGAATGCAGAGAACTCATTCACTACTTCTCTTCTCTTCGAGCATCATCTCCTTCCTCAGCCTGCGATCTCTTCTCTTCCCTTCTTTCTTTCTCGGTTTTGAGTCTTGAGGCTTCGCCTTGTGCGATCTGAGGTTGTGTCCGAAGGCAGCGTTCGTCTTGGAGTGCACCTACGAACGTCGCAAGGTTGTCGGATCTTGGGGGGATTTTGCCGGGTGTCTTTGCACCGTAGGACGACAATCAATTCTCTAAGGGCAGTCGGCACGCCGACGCTTCAACCGGATAACTATTCCTAAACTCTGCTCTTTTCTTATTAGATTCCTGCATCTATATATTTTATTGTCTACTTAAGTGTCTGCTTATTTTATATTACAATCTTAGAGAATTGATTTGTGCCTAAGTAGACATGTTAAATATTAGAACGTCGGGGTCTGATGAGGATAGCGCCAAACCCGAGAGGTTTTCCGGGCAAAACATCAAACGTTGGCAACAACGGATAAAGTTTTGGCTTACTACGCTGGGGCTTTTCTCCGTTATAGAATCAGATCCTCCTTCACCTGATGAAGAAGAACTTGCCCGTAGTGCTTCCACTGAGAGGTTTAAATAGAAGGATTATCTCTGCCATGGGAGAATACTGTTTGCCCTCTCAGACGCACTATTTGATGTGTACTGCTCTACAACCTCGGCCAAAGAGTTATAGAAATCTTTGGATAAAAAATATAACTCCGAGGACTTTGGTTTAGAGAAGTACACCGTGGGGAAGTTCTTAAACTTCAAAATGGTTGAGGGTAAATCTGTCATTGAGCAGACTCATGAATTTCAAATTTTGATTCACGGTCTTGCTGAGGGAGATATGCCGATACCCGAGAAACTTCAAGTCTTGTCTATCATCGAAAAGTTGCCTCCGAGTTGGGAAGATTTTGGCATGACACTTAAACACAGGAGAGGTAAAATCTCTCTTGAAGATTTAATGATTGCCTTAAATATCGAGGAAGAACATCGGAAGCAACATAAGGATGATGATAAGGGGATACCTATGGAATTTGCTCCAAAGGCAAATGTGGTGGTCTCTTCTGACAAGAACAAGTTCAAAAACCAAAAAATTAGACAGAACACATTGGGATGCATTAGACAGAGTACTCAGATACCTAAAGGGTACTATATCCTTGGGCTTGTGCTATGGGAGGTTCCCTGCAGTCCTGGAGGGATATAGTGATGCCAGTTGGATAGCTGACACTGCTGAGTGTAAAGGCGTTACTGGCTATGTTTTTACACTTGGAGGCGGTGCGGTTGCTTGGAGGTCTGTTAAACAGACGATCATATCCCGTTCTACATCTGAGGCAGAATTGTGTGCTTTAGATACCACAGTAACTGAAGCTAATTGGCTTAAGGGTCTTCTTACTGAGATTCCCTTGATTTTGAAGCCAATACCTCCTATCTCAGTGAACTGTGATAATCAAACAACAATAGCTCAGATTAGAAGCTCCAAGTGTAACTAGAAACAAAAGAGACATGTACGAATAAAATTGAAGTCTGTTCGTGAGCTAGTGTCTCTAGGAGTGGTGTCATTGGACTTTGTAAGTTCAAAAGACAATATTGCTGATCCACTCACAAAAGGACTTGATTCTGAGAAAATCAAGAGATCCAGTAAGAGAATGGGACTGAGGCCTATTCTGGTTTCATCTATAGCGGCAACCCAACCTATTTGATTGGAGATCCCAAGAAGTAGGTTCAATGTGGTATAAACAAGCTATAAGGATGAACCATTAGCATAAATTGATTGAGATATAAATCTCAAAGTCTCTTCCCTGGATAGATGCTTGACTGCTAGTAAGGATGAGCTTAAGGCTCTTAATGAGTTCAAGGTCTTTATGACAGGGTGCTTGCAGTACATCTTTGGAGAACTCACCTATGTAAGTGTAACTGTGAGGTCGCAGTGTGGGGGGTCTGGGCAACTCTTCTTAACACTTATGAAACAAGATTCGGTGGCATGGCCGTAATGCACCAACCCAGAAGGATTCAACCGTCGCCTGTGATGAGTTGTTGCCAATTGATTTTCACATATTAAAGGTTTAAGTTCAAGATTTAGTTCACTTCAAACATGTGTGAATAAGATTGGTTTACTTAGGTGAAAATTCAAACCGGAATATATTTTCACTGAAAGCTCATTACGACAAAGCCTCAGGACCTGTTTTATTTATTTATTTATTTATTTATTAAATTTGAAATTTGTGGGGGATTATTGATTTTTGTTTGGAATTTCAAATATATTGAAGGAAGTGTGTATGTGTTTAGTCCCACATTGCTAAGCCAAGAGAGCTGGAAGGCCTTATATATGAAGTCATTCCAACTATGCTTAGATAGCTTAGGGGGACCGACACGCATGCGCGGGCTGAGCCCAAACCAGGTGGTTTCATGGGGTCTGGGCCGGAAATCCATAAATCGGGCGCGACGCACGCGATTATCGCGCGCAGGGGGGGTGCAAATCCCCAGCCCGTGAGCCTCGCGCTTGCGGGCGGCCCGGTTTGGTTTTGCAGATTTCGATTCGGTTTGATTCCTAAACAAATTTGGTTTGGTTTTATTTTTTCTGTTCTTTTAACTCAGTGCGAATTCGAAGATGCACTCAGTATCTCTTCGGATCTATAAAAGAAGGGGGGGGGGGGGGGGGAGAATGCAGAGAACTCATTCACTGCTTCTCTTCTCTTCGAGCATCATCTCCTTCCTCAGCCTGCGATCTCTTCTCTTCCCTTCTTTCTTTCTCGGTTTTGAGTCTTGAAGCTTCGCCTTGTGCGATCTGAGGTTGTGTCCGAAGGCAGCGTTCGTCTTGGAGTGCACCTACGAACGTCGCGAGGTTGTCGGATCTTGGGGGAATTTTACCGGGAGTCTTTGCACCGTAGGACGGCAATCAATTCTCTAAGGGCAGTCGGCACGCCGACGCTTCAACCGGATAACTATTCCTAAACTATGCTCTTTTCTTATCAGATTCCTGTATCTATATATTTTATTGTCTATTTAAGTGTCTGCTTATTTTATATTACAGGTTTTCTAGAATTAATCTTTGAAATATTTTTTAAATTTAAAATTTTATTTTCGTTCAAAAATTCTTTAAAAACTATATAATGGTTAAAAAACTTCAAAACTATTTCTTTTAACAGATAACGTATTCAACTATCACAGCAAATTTTTTAACAAAAAATATCAGACAGAATGTTCGCAAAAATAATTTTTCCAAAAGAAAACTCAAGCATATAGTTTATTTTTCAAAAACAAAAATAATTAAGTTCTAGTATGCGAATTAAAATAGTTTAATTAGCTTAATAATATTTTTGGACCCAATATAAATTCCTATCTATTGGATTTATCAAGAATTTCTACTAATATATTTTTTGGCACTTTTGTATTTAATTTATCTCCTAAGGTTTCTAACATACCAATTAAGCCCTCCAAAATTCCTTGGAAGAGTAGAAGATATTTTTTAATTTCTAGAAAAATTTTCTAAGTATTGTTTTTGAGTTAGCACTAATTCTTCTAATTTTGTTATTTTCACCCTTACGTTTGTGAAAATTTTCTTGTAGACATGCATATTCTTTCTTTGTCTTTATATATTTGGTTCTAGTTTTACAAAGTGATCTACTTAGCATTTTAATACATTTATAAAGTTCATCTGAAGAAAGTTGACATACCTCACTTATCCTATTAGATTCGTAGGTGGATGCTGCCCTTTCATCATTGCTCTCTTCCTAAGAGGCTTCATCGTCATCAGGTAGGTCAACTATTGGTTACTTCGACAATCTCCTTAGTCTCAAACTCTTCTGAAGACGAATCGGTATGCATCGTGAAGTCAGATTCTATTTCTTTTAATTCTTCGTGCAACTCTAGGAACTTCTCTTAGAGTTCATTGCATGACTCGTAGGCGCTGATCTGGTCAATTTCTTATGGCATTGGTACATTCAATAGATCAAGCTATTCTTTGTCGTTAGCCATAAAATCTTCTCTTTGTTTTTTTGGCGGTGATATTCTTCAATTTCTCCTCTATTCTCGTTCGTTAGTGCTTCAAAATCATATTAAATTATTAATAAAATTTTAAAATTAGTTTTGAAAAATAGCTTCATCTTTTTCTTTCAAATGGTGAGTTCTCTCTCAACCTTTGATAGGTAGATGTTAGATCCGATCATTATCTTATTACTTTAGATGCCCATTAATCCTTTTAAAACGGTTGCTATTAATTGTTAGATCATGTTAGATCTGTTAAAGGGGTTGAATAACCTACCATTTAAATTTGGATAATTCTCTCTTTCTTTTTTTAGAAAGGACAAACACACATGAAATAGGTGTATCGTATGTGTCTAGCTTTTGCTAAGCAATAGGACAAACTCACATTAAATAGGACAAACCCACATTAAATACACATTAAATAAGACAAACCCACATTAAATAGGTGTATCCCATGTCTTGGCTTTAGGACAAACACACATTAAATAGGTGTATCCCATGTCTTTGTTTTGCTAAGCAAAAGGACAAACACACATTAATAAATAGGTGTACCCCATGTCTTGCTTTTGCTTTGTATGACAGTTGTATCCCATGTTGTTGGATTTGCCACACTCATCCAACTTTTGTCAATCGTCATTTTGTAACTCCATATTACTAACTGTCTAGCTCCTTATTACTGTCTAGGTCCATTACTAGCTCAAGAAAAAACAATCCACTTCATTTTATATACATCACACACTTTAAGCGTATCAAGAAAACGGTATAATTCTAATCGATTCTAATTAAGGTCTACACAAATATTGCTATTCAACGACGTAATCAGAATTATCAATTAGGAAGGACGATTTTTAACTAAAAGACTATTTTCAAAAATTTCAAATATTAATATAAATTGATCAACATCAAAACTTAGACATGAGATGCGCCCGGAAAGGTCAGTCTGAAGATCCCTCCCGGAAGCACCCAGGAGGTTAGGCCCGAGAGCATTTCGGGAGTTATAGCACCCGAAGACCCCGAGCTCACCTTGGGAGGTGGAGTCCTCGCAATGACCGACCTCAGGTACTGACCCCCTCTCTCGGTACGAATAAGCATCCCAGTTAGAAGAGGTCTTCACGACCCTTAAATGTCGAAACAGGTAGAAGCGTCGTAACGGCACAGACCATTTTAAAAGATATCCAGTAACCGCCGAAAGAGGGGGGAGAACATGGCGTAAGTACCGAAGACGTGGCACCAATCAAAAAGTCACGTCTAGTCTATCGCCATCAGTATAAAAGATAATCCAACCCCTGCGGTAAAGGGGTTATGCTCTCTCAACCCTGCATACATTCTTTACTTCTCGCTACCTTTACTTTTCAGACGGACACTGACTTGAGAGTCGGAGTGGACTCCGTCGGACCCCTGCCGGGGTGTCCCCTAACGCTCGTGTTAACCTTGCAGGACCCTAAGTTCATCCCCGTCGCAGCAACTTCCAAGGGGCAGAACTCCAGTGACTGGCCATCGTCGTCAACTCTTTCTGGAACAAATTTAGCGTCGTCTGTGGGAATCAAACAAAGCACTTGAAGGAGCACCGATAGCAGAACTGGAGGAACAGCCCATCGCCCGTACAGGAGAGGACTTTGACCTTCAAGAGGTCCTTCCAGAAGATCTTGCCCACCCACGGGAAAACGAAGAACCCAAGGAAGAACGAAGGGAGGTCGAGAGTGAGGAAGTACATATCCATCCCTAACGAGGAGGGGGAGGTACACACATCACTCTTGACCTCACCCCAGAATTAAGAAGCCGCCTCATAGAGTGTCTACGAAATTATAAGGATGTCTTCGCTTGGGCCGCAGAAGAGATTCAGGGAGTTCCACCGGCGTTCGTCATGCACTACCTGCATGTTACGCCGGGAGCCCATCCCGTGAAGCAAAGGTGGAGGCACTTCGCCCCTGATCAAGATAAGGTCATTCGAGATGATGTTCAGAAGTTGTTAAAAGTTGGGCACATCAGAGAAGTCCAATTTCCAGCCTGGCTGGCCAATGTGGTCCTCGCCCGTAAGCCTGGGGGCAAATGACGAGTCTGCATCGACTTTCGAGACTTAAACAAAGGCTGCCCGAAAGACTGCTACCCCTGCCCCGGATAGACCGGTTGGTGGACTCTACAGCCGGGTGCGAGTTCATCTCCATGTTAGATGCTTACCATGGATACTACCAAGTCCCACTCGCTCCCGAGGACCAGGAGAAAGTCAGTTTTGTGACGGCTGACGACACGTACTGCTACAATGTCATGCCCTTTGGCTTACGCAATGCCGGCGCCACATACCAGCAGATGATGGACAAAATCTTCAGGCACCAGATCGGGCGGAACATCGAGGTGTACGTGGATGACATCCTAATGAAGACTGATAAGGGAGGAGACATGATAGCGGACCTCGAAGAGACGTTCGCCACCCTTAGGGCCAACAGGTTAAAACTGAACCCAGCTAAGTGTTTGTTTGGGGTGAAAAGTGGCAGGTTCCTGGGGTACATGGTGACGAAGAGGGGGATCGAAGCCAACGTTGAAAAGGTAAAGGTCATTCTGAATATGCCGCCCCCGCGAAACTTCAAGGAAGTATAGTGGCTGAATGGAAGTATCACAGTGCTATCCAGATTCATCTCTAAATCCGCAGACAAGACCCTTCCATTCTTCAAGATCCTGAGAAAAACTGCCAAGTTCGAGTGGGATGACCAGTGTGAGAAGGCCTTTGCAGAATTGAAGACCTATCTTGCATACCTCCCTACCATGCACAAACCTGTGGAAGGGGAGACCTTATTTGTCTACTTATCAGCAGCCAAACAAGCGGTGGGATTGGCGCTCGTCTAAAAACAAGATCGGGTACACCCCATCTATTTCTTTGGACATCTTCTAAAGGACGCCGAGACACACTACACCATGATAGAGAAACTGACTTACGCTTTGGCCTTGATGGCGCCAAGGCTAAGGCCATATTTCCTAGCACATCCCATCGTGGTCCTTACCAACAGCCCACTCGCCCGAGTCCTCACTAACCCCGAGGCTTCGGACCGACTAATCAAGTGGACGACGGAATTAAGTGAGTACGACATTGAGTATCAGTCCCGTTTCGCCATCAAGGCCCAAGCCTTATCTAACTTTATGTCGGAGACCGTCCCGGAGGTCGAAGCTGAGGGTATGTGGAAAGTCTATGTAGATGACTCCTCCAACAATCAGCATAGCGGGGTTGGAGTGCTGCTGATTTCTCCTCGGGGAGACACACTACATCTGTCCATCAGGCTCCGCTTTAAGGCGACCAACAACGAAGCGGAATACAAGGCAATCCTAGCAGGCCTACAAGCAGCCAAGCACATTGGAGTCTATCAGATCACGATATATTCGGACTCACAATTGGTAGCGCAGCAGATAAAGGGCGACTTTGAAATCCGATGTGAGCGCCTACAGAAGTATGTAGCCCTCTATGAACAGCTGAAGGCCTCCTTCTCGGAGGTCATCTTGTAGAAGATCTCCAGGTCGGACAACCTGCGGGGCGATGAGCTGGCCAAGCTGGCCCGTTCCATATCCACCTGGCAGTTGAACGAGCCTAGTGCAGCAAAAGCGATGGTAGCCCAAATTAGAGAGGAGGCTGGAACCGACAACCGAGCTGACTGGAGAGATCCCTACATAGCATTCCTCTGGGACGGATCCCTTCCTGGGGGCGCCAAGAGAGTCGGTTGTTTCGCCAGCGGGCGGGTAGGTTTACACTGGTCGGGGATCAGCTATATAGGAGAGCCTTCGCCCGACCCCTCTTAAAATGAATCGGGTCGGAGGAGACCGGCTACGTAATGAGGGAGGTACACGAGGGGATCTGTGGGAGTCACATCGTAGGAAAATCCCTGTCTTGGAAGATCCTTTTGGCGGGATACTTTTGGCCTACCTTGCAAGCTAATGCGCTTAATTTTATGTCCCGGTGCGAAGCTT
This sequence comes from Boesenbergia rotunda, assembly GCA_024364735.1. Classification (NCBI taxonomy): domain Eukaryota; kingdom Viridiplantae; phylum Streptophyta; class Magnoliopsida; order Zingiberales; family Zingiberaceae; genus Boesenbergia; species Boesenbergia rotunda. The sequence goes on from JAGFNQ010002269.1 coordinate 273,373, forward strand.
GTCAGAGACATCAACATGCAACTCACCGTCCGACCGAGTCCTATAGAATTTCTACAATATCCTGCCCTTTCGACCAATGGGGAATGGACATTGTGGGTCCCTTTCCCGTTGGGCCCCAGCAGAAGAAATTTCTGCTGGTCCTCGTTGACTACTTCTCTAAATGGGTAGAAGCCGAACCTCTGGCGAACATTACGGAGGGGGTTGTGATGAAAGTCCTATGGAGAGACATTGTCTGCCGGTACAGCATCCCTCACAAGCTGGTATCCGACAACAGGCGACAATTCTCTGGGCGTAAGCTGAAGGAGTGGTGCAAAGGATTAGGCATTGAACAGGCCTTCACCTCAATTGCATACCCGCAGAGCAATGGACAAGCTGAAGTCGTCAATCGAGAAATCCTGTGGGGGCTAAAGATAAAGTTAGACCACGTCGGGGGTAGTTGGGTCGAAGAACTCCCTAGCATCCTGTGGTCCTACCGGACTACCCCGAAAGAAGGGATGGGCGAGAGCCCTTTCCAACTGGTTTATGGCGCAGAGGTCGTCATCCCGGTGGAGGTAGGGGAAGAGTCCCCACGACGACAGTATTATCGCAAGGAAGACAACGACCAGGAGCGGCTAATTGATCTAGACCTCATCTCGGAGGTACGGGACAAAGCCGCGGCAAGGTTGGAGGCATATCGGAGAAGGATGCAGCAAACCTACAATTGCCGAGTGATCGCTCGCAACTTCGAGGTGGGTGATCGAGTCTGGAAGAGAATAAAACTGGTAGGGGACCCTGGGAAGTTGGACCCGCAGTGGGACGTCCCCTATGTCATCATCAAGAAACTCACCGGAGGTAGCTATTACCTGGAGGACAATAAAGGCAAAGGATTGGAAAGGTCCTGGCATACCAACCATTTCCGCCCCTACTATACTCAGTGAGGAACCACGCGGTGTATTTGTTTGATGTATTTTTAACTTCTTCACTGTCTTGCAGTATAATCAATAAAAAGTGTGAGTTACATGACATTCGTAAAAATACTGAGTCCCCATCCGTGATTAAACCCTACAGCCTCTCGGTGTGTAGGCTTGGCCCCGGAGTTGTACACGCCCGGCCAAGAGCTGATTAAACCCTACAGCCTCTCGGTGTGTAGGCTTGGCCCCGGAGTTGTACACGCCCGACCAAGAGCTGATTAAACCCTACAGCCTCTCGGTGTGTAGGCTTGGCCCCGGAGCTGTACACGCCCGGCCAAGAGTTGATTAAACCCTACAGCCTCTCAGTATATAGGCTTGGCCCCGGAGCTGTACCCGCCTGGCCAAGAGCTGATTAAACCCTACAGCCTCTCGGTGTGTAAGCTTGGCCCCGGAGCTATACACGCCCAGCCAAGAGCTAATTAAATCCTATAGCCTCTCGGTGTGTAGGCTTGGCCCCGGAGCTGTACACACCCGACCAAGAGCTGATTAAACCCTACAGCCTCTCGGTGTGTAGGCTTGACCCCGGAGCTGTACATGCCCAGCCAAGAGTTGATTAAACCCTACAGCCTCTCGGTGTGTAGGCGTGGCCCCAGAGTTGTACATGCCCGGCCGAGAGCTGATTAAACCCTACAGCCTCTCGATGTGTAGGCTTGGCCCCGGAGCTGTACACGCCCGGCAAAGAGCTGATTAAACCCTACAACCTCTCGGTGTCTAGGCTTGACCCCGGAGCTGTACACGCCCAACCAAGAGCTGATTAAACCCTACAGCCTCTCTGGCCCCGGAGCTGTACACGCCCAGTCAAGAGCTGATTATACCCTACAGCCTCTCAGTGTGTAGGCTTGGCCCCAGAACTATACACACCACGCCAAGAGCTGATTAAACCCTACAACCTCTTGATGTGTAGGCTTGGCCCCGGAGTTGTACACGCCCGGCCGAGAGCTGATTAAACCCTACAGCCTCTCAGTGTGTAGGCTTGGCCTCGAAGCTGTACACGCCCGGCCAAGAGCTGATTAAACCCTACAGCCTCTCGGTGTGTAGGCTTAGCCTCGGAGTTGTACACGCTCGGCCAAGAGCTGATTAAACTCTACAGTCTTTCGGTGTGTAGGCTTGGCCTTGGAGTTATACACGCCCGACCAAGAGCTGATTAAACCCTACAGCCTCTCGGTGTGTAGGCTTGGCCTCAGAGTTGTACACGTCCGGCCAAGAGATGATTAAACCTTACAGCCTCTCGGTGTCTAGGCTTGGCCTCGGAGCTGTACACGCCCGGCCAAGAGTTGACTAAACCCTACAGCTTCTCGGGGGTAGGTTTCCTTCGAAGTTGACATCCTAAGGGGAACATGAAATCACTACAAGCATAAGAAGTTCAGCAACGTTGACATTCAATGATAAAACAACCGCACCCTTGTCCTACAAAAGAGCGCTTAAAAAGATGAAGATAAAGTGCACCAGGGACGGTCGATGAGTCTATGACAGAGCGTATCTTACAAAGCACGCTCTTCGGGGGGCAGATTATCCTACACACGCTGGACGGTTATCGCGCGCAAGTTCGAGCCGGGTTTCAACAACTGGTCCTTTTCTAACTGGCGAATAGCGCCATAGAAGCCTTGTTTTAGCCGCTTAAATGCTTGCTCGGCTACCACCTTGACATACTCCTCCGACTCTAAGAACTTAGCCTTGGACTCCGCCTCAACCCGGGATAGTTGAATTGCATGATCACCCTGCTGCTACTACTATATTTTGGCCTTGGCCTCCTCCTTGGCAACTGCTTTCAGTGTCGCCACCTCGTGGGAGAGGTAAGCTTGAGCCTCTTGTGCCTCCCGGAGTTTCTGGGTAGTAGCAGCAATTTGTGCTTTGGCCTAGGCCACTTGGTCCTGAAGATCGGCTGTATACGAGCTCGACAGTTCCAGGTCGTGTTCTCGCAGAGCCATCAGACGCTCTCGTTCTACCTCCCAGTCCTCCAAGACTTTCTTTGCGGATTCCAGGAGGTCAACTTGACCGGTCAACTCTCCCATTCGGGCCTGGAGTTGATCCCGCCCCTGCGTTAGCTTCTGCAGCTCCCTGTCAATAGCCTAGTTCTTCTCGGATCCAAGGCGTTCTCGGAGTCTGTACCCGTGCAGGGTATCCTCGACCGTTATTAAGGCGGCCACATAATGCTCAATTTTTATCGCGAAGAGCCCAGCTGACCTCCAACTGCATGAGTCCAGCCTCCCGAGCCCGGCCGGTTTCCGCATCAGCATCCGCCACCTTCCGGAAGAGGTCTTCAGTAACCCCTTTGGAGCACAACAAGCGGCTGGTGGCTGCACAGTCAGAGGCCACCTACAGGGCAGATACAGACAATCAGTAGAAGGACTTTGAAGTAAAATGAAAAGCGCGCCACAAATGTTTACCATCAGTAGGGACTGGTGTAACATGCCCAGGTAGCAGGCTGACCCAGCTACCCACCATGGTATGATGGGAGAAGGAAGAATGCCCTCGGTAGGGGGCCCTGACTGACTGGGAGCGTCTCTGGGGTCAGGGACATCTTCCTCTGTACTTGAAGCGCTCGGCGGTGCCTCAGAAACAACCCCCTTTATTTTGATGGATTGAGAACGGTCGGCCGCCTTCTTCTTCGCCTTGGGAGCCTTCCGGTGAGAGCGGTGCGGATGCGCGGACACCTCTTTGCCTCGAGGAACAGCCGGAGGGTCGACCGGGAGAGCTGGGTCATCGGCGGCAAAAATGTGCGTCTGGACGACAGGAGAAGAAGACTCTTCCCGAACACCCGGGGATCGTGAAGTCGCGTCCTCAGGGGTAGCCGAGCACAAAGACGTTGGAGATAAGCCTTTCTTCAACCGCTTCAGGGGTTGATCCCTTTCCCGACGCTTCTTTTCAAACACATGGATCTCTGAGGGTACGATCGACGGAGGAGGTACCACTTTTCCCTTTGGAACCTCGGTAATAGGAGCAATTGACCCCCCCTCCAGGACCTGGGGCAACTTCGAGGCTCCGATGTCTGTGGGGGCCTAGGGCACTTCTAGACTTGCAGACGACTCCCCCACCACCTCGTCACCCTCGGTGGGGATTCTTGCGGGAGTCGAGGATAATGAGCCTGAGACCAACCCCTGTTCAATAGTCTGGTCCCATTTCAGGAGCTTATTCATCACGAGGGAAAACATAATGTTACCTGTAAAGTATAAAACAAGAGGGCATCGGTCAGCATTAACCAGGAACTGTACCAGGTACAAAATAACTTACGAAGGCTGAAGCTGAGAGGTGTAATTTTCGGACTAATCTCAGCCCGATAAAGGAGCTCCTCACACTGCACCAGTTGAAGCCTATGGAATTCCATCCCCGCCAGGATACCCTTGTCTCTCTGATATCCCGCGTCCTGTTGGAAGTCGCCAAGGTCTAGGATAGGAGGTAGGTTCTCCGTCTAGTGAATGTGGCTGAAGGGACGCTCGGGAAGGCGGATATAAAAAAATCTCTTCTTCCATCCCTTGTGGGAGGAGGGGAGGCCCCCCAGAAATCTGTGGTCAAGACGAGCGGTAAAGCTAAATGCCCCTCAAGATCCAACTGGGATGAAAAAGAAGTGGAAGAATCGAGGAGTCAGAGGAATGTCGAAAAGCTTGAAGAGGATGAGGGCCCCGCCCATTTGGGCGAAGGCGTTAGGAGCCAACATTCATGAAATAAGGAGGAATAAGGAAGCAAAGCCCTAGTTCTAGTTGTCCCAAAAAGAAGGTATAAAAACCCTCACAAGTAGTTACCGACGATTGACCTGAGGTAGGGACTCTTACCTCCCAATCTACTGAGATCCCGTATTTCTGACAGGCATCTTGGAGGGATTCCGATCTAACTTTGGAAAAGATGGTCTCATATCACTCGGAATGAAATCCTAATTCTTTCAAGGAACACTCGTCGATGCCTGAGGATTTCTTCTTCTTCACCATTGGACCCATGGAAAGGGAATGGGGGAAAAACAGGATGAAAGGAGACATACTCTCATCAAAAGGACGCGGCGGCGAGACGGATAGCTAAGCAAGGAGAACTCCTGACGACAATTAGGGTGAGGAGGCCGCAGAGGGTCGTTGCACCCGCTTTTATAAGATTGCGACACATCCCTCTGACCAATAGGAGAATGGAACGTCGATGGCATTAACAGGCTGTCTCGAGGAACGGAAAGCCCTTACTGTCGTCACTTCGGATAGCCCGTATCACGTATCGAGGAGATATCGCCGCGAAACGAGGGAAGAGACACGTGGCCTTGTTACATACGCTGAGCAACTGCGCAGCCTTGGCTGATCCAGAGTCCGCAAAGATACCGGACATGTTCAAGAGGCCAGCCAGAGTCCCGAAGCCTCACTGCATATATTTTAGGGCCCCACGGGCTGCCTGCAAAGCAGTGAAGGACGAAGAGAAAAACAAAAATGGACAAGGACCAACTTCTTCATGACCACGACAGTCCGATCAGTCAGCTACACTTCCTTCGATCAGACTTGAAGGGAGGGACTTGTGATAGGGTTGAATAGTTTGGGCCCGACACGAGGGATGAAGAAGCCGCGGGACGCAATATGGCAGATCGAGACGACCTTCCTTCCCGGGCCCCGGGGCCCCCCTCAGGAGACGCGCCCAGGAAGGTCAGTCCGAAGATCCCTCCCGGGAGCACCCCGGGAGGTTTGGCCCGCAATGACCGACCTCAGGTATTGACCCCCCCCCCCCCCCCCCCGGTACGGATAAGCATCCTCGTTAGAAGAGGTCTTCATGACCCTTAAATGTCGAAACGGGTAGAAGCATGGTAACGACACAGACCATTTCAAAGGATATCCAGTAACCGCCGAAAAATGGGGGAGAATGTGGCATAAGTATCGGAGACGTGGTACCGATCGAAGAGGCACGTCTAGTCTGTCGCCATTAGTATAAAAGGTAGTCCGACCCCTCCAGTAAAGGGGTTACGCTCTCTCAACCCTACATACATTCTTTACTTCTCGCTACCTTTACTTTTCGGACGGACACTGACTTGAGCGTCAGAGTGGACTCCGCCGGACCCTTGTCGGTGTGTCCCCTAATGCTCGTGTTAACCTTGCAGGACCCTAAGTTCCTCCCTGCCGCAGCAACTTCCATAGGGGCAGAACTCCAATGATTGACCATCGTCGTCGACTCTTTCCGGAACATATTATATATATATATATATATATATATATATATATATATATATATATATATATATATATATATATATATAAGTGTCAGGGGTGCGACCGGACCCTCGGATGCTAAGGTGGCTACGCCATTGTTGCTATTAAAAACAGTGTTTTGAAAATCGGACCGGACCGGCCGGTCAGACAGGTTGAACCGGGAACCGGCCAGATTATCGGTCTGAGTTGACTCTGAAAACCGACTAATCAAGAACCGGATGCGAACCGTTCTGAACCAGTCGGGAACTGGTGAACCGGACAAACCGGCTTGGTTTATTTTATTTTTCATTTTTTGATTTTTTTCCCCTTTTGCAGTTTTGCTTTCTTACTGAAAAATAAAAATTGAAAAATAAAATGTCAAAAACATAGTTTGCTTTCACCCAAAGTCCTAAACAAACAAACCTGCTGTTTGTTTGCAAGAGAGTCACCGCCACCAGCCACTCGACGCGTCACCCTACCTCTACCAGCCTCGGCTCACCGCCCTGTCTCCGCTAGCCTCGCGTGGCCACCGCTAGCCTCCTCCCATCTCCAGCCTCGTTGCGTCGTCGTGCTGGCATATGAAGGCAGCAATATATGATATATTTGGAAGTGTAATTTTGCATGTGTTTTACTAGTGTCCCCTGTTTAAGTGTTTGTGGGTGAACAAATACTATCGTGATATAGTTTTAACTTCTAATAAAAGTCTTCAGTTCGTATCCATATTTTTTGAATCCAATGGTTTTAAACTTGAATTTTTCTTTAAAACTAATCCTTTTTCAAGAATACCTATTAAGTTGTTGACAAAAACATATAGCATACTCGACTTAGTTAATCTAATCTTGATGACAGTAGTTGGATAAGTTGTTAGTTTCATATATTTACATAAATACATATTTTATTATATACCAGTTATATTCCGGTTGGACTCCCGGTTAAACCGGTTAAACCTCTAAACCTCTGAACTCTTACTCCGACCTATTCGATGTCCGATCCGGTTCTCAGAACCTTGATTAAAAATACTAACCTTGAATCTTGAAGGTTCACAAAAACCAACGACAGATCGCAAATGCTAATGCCTCAACTAGCTGTGGATATGAAAGGGACGGAACTAGGATATTGGTTCCGTGTAGGCCCTTAGTTTATTGCAGAGTGTGGAGTGTAGAGGGCAAAACGAGGGCGAGACGTGTGGGAGATGAAGTTTAATTAGGGTCGGTGGAATCCTCCCTCACCGAGCTTATTGCCAATGAAGAAATTGTTGGTGGCATGAACAATGATGACTATGTCAAATAAGGGGCAGATTTAACTCTTCTTCTTTGGCTGCTTCAGCCACGCACCTCTGTGTGGAGAAGAATCATACAGTTTCATAGAAGATTAGTTTGAGAATCAGAAGGTAACACACCCCACATTTATGGTTAAAAGTGATATTAACCAACATTATTAAACGCATAGAGTTGCTATATAATTAAACGATGAGGAGCATTGTTTCGTTTACTGTCCCATCATTTACTCGATCATGGTTACACGGATTGCGTAGTGGCTAATGATTTGATAATTGATGTGGGAGCCATTAACTATTTTTATATTAAAAGTCAGGTGCCAACGTTGGTTAACACTCTGGTTGTGAGACAAAGAGATATGATGACTGCTCTGATCCATTAATTCGGGTAAGCTCACGGCTCCGGGCCCCTGTTAATCGAGGTGTCAATGACGAGGTCGTCATAGATAGCGTAACGGAGCTCAACGACGCCACCGACCGGAGGCGGAGGAAGCGAATGAGAGGAAAGCGGTGGTCGTCACGGCCGCTGCCAGGCGAAGGAGGAATTGAACAGGGAGAAATGACTTTCGTGGTTTTTCCTAAGTTTTTTTTTTCCTTGACAGGTCCACAGGCCTGTGCTAGCTCCACTGTTGACCATAAGAAGCTCATCTCAGTCGTCACGGGATGAACTGATAATTAATACGTAAATATTATCAACATGAGATTTGAGAGTCAAAATTTGACGAAGCTAATGTGCCCGCCCTCCCCACGCACTAGCCACAACATCTGGGCTAATAGTCCTCGTGATCTATCTCCTCCGTATTGGTCTTGAGAGATTAGCGGGGGCGCTGGAGGCGAACGAATCGCCTTTGCCAACGTAACAAGCTCGCCTTGGAAAAAATGATTTTTTTTTGAAAAAATTGAATATCAAATTAATTGAATGGAATTTTTAAATTTGATTTATTCAATTTAATCTAATTTTTAGTTAACTGACACTTTTAGTTAACCCTAATTGACATAGTTAGTTAGCAATTTGTAGGTATGTATTGACATAGTTAGTTAACCATATTTAGTTATGCTATTTTGATTTAGATATCTAAAAGTAAATGTATTGTATTATTTAAAGATATGTATTGTAATTTTATCTTTAAATAGATGAAAGATTAAAATAATCTAAATTTAAATAAGGTCAAATTTATGCCAATTTTTTTGTAAAATAAGCTTGATAAATAATGAAAATAGAGTTTTGATATCCTCAAAAGGAAAATAATGTATTACAAAAAAATTTAAAAAAAATAAAACCTAGTCCTAATTTGATTATCTCTAATCATAAAAATATGTTAAAAACTATAAAAATAAAAAATTAAACCCATGCAAAATCTCAAATCTATAGCCTTTTTCTTATTAGCATGCTTTAATGTAACTTAAGCTAATAGACAATTAATGTAATTTATGAGATTAAGTTTAATTCAGTTCAATTTTATATTTATTTCTCATGAAAATATGCTAGGTATGTATTAAACATGAAAGTTTAGTATTATTATAAATGGGTTAACTCTTTCCAAACTATTAATATTTACTATTTAATTTTAGGTACGCATACAATGAAAAAATTACTCATATTTGTAGTGAATACCATCAAAATTACATATTAGAACAAGTGAACAACAACAATAATAATAACCAAATTTTATCCCACTAAATGATGTCACCTATATGAATCTTTTACGTCATTAGACTTTGTACTCTATTATATCATCATCTATATTTAAATAAATTTTATCTTATTTTATTGTTGCTAACTAAGAATTTTTTTAGCCTTTTTCTCCCTCGTTTGATGTGCATATTTGTCATAATTTCATATCTCCTAACTGGGATATTTATTAGTCATCTAAGTACATATCTATATCATCTTAAATGTGTCTCTTGAAGATTCATGGTATGACCTTCTAGGCATGAATCCAAATTGATTTCCGATCATCATGATCTCCTTCCTTAATCTTTTTTCTATTACTCTTTCTCAAAATTTCATGATATGACTTATTAGTTTAATACTCCCATAGTTTGTACAATATTGTATATCTTCTTTGTTCTTATATAAGAAAATTAGAATACTTACCCTTCATTGATTAGGTTTTTTCGTTTTTAATATCATATTAAATAATTTTGTAAGTCATTCATTAACTTATCTCTAAATACTTTCATACCTCTTTTGGTATCTGGTCTTATGACTTTTCCATTTTATATCTCTTTTAAAGTTTATTCTATTTCTGAAATTTGAATTCTACGATAAAAATTTAAATTTCTATACTCATTTGACGTACTTAAATTGCCTAAGTTAAGTTGGTCACCTAAACATTCATTAAAAAGCCAATGAAAATGTATCTTCTATCGATCTTTTATTTCTCCATTATTTACTAGTACTCTATTGTATTCATCTTTAATACATCTTATTTGGCTAAGTTCTCTTATTTTCCTCTCTCTCACTTTAACTATTCTATAAATCTCTCTTTCCCTTCTTTTGTATTCAAGTTTCGATATAATCATTCAAAAGATAGGGACTTACAATCACATAAAAATCCGAGGCTAACCTCTATTTCAACTATCTGCTTGTATTCTCACAACAAGAAATTTGAGATTCAACCACACCTAATACACAATGCGTAAATACCCTGGGTAATTTTGATATGATCAACCAAGTCAAGTTAGGTTCTGATTATGTTTAATCCATGTGTCTAAATGTGCAGGAGCACAGGAAGTCGAACGGAAAACGCAACGGACGAGAAGGATGATACGGGAAGGGAGCTAACAGGCTTGGTGCATCCGAGGGATGCAGAGGTCTATAGAAGAGTACACTAGTAGAGCGAGAAGGATGCGAGTGACATCCGAGGGATGGGAACTCGGAGGAAGTCCGTTAGAGGGGAAGGCCAAAGTCGGGTTCAGTTGAGTCTTACTCTGGTTGGCCAGAAATCACCCAAACGAAAGAAGGATAGAAAAGTCAATGCGGATGTTGACCTTGATCAACTAGTCAAGTAAGGTGCCTCAGTTGATGTGTGAGGTGCCTCAGCTGAAAATTTAAACTTTGCGCAAAAGTTGAACAGAGGCGCCTAAGTTTGAACCTGAGGCGCCTCAGATCGGAACTGAGGCGCCTTAGGTCGGAATTGAAGTGCCTCGGAATAAAAAGTTATCGTTAGTGAACATTGGTGCGTGGATAAAGTTTCATCCAATCTAAGGCACCTCAGATCATATCTGAGACACCTCAAGTCCACGTCAACACAACGTTCACTTTGGTTTTCGGGCTATAAATAGCCTCTAAAAGCTAGGATTAAAGATCTACAATTACTATTTAATATCCCAATCATTTTGTGAGCTATTCAAAGTCTATAAGAGCTTACTCTGCCTGCAACGAAGGAGCTTTTCATTAGTAGAGCTTTTCAACGCCTTGGATTAGCAACCACCCAGGTTTCAACCAAGTAACCATCATGTCTCGTACTAGTTTGTTTCATTGTTTATGTTTTTAATTAACTACTGAAACTAACTTCTATCTTTTTAAGAATTTGCAAAAGATCAAGGTATTCATTATGGGGCAATTCACCCCCTCTTGTCGGCCTACCAACGATCCTACAATTGTTATCAGAGCAAGTTCACTTTTGAAGGACTAACCATCTGATAAAGTGACAAGAAGGTGGCCGGATCCAACATTTATCCGCCGAAGTTTGAGGGAGATTTCGTCGTATGGAAAAAGAAGATAGAGGTATTTTTTAGACTGATTTTGAAATATTATTAACCATAGAATAAGGATTTGAATATCCCAAAGATGCAAATGGAGATGAAAGGAGGAACATCTTTGGAATAAAAAGGAACAAGCTGACTCAGTAGCCAACGGAAAGGTCGAATCCCACCTGTTGACTGTACTATCACCTCAAGAAATCAACCTCATCGATAGCTACAACTCGGTAAAAGAACTCTGGGAAAAGTTCCTAGAACTTTACGAAGGCACATCAGAAGCCAAGTTAGTAAGAAGAGACCTCCTTTGGAACTAGCTAACCAACCTTCGGATGAAGGAAGGAGAAACGGTGGTCGAGCTTCATGCAAAGATCGAGAAATTGATCACCGGACTCACCAACCTCTATGAATCGGTAACAAATCGTGACTCGATCCGATATGCTCTTAACGCCTTTCCAAGAACCCAAGAATAGACTTCAATAGTAGATGTCTACTATATCTCAAAGGATCTGAAGATAAGTACCCTAGAAGAAATGTTTTCTACCTTCGAATTACATGAATCTCGATGTGCAGGATCAAGAAAGGAAAAAACGGACAATATCACCTTAAATATGAGGAAGATCAAACCAAACTCGAAATCTTCCACCGACGAAGAGGAAACAATGTACATGGTAAGAAAACTCAATAAGTATTTTAAATCCAAGAAGTTTAATAAGTCACAGGACAAGAAACGTTCTCTAAGGAAGAGGCAAGTAAGATGTTACCATTGTGACGAAGAAGATCACATCAAATATCAATGCCCAAAGCTAAAGAACAAAAAGAAGGAGAACAAGCCCAAGCAGAAGAACCTGAAAGTAACGTGGGATGATACATCATTGGATGAAAACGAAATCGAAGCCTACCCCGAACTTGAACTTATGGTAAATCATCAAGAAGAGGACAACGAAGCAACCGCCTCTAATATGAGTATCGATGAAAGGGGAGATTCGATAGAAGGAAATAGCAATGAAGAGGGAGCATTCAGTTTCAGATAGCAAGAAATGGTAAGTGAGGTATGCATACTTCCTCATGACAAACTACATTTTAGTATTGGATCCATGCTTAGGAGTTTTTGTAAATTAAGGACAAAAAATATAAATTAGAAAAAGGAATTAGCTATTTCATGTCTTTTAGAAATATATGATGATATGAAGCATGAAAATTATAAATTAAAAGTTCAAATAGAAAAATTAGAAAAAGAACTAGCATACCTAGCTAAATTCTTCTCCCAAAATTTCTTTTAGATATACTGGGGGTCTTAACTGATATATTAGGAACCATAAGGGTCAAATTATAAAAGTTTTCAAGAATTATATTCCACCAAAGTTCCTGATTAACCTATAAGTAAAAATCTATTTTGGATTCCCAAATCAATTTTAAATTATTAAATATATTTTTTGTGTTGAATAAATTTCTTGGAATTTCTTGATTATTAGAAAATCTAAATTGAATAGTAATATTTAATGATAATTCATTTTGAAATTTTTCTATGATGCACAAAGACTTTATCTACTTATTGTAGTTTTTCATATTTTTTTAAAATATTTGATTAATTTTCATCAATTTACATTCGAAAATCAACTTTTTAATTTTAAAAATAATTAGAAAATTATTTTCAAAAGTCTAATTTTTTAGGATCTGAATGTTATATTTTGACCATTTAAAAAATTAATGAATTTTTCAAGGTCAATATCTAATTTTAAAATTATTTTTGTCCAAAATTATTTCTGTGATTAAAATTATTATTTTTAAACTAAAAAATTTATTTTAATCCAAAAATTTTTATATTATTGAGTTCATTGATTTTCAACTTTGACAAAAATTTTGAAAAGTTTCTAATAGTTAAATAATATTTTATGAATTATTATAAAAAAATCATATTTTTACATTTATAAATACTTCAAAAATTCTTTTTTTTTTATAATTCCAATTTTTGAAATCTGTACGTTATATTTTCGACATCTAGAAAAATTATAAAAAATTTTGGAAGTACAAATCAATTTTTAAAAAATATTTCAAAATTCATTAGGTTTTTTAAAATCTTCTAAACTATATTTTTTTCCTTAATGAGTTTGTTATTCTTGTTTTTTTTACAAGTACTTTCTTTTTGATGTGATCAAAGGAGAAGAGTAATTAGGATTAAGTTAAAGGGGAGGTCAAGTTCAATTTTAATTGCATAGTTATTGTACTAAATCACATTATTTTATTTATTATTTTTATAAACAATTTGTTATTTATTGTTTATGTTAACCCTAACTTAACTTGGGTTGTTGCACATCTAAAAGGGTGGAGATTGTAAGTATCTCGGATAGTTTTGATGTGATCAATTAAGTCAAGTTAGGTCCTGGTTATGTTTGATCCCTGTGTCTAAGTGTGTAGGAGTTTAGAAGTACAGGAAGTCAAATGAAAGATGAAACAGACAAGAAAGATGACACAGGAAGGGAGCCGATAGGCTCGGTGCATCCGAGGGACATGGAGGTCTGCGGAAGAGTACACTAGTGGAGCAAGAAGGGCGCACACGATGTCCAATTGTTAGTAAAGCATGAAATCTCGTAATGAAATTTTGTGAATCTGCAAATACTCACAGTGAAGTTCTTGCATCCTTTTACCTCGTACTTGTCGTTCTTCACTTGTCGTCGGAAGAACGATCATAATCGGAAAGTCCTTCAATGTCCACAAATCAAATCCCTCTTCCGACGCAATTTTCCTCTTCGGAAAACTAGTTGCCGAAAGCTCCTCGGATGCTTCCGATTCCCTTTTGCTCTTGCACACCTTGGACGAACCCCCCCCCCCCTTCCCCCTTTTTATAGCAAGGAGCAAGGGGAAGGGGGAGAAGTGGGGACGTGGGGAAGTGGGTAACTTCCCCACGTCTCCCACTTCCAACATCTCCCACTCGTCCAAGTCAAGTCACATAGATCAATACAAGAATCAGGTCACAAAGACCATATAGTCACATAGACTAATACAAGAATCAGGTCACAAAGACCATATAGTCACATAGACTAATACAAGAATCAGTCACAAAGACCATATAGTCACATAGACTAATAGATCATCCAATTCATACTTTAGGGAAAATGATTCGTGCGACAGCAAGCATACTGAGCAATCTTGCTAAGAAAGTTGTGACACTTAACTTAGCTGCTCTCTGAGCGATCAATACCAAGAAAGTTGTTACACTTTACTTAGTCGCTCTATCACATTAATCAGAGACATCAATCACTTGCTTTTACCCCAGATTAAATTATTTACATCAATATGAACATCTCTAATCCCTCATCATGACAATTAAGGTAAGAGCATGTTCAGTATTTCCATTCAATACTATTATTCACAATCATATTTTAAGTACTCAACAAAAAATATAATTGGTCGACCAGTGAATAAATGTCAATGATGTAAATCTCTCTTAATCTTCCTTTATAGCTAGAATCTCTTCATTCTAATCAGTTGCTTTCCTAGTTATGCTCCGTAAACCGAATCATCCATAGTCAATAGGACACATGCTAAAGTAGCATACACTGATTAGAATTTCAAGCAAACAGCTAAATAGTCACTTAGGGTAAAACTGAGATTAACTTATAACCTCAAGGGTCTCACATAGTAAGGAAGCAGGGATCAATTCTCTTACAACCCTTATTGTCGCTATAGCACATGTGGTATGAAACACATGCTACGATGTTTCTCTCTTTAACACATAAAGAGTGCATGTTTTTCTTCTAAAATTAACATCGTACAGATTTCGATCTAGACATACCCAATGTCTAATCCTGAATTCAACCTATGAACTCTAATTTGGCTACAAGCAGGCTCAGTAAATGGTGGGAACATTTACTTCGATTATTACATTAAATAATCTCATCTTGACACAAAATCAAGGTGACCTCAACTTACGAGTATGTCTCTATTCACAGCTACTCAAGCTGCCCCATAAGTAATGATCTTACCTCTATTTATACTCAACAAATAGAGATGATTGTCCATGTGAGTGGACTAATCTCAACCTGCCAACATGCTTATCGAGACTTTATTCAAAATGTAACACCAATACATACACTGAATAAATCATGGCACTTTCATATATAATGAATTTGTCTGTACATTGTGTTACATTTTTCGAAGTCCCATGGACTTCACATATCCAAGAAATGACTCTTTAGTCAATGGCTTAGTAAAAGGATCTACAAGCATAGCACGTGTAGGGATATACTCAAGAACTACCTTTTTCTTGTCAACAATATCCCTTACATAATTATATTTGATTTCTATATGCTTGCCTTTGCTGTGATACTTGGGATCTTTGGAAAAAGCTATTGCATCTTGATTGTCACAGAACACTGTAACTGGACTCCCACTATCCTCAGCAATCTTCAAATGCTTCAGGAATCTTCTCAGCCAGACAGCTTCTTGTACAACCGCTGCACAAGCCACATATTCGGCTTCCATTGTCGACAAAGCTACACAAGCTTGTTTCTTGCTATTCCATGAGATGGCGTCACCATTTAGCAAGAAAGCATAGCCCGATGTGGATTTTCTGTCATCAAGATCTCCTGCCCAATCTGCATCTGAGTAGCCCTTCAGGCTCAACTTTGATCCTTGGAAGCAGAGACAATAATCCGCTGTCCCTTTGAGATATCTGAATATTCTCTTCACCGCTTTCCAGTGTCTCGATCCTGGGTTTAACTGGAAACGGCTAACCAAGCCAACTGCATAGCTGATGTCAGGACGTGTACACAACATAGTGTACATTAAACTACCAATGGCACTGGCATATGGTTTTTTCTTCATGTCGGCTATTTCATCAGGAGTCTTGGGATACATACTTTTGCTCAGAACAGTTCCTTTCGTTACAGGAGTTTGTTCAATGTTGCAATTAGACATATTGAAGTGTTGTAACATCTTAGTAATATAAGCCTCTTGAGACAAACTCAAGAGTCTTTTTGATCGATCTCTTATGATCTTTACCCCTAAGAGATACTCAGCTTCACCCATATCTATTATGTCAAACTGTGATGAAAGCCATGATTTAACTTCTATCATAAACCGTGTGTCATTTCCAGCTATTAACATATCATCAACATATAATGATAAAATGACTATCTTTCCTTTATCCTCCCTGAGGTAAACACAATGATCCTCATTGATCATTTCGAAACCATAAGATAAAATGACTTCATTAAATCTTATGTTCCATTGTCTTGACGCTTGCTTTAGCCCATATATTGACTTTTTAAGTCTACATACTTTATCCTCTTGGCCTTTAGCAATATAACCTTCTGGCTGTGCCATATAGATTTCCTCGTCAAGACTACCATTAAGGAAAGCCGTTTTTACATCCATCTGATGTAATTCTAAGTCATAATATGTCACTATAGCTAAAATGACACATATTGACACAAACTTCACAACTGGGGAAAATGTCTCTTCAAAATCAATACCCTCCATTTGGGTATATCCTTTTGCAACCAGACGAGCTTTGTATCGATTAATCGATCCATCTGCTTTCCTCTTGATTTTGAGAATCCACTTATTCCCAATAGCCCTTCGGCTCGGAGGAAGATCGACTAAATCCCAAACATGATTCTTTCTCATCGACTCCATTTCCTCATCCATTGCAATTCTCCATTTTTCTCTGACTGAACATCTCAATGCTTCCTCAACCGATCGAGGTTCCTCATCGTCAACAGAGAGTATCATTAATGTCTCATTCTCAATGTCAAACCTTCTCCGAGGAATAATCTTATGACTACTCCTTCGTAAGTCGGACTGTTGAGGAGCTGAAACTAATTCATTCATTGGCAAATCACTCCCACTGGGTTGACTAGATTCAGGTATCTCCTGTGATACCTGAGTTGTTGATAAAGGAACATTATCCTCTTCCTCTATTGCAAATAAAGGAATCGACTTATCAACTTCACCTCTTGTTGGGAATTCAGTTTCGAGAAAAGTGGCATCTCTTGACTCAATTTCAGAGATGGTTCCATCTTGTTGCTCACCAATGAAAACATAACCCTTAGAAGTATCAGAATACCTTATAAAGATACACTTTTTACCTCTTGGTCCTAGTTTTCCATATTTGTGAGTCTTGTCATGAACGTAGGCAGCTGACCCCCAAGGTCTCAGATTACTCAAATCTGGTTTTCTGCATGTCCAACGTTCATATGGTGTAGATGGAATAGACTTAGAAGACACTCGGTTAAGTATATAGGTAGCAGCTAATAATGCATCTCCCCAATAAGAAATAGGTAAATTAGCTTAAGCCATCATAGACCTAACCATATCTAGAAGAGTTCTATTTCTTCTTTCAGCAACCCCATTTTGCTGTGGAGTTCCAGGGATCGTTAGTTGTCTAATAATCCCTTTCTCGTAACATATTGTCTTAAACTGATCAGACAAATATTCACCTCCACGGTCAGTGCGTAAGGTTTTAACCTTACGATCCAATTGATTCTCAACTTCGTTCAAATAACGTTTGAAGCAATCTAATACTTCATGTTTATGAGAAATCAAATACACATGACCGAAACGTGTGAAGTCATCAATAAATGTTACGAAATAGGAACCTCCAAGTCTAGCCTTCACATTCATTGGACCACATACATCCGAATGAATTAATTGCAATGGTGAATCAGCTCTAATAGCCTTACCAAATGGTTTCCTTGTTGCTTTTCCAGCAAGACAATACTCACATATGGACAGGTTAATCTTAGCATGAGTGCCCAATAGACCCTCCTTAGCTATTCTATTCATCCGTTCTTGTCCGATATGTCCTAGTCTAGCATGTCAAACTTCCTCATTAATATTAGCATCACTAGTAAGAGCAATGTTTGAAAAACAACTAATAATTCCATAATTAATATCATGTTCCACATCAAGAACCATGAAACCATTCATTACATAACCACACCCAATTAACACAGAGTTAATTCGAAGTTCCACACAACGACTGTAAAAGTTTATACAATAGCCCAAATCAAGAAGACAAGTAACGGAAACCAAATTCCGTCGAATATCAGGAGCATAAAGGACATCATGTAGAAACAACGTTTGTCCACCACGAAGGTTGAGCTTGCAAGTGCCAATGCCTTTGACTTCAATTCTTGCATTGTTTCCTACATATATCCATTTGTTACCAGCTGGTACCCGACGGTACTCCACGTATGTAGCTCGATCACGAGCTACGTGGTTCGTTGCTCCTGAATCTATAATCCACAAAGGATGAGAATCAACTAACAACACTGAACTAGCAACATTATGCTCATGAAAAGAAGTTAAATATGGAATTACCTTTTTCGGCTCGGTACAATCTCGAGCGAAGTGGCCCTTCTTGCCACAGTTATAGCAAGTCAGCTTGCTTTTAGGTTTCTTTCCATACTTCTTTCCTTTAAACTCCTTCTTGATCGGGCCTTGCCCAGCAGCAGCTTCTTTTCCTCTTCCCTTTCCCTTTCCTTTCTTGAACCATATCTTCTTATTCTTGGGTCTAGATCCTTCAGCTACGAAAGTTTGTCCAGATATCCTTACAGATTCTACTCTCTCCGCCTCCAGTTCAACATGACGTGAGACATCAATGAAAGTTTTAATGCTTTCACTGTGAGTAAGATTCTGCTTCATTGATTCCCAAGAATCAGGAAGGGAACGGATAACTGCCTAAACCTGTTGTTCATCTGTCAACTCATGACCGGCAGTTTTTAGCTCTCGAATCATATTTCCCATTTCCCTAAGATGTTGGGTCATGGTGACATTCGGGCGTTTCTTGAAGCTGTCAAATTTGATTGTCAGCTGGCGAAGCTTACTTACGCTAACTCCACTATATTTATTTCTCAGGGCAACCCAGACAGCATGAGCTGAAGGCAATGGCTCATACTCATACACTAGGTCATCAACCATTGAACTAATCAAAATGTCCTTTGCTGTGGAGTCCTTTTTCTTCCATGTCTTGTAGGCATCAAGATCACGCTTATGCTGGGCGGTAGCACCGTCTATAGGTTCTACCATAAACTGATTTACAGCTTCTAGAACTTCTTGTTCCTCAAGTACATACTGTATCTTGAGGTGCCATATTTTGTAGTTGTCCCCATTTAGTTTTTCACCTTTGTTGAGTTCAGCTATTATGTTCTTCGTTGCCATGATCTAACATAAATAAACGCATTATTTAGTTATTCAGTGTAACTCATATGCGTGTAATCAATAACTAACTCATTGTAAATTAGAGTTGGTTTACAGAATCAAGTGGAAACTATGTTCCCACTCATCCTCTGTATATCCAATCTAATAGACATTGATTAGTTATTTTACATACATCACATCATATGAACTAATCATAAATGAACTTATCATTGAAATGAACTAATCATTAATATGTTTGTTAACTCATAACATAACTTTTCATATAATAAAACTGTTCATACACAACGACAGTAAACACTACATGACTCTTAAAACTAAACGAGCAAATACTGTTTGTACATAACAACAGTAACAAAGACAAGACTTTAATAGACTAGATAAGCTAGTACCACTCCCACTAGGGCAAACACTAGCGCAGTGGTAAACATTATCCCTTTCATCCCAGATTTTATCTGAACTAGTTCAGCTTCAGGATCCTCCATAGATTCCACAATTGGATCTCACTCAATTTCCTCAGGATCCCCCTTGAATTCTACAATCAGATCCATCTCTGGATCCTCTTCAAATTCTTCAGGATCCTCTTCCAGATCGTCCTTAGATTCTTCCAGATCCTCTTCTGAAAAATTCTGGCGAAGTAGTTCTCTACATAACTCGGTATATGTGATACGTCCTTCATAGAGTCCCCAGATACATCTTGCAGCTACTTAGCACGCCTCGGCAATGAACTAATCAATGCCCCGATCCGGTAGTTATCTAGAACTGGAAACTCTTCCTGTTCGAGTTTCCAAAATAGACGATCAAGCCTTCCCATATGCCCTTGGATGCCTAGATGTGGGCGGTAGTCAATCTCCTCTATCTGTTCCCTCAAATGATTCCGTCGCACATCTCGACGAGTCATTGTGGTAATAAATCTCGGCATCTGGAATTGAAATACACAATATCAGTACAAAACCGACAAACCAGTAACAAAACTGGTTCAATTCAATTCACAATTATGCATAAACCCACAAAGTCATAAACAGATAAAAAAATTTTCTTGATTTGGGAGTTCTATTGACTAACACCTCGGGTTGATCGATTGGGAAATCAAATCCTTAGTCTGGGTCCATTATCCTCATTAGAACTAATCTAATCGGACAGGGATAACTTATCTTAGTCGTTTGCTCACTTAATTTAAAGTCAAATCTATTGTTCGAACCAAACAAAATGGTTCTGGTTTGTATTAAACTGATCTGATTAAATTAACTAGTGGTTTGAACTAGATCCTGATTTTATTGGATCAATTTGGTCTAGTCAAACCAACTAATGGTTCGAACTAGACATAAACATAGTTGAATCAAGTAGGTCTGATTAAATCAACTAATAATTTAAATTCCAGTTGAAATGAACCAACTTAATCGGATTTAATTAATTCTAACTAAAATCCAATCCATTTATTCAAATTTTGGTCTAGTTCCAATAACCAATAGCTAAATTTTAATACAAATTCAACCAAGCAATTAATTAAAGCACAAAGCTAATTAATTAAAAAAACATGCAATTTTTTTTTTAATCAACAGATTAAATTCGCTAATTTAATGGAAGCAACAAAAAAAATACAAATATATATATATATATATATATATATATATATATATATATATTGGATTAAGTTTGCATGAAAAAATTTCTTTTTTTTTTCCAGTTGCTACTGCTTCGGCCGGTCATCTTTTTTTTCGTTTTATTTTTTTTTCGAGTTTGCTTTCGCCGCCTGCATTTTTTTTTTCCGGCCGTCCAAAGTTTTCACCGCGACGAACGCGGTTAATCGGTAGTGTGCAACACGACCGAGTGGGATCGTCGGTTCTCAACGCTAACAATTATTTTACCGACTCGAAAAAAATCTGCCGACACAAAGTCGACCGTCTCGAAAAAAATCTGCCGACACAAAGTCGCGATTTTCCGGCGAAGCAATTTCATGCTATTTAGAACGAATCTAAGCTCTGATACCATTGTTAGTAAAGCATGAAATCTCGAAATGAAATTTTGTGAATCTACAAATACTCACAGTGAAGTTCTTGCGTCCTTTTACCTCGTACTTGTCGTTCTTCACTTGTCGTCGGAAGAACGATCACAATCAGAAAGTCCTTCAATGTCCACAAATCAAATCCCTCTTCCGACGCAATTTTCCTCTTCGGAAAACTAGTTGCCGAAAGCTCCTCGGATGCTTCCGATTCCCTTCTGCTCTTGCACACCTTGGACGAACCCCCCCCCCCCCCCTTCCCCCTTTTTATAGCAAGGAGCAAGGGGAAGGGGGAGAAGTGGGGACGTGGGGAAGTGGGTAACTTCCCCACGTCTCCCACTTCCAACACCAATGGATGAGAAGCTGGGAGGAAGTCCGTTTGAGGCGAAGGCCAGAGTCGGGTTCGAGTAAATCTAACTCTAGTTGGTCAGAAATCACCCAAGAGGAAGAAGGACGAAAAAGTCAATGCGGTTGTTGACTTTGACCAATTGGTCAACTGAGGTGCCTCAGTTGATGTGTGAAGCGCCTCAGCTAAAAGTTTTAACTTTACGCAAAAGCTGAACTG
>JAGFNQ010002269.1:295190-432099 GCA_024364735.1 Boesenbergia rotunda
AAATTAATGACGTCTGCCATCATAAATGCCCCTCCTGTTAATAA
Organism: Boesenbergia rotunda; assembly: GCA_024364735.1. NCBI lineage: Eukaryota > Viridiplantae > Streptophyta > Magnoliopsida > Zingiberales > Zingiberaceae > Boesenbergia > Boesenbergia rotunda. The sequence goes on from JAGFNQ010002269.1 coordinate 295,235, forward strand.
ATAGATTGAGCCCTAAAAACATTGAAGACAGAAACAAACGAAAAAACTAATACCGGATCATAAAAATGACGACTATAACGCCCTCAGGCCATTAATGTAGAAGGCAAAAAGAATGCTGGAAATGATATAAAAGGTACCACTTGTATGGAAAAAAATAAGGTCTCTCTAATCTAAAACTTTCTTACATTCGATTAATTTTTTTTCTCTCCGGATTTTGATTTGAGTGTCGGAGTAATATCGTCGGATAATTCCTGACGCCCTCCTAACCCTCTCCTTTTGATTTTCTTGATCATAGGTGCTCCAACCTCGTAGATATCTTAGTAGCACTCTCTAACACACGAGATGATATTCTCTTTGAGTTGAGATTGTAAAGGGAGCTGTCGGCCAATTTGATAAAAGGGGTACTGAAGAAGCTAAAAAAATATGTTTTTTTTTCAGAAGATCGAGTTCCAGGGTGGATTTCACTCTTACTCTAAAATGTTCTCAGCCACCTTCAACACTAATCATGATAAGACAATTTGTTCGTTCTTCAATTTATCTTAAGATTAATATAAAAAAAAGTTAAATTATAAAGATTATTAACTCGGATACTGTAATTAGTATATTGACTTTATCAAATTTTAACCCAGCACTAAGCACACGATGCGGAAGGAGAGAGGACGATGTAGGACCCTGACTACGATTTCTTAGGAGAAAAGCGTGCTTATAATGAAATCCTAGCATGCCTAAATTCTCCTATTGTTTTAAATTTATTTTTTCTAAAAAATTGAATTTTAATAAATAAATAATTTTTTTCAGTAATGTTTTGACATTATTCATCATAAAATTATTTCAACACAACCGATATTGTATTTTATTTTTTTAAAAGAAAATTAAATATTTTTTAAAAAAAAATTAAATCGAGTCATTAGATTTTAAATGGGATAAACTATATATTTTTTAAAAATATATATATATTTTTTGAAATATTAGATTGATTTGAGTCGGAATTATTCTCTAATAAATGAAATATATTATTTTCTTACAAATCATTCTTTCCCTTATTTTTTCCCCACCTTTATTTACTTCCGTGTTCCCTTGCCCACTTTCTTTTCAGACAAGTCATTTAGATTTAATATTTATTCAAAAGGAGCGATATAGTTCACAAGATAACCCAAATAGTATACTAGACAGTACAAATAATAATTAAATCGTAAAAGAGTCATGAATCTATCATACACTAGATTATTTAGATCGCTTTCCATCATAATTTGATAAATTTGACAAGATGCTTGGGTGTTCCGAGAAATAGGACAAACTTAGTTGTTGAATATTTTAAACGTATAAGTATATATATGTGTATAAAAAAATAACTTTTAAAGGCAACATCAATATCTTAGACCCTCAAACACGCACATAGACAATAGTTTAATAAAATTATTCTCTATTATCATGTGAACAACACTAATAGATAACAGTTGATTAAAATCATTGTCATCGGTCCAAAAAAAGCCCATAAACAACCGTTCTCAAAACTTATTTTCTTTGATATACATAAGATAATGATTTTTTAAAAATCGTTATCTTTTTTCAAAAATAAATGGCCAACAATAACAATTTTCAACAAAACCATTGTTAAATACAAAAAGACAACGGCTTTTTAAAAAATCATTGTATAGGACCATTGGCAGGCCGGCAAGAGAGGAGTGAAATGCCTTGTAAAGAATACCTTGATCTTTTACAAATTCTTACAAAAATAAAAGTTAGTTTCAGCAGTTAATTAAAAACATAAACAATAAAACAAACTAGTAAGAGATACAATGGTTACTTAGTTGCAACCAGGCTGGTTGCTAATTGAAGACGTTAAAAAACTCCACTAATGAAAAGCTCTTTCATTGTAGGCAGAGTATTCTCTTACAGACTTTGAACAACTCAAAAACTACTAGGAGAATGAATAGTAATTTTTGATCTTTAATCCTAACTTTTAGGAGATATTTATAAATTGAAAACCAAAGTGAAAGTTGTGCTAACGTGAACCTGAAACGCCTCAGATGTGATCTAAGGCATCTTAAATTAGATGAAACTTTATCCACGCGCTAATGTTCACTAACGATAACTTTTTGTTCTGAAGTATTTCAGTTTCAATCTAAGGTGCCTTAGTTATGATCTGAGACGCCTCAAGATCAAACTAAGGCGCATCAGTTCAGCTTTTGCGTAAAGTTAAAACTTTTAGCTGAGGCGCTTCACACATCAACTGAGGCACCTCAGTTGACCAATTGGTCAAAGTCAACAACCGCATTGACTTTCGGCGGTGGTCGCGGCGGCCGGCCGGCGGTGGTCGGCGGCGGCCGGCCGGCGGTGGTCGCCGGCGGCCGGCCGGCGGTGGTCGCCGGCGGCCGGCCGGCGGTGGTCGCCGGCGGCCGCCGGCGGTGGTCGCCGGCGGCCGGCCGGCGGTGGTCGCCGGCGGCCGGCCGGGGTGGTCGCCGCGGCCGGCCGACGGTGGTCGCCGGCGGCCGGCCGAATGTGGTCGCCGGCGGCCGGCCGGCGATGGTCGCCGGCGGCCGGCCGGCGGTGGTCGCCGCCGGCCGGCCGGCGGTGGTCGCCGCCGGCCGGCCGGCGGTGGTCGCCGCCGGCCGGCCGGCGGTGGTCGCCGCGGCCGGCCGGCGGTGGTCGCCGCCGGCCGGCCGGCGGTGGTCGTCGACGGTCGGCTAGCGGCGACCAACGACTGTCACCGCCCGATTGACGACTGTCGCCGCCCGACGGACGACTGTCGCCGCCCGACCGACGACTTTCCAAGCTGTAATGTAATCCAGATTACGGAGGTTTTGGTTTGTAATCCATATTACAACTTATCAACCTCTTTTGTAATCGAGATTACATTACATTACAATCTTAAAGTGATTTCAAACAAAGGAATCCAACTTGTAATGTAATCTCGATTACATTACAGGATAGATTACACCCTACCAAACGTAGCCTAATAGTTGAGCGAAGAACATTCATCAAAGTCTCTTCAAGTTAGTATTCGACCGAGATTCGGTGTGCCTTCTACCACGAGACTTTGGCTGTTTAAAAATTTTAATTTTAATTTCAGTTGTTATTGTTGTTGTTTTTTCTATTCGGGCCCAAATTTGGCCCATGAAAGGGCCCATTAAAACCCTACGCTCCTCCGATTAATACTTGGATCCTCTCTCTACCCGGCATCATCGTTCCATCTCTTTCTCTCACTTGGCTCTCCTCTCGTGCAAGATGCTCTCTTCTTCAACGCTGAGATCTCCAGCGATTACCTCTGCGCCCCCTTCAATCTCCATCATGGCTTCCTCTCTCTAGATCCTTTTTCTCTTCTTCCCAATTTAGTCGCATCAATCTGAAACCCAGACGAGATTTGGTGGGCGATTGGGTCGCCAACAATGGCAAAATCGTGCGCAGCTTGCCGATTTACGTTGGTGGTCTATCTTTGATCGCAATTCTCCTCAACCGCGTCTTTTTCGGCATCGCCTTTGTCACCGACGCATCCAGTTCGCAATCCAGAGCAGACACTTTAGCCCTTTCGTTGGCGGGGATAAACCTCCTTTCTGGTTTTGTGTGGTTGTCGATTCGGCCGAAATCTGTTGCTATGGTCATTCCTTGTGGCGTGGAGTGTAGGCGCATGAATACAGCAGGTATCGGGCATCTTGCCGTTCGTGAGTTGCAATGGGCTTGGGACTCCATTTCATCCAGCACTTGTTGTAAATCCTTGGTGGTGGTTTATGGAAGCGATTGTCTTCTCTAAATTGGGGCCGTAGCCGTACTCGAAAATGGTAAGACCATTGTGATGGCCGTTGATGTACATGATCTTCTTGAAGGATCGCTTTGCAAAAATGTGATGCCATCTAGAAATTAGAGCTATTTGGCAAACCTTTCCCTTTATCCAGGAAGGTATGAGTTGTCCTTCTTTCCAAGTAATGCCCAGTCTCATCTTACAACCGCTTGGAGATAGGGGAATTATTATCATTGGTGGTGATACCATCACAGACTTCGACAATCTTGATCAGGCATGGATAACACTTGTGGCAGAAAAGTTGGATGCTAGATTGTCCAACTCTTGAGGTATATGATCTTGCTCATAGTTATGATTGCTTATGAATTCTCTTTGCAAGTAGTATTTTGCTCTATAAGAATAGTTTTGGATGACGCAAAACCAGAAAGATGATTCTCTACTTGAATTTCAAGTAGAAATGACTTAAGCGTAGTGTTTTATATTACTTTTTTTATATGACTCAAAATTTGTGCTAAAGAAGGGTTTTCTGCTATTTCATTCCTGGCCCTCAAAGTGAGGTGAAAACTGCCGAAGTTAAATTCAGAAGGTGAACGTTTTTTTTGGGCCAAAATGAATATTAAGTAAAATTTTTTAACGAAGTTAATACTAAAGCCACTGTTGAAATAAATGTGAGACTTTTAATTGTCATGCAAATGTTGATTTGGTTATGCTATTTTGATAGGAAGAGGAGGAACAACAAGCAAAAATTTTCTCATGCCAATTGTGTTCTAGTGGCTGCCACAGTCAGCAGTCTAGAAGTTCACAATTAAATTATATATGTCAAGGGGATTATAAACGCATGAACCCATTTTTTCCTGCTTGCATTGGGGATATGGTAGTGGCCACGATCAAGTCAAGAAAAAGGTAAGCCAAACTTGAGGAAGAAACTTATCTTGGTTTGTCTCGAGGGCATTTGTTCATCTATTTTCTGCTGTTATTACTCCACTATATTGATAGCAATGTAGTTTTCTTTTAGCAATTCTATCTTTTTTGAAGTGTTGTTACAAGAATTAGTTATTTTAACTTTAATTGAAGGAGCAGCATGGCAGTATTACAGCCATTGCCACTTTAGAGGGCAATGGAATTCGCATTGTACTAAATATATTGGAGCTAACCTGGTATATATCCCGTTCATAGTTTCCTGTCTCTGACTACTCTTCCTATCAGCTGCTTCATTCTGGAAGAGTGGCCTGTGTTTCTTTCGGGTCATTTTCTAGACAAGCATATATTCAATTGTCAGTATTATATAATGGCATCATGCTACCCGTCTTGATAAATTTCCATGCTTCAATAAACTCGGACAGCCAGGGGGAGAAGCTGAAATGCAAAGTTACATTAGCTTGCTTGCTCGAGAAAAGGTCAAGATAACGTGCATGACATGGAAGAAAGTTCAAATGAAGTTAAAAAATTGATATGAGCATCAGTTAATGTAAGTTAGTATGTTTGTTCAATAATGCAAGATATTTTGGAATTTATACGCGTGATTCATCTATTGTGTGTACTAATTAATTTTGTAAATGTGACTTAGAAGTTTACGAAATATGGATATATATATTTTTGGTTTAATTGTTGAAAGATTACTAATATATTGATGACACCGTCTATTGTAATGCATGTAGGTTCTTGGTCAATGATACTTTAATAATATTTGGATTGATTTTATATAATGTTTGATTGATATATAGTTTGAAGTGTTAGCCTAATATTTTTTAATTATTTAAATAATTTATCTTTTAAATATAAGACAATGATTTTGTAAATATATTATTTAAATAAGATAAAGATTTTAAAATAATGCAAAACACAATCAAAGACAATAGTTTTAAATTGTTGTCAAACTATTAATTGAAAATATAATGGATTTTTTTGTTGTTAAACTATTGTCTATCTCAAACAAAAGACAACGATTTTTATTTGTTGTCAAATTGTTGTCTACTTCACCAAAGAAATCGGTTTAAACACGTTGCAAAATTGTCGTCTAAAGCATTCAAAGACAACGGTTTAAAATCATTGTTAAACTGTTGTCGATCGTGCTAAAAGATAATGGTGAAAAATTATTGTCAAACTCTTGTCGTTCACCAAAAGACAACGGTTAAAAACCGTTGTCTTTGAGCACCCCTTTTAACAACTTGTCTTTTAACAACAGTTTTTTTAACCTATGAGAACGGTGAAAATCCGTTGTTAATGAGAGTTTTTCTTGTAGTGTCTATATAAGACATTTTTCTCAATCTCTCTATCATTTTGTAAAAATAATCTTAAATATTTAAAGCTCTTAGTTCTAGACAACTCGTCATTTCCTATCTTAATAATTGTTACATTATGTCTCATATTGCTAAACTTGAATTCTATATATTCTGACGGTATTTTATTCAACTTAAAACCTTTCGCTTTTAGTATTTCCTACCAAAATTTTAGTTTAACATTTACTTTTTCACATTTCTCATCTATTAAAATAATATAATCTACAAATAACATATACCATGGTATTGTATCTTGAATATATCCAGTAAATTTATCCATGATTAGTGTAAAAGATAAGAACTTAAAATTGATCTTTGATATAACCATATTCTTATTGAAAATGCTTCAGTTAGTCCGCCTGAAGTCTTTACTCTAGTCATTACCTTTGTACATATCCTTAATTAGTTAAATATATGCTACACTAATACCTCTCTTTTCTAGAATTCTCCATATAATTTCATTTGGAATCCTTTCGTAAGCTTTTTCTAAGTCAATGAATATCATGTATAAATCTTACTTTTGCTCCCGACACTTTTCAATTAATTGTCCAAAAAGATACATAGATTCTATTGTCGACTTTTCATACATGAATCCTAATTGATTTTCGTTTACCGTGGTCTCCTTCCTTAATCTTTTTTCTATTATTCTTTTCCAAAGTTTGATGGTATGACTCATTAGTTTAATACTCATATAGTTTGTACAATTTTGTACATCTCCTTTGTTTTTATATAAGCGAACTAAAGTATTTATCCTTCAATGATTAAACATTTTTTTGTTTTCAATATCATATTAAATAATTTTGTAAGTTATTCAATATCTTATTTCCCTAAGTATTTCCATACCTCTATTGAGATATCATCTAATCTCAGTTTTTTTTCCATTTTGCATCCCTTTCAATACTTATTCTTATTCTGAAGTTTGAATTCTACGATAAAAATTTAAATTTCTATACTTATTTAACCTACTTAAATTGTCTAAGTTAAGTTGGTCACCTAAACTGTCATTAAAAAGTTAATGAAAATATATCTTCCACCGCTTTTTTATTTTTCCATCATTTATTAGTATCATATTGTATTCATCTTTAATACATTTTATTTGACTAAGATCTTTTATTTTCTTCTTTCTCACTTTAGCTATTTTATAAATTTCTCTTTCTCCTTCTTTTGTATCTAAGTTTCGATATAATTATTTAAAAATTCATTTTGTTTTTGTTTCATTCACTATTTTCTTAACCCCCCTTCTTGGTTATTGTATATTTTTTTAAATTTTTTTATTCTTACAAATATATAATTCCTTATAGATTACTTGTTTTTCCTTTACTTTTTCTTGTACTTTCTCATTCCACCATCAAAATTCCTTACTTGGTAGTGCATGTCTTTTTGACTTGCCAAATACACTCTTGGCTACTATTTTTAATTTTAATATCATCTTATCCCATGTCGTGTTAGAGTTATCGTATACTTCACCTAATTCTTATACTCCTATACAGTGTTCTGAAAATCGGACCGGACCTACCAGTCGGACCGGTTGAACCGGGAACCGGTCAGATTTTCAGTCCAGGTTGACTCTGAAACCCGGCTACTCAAGAACCGATGCGAACCGTTCTGAACCGGATGAGAACCGGTGAATCAGACAAACCGGAAAAACCAGTCAAACCGGCATGGTTTATTTCATTTTTCATTTTTTGATTTTTTTCCGTTTTGCAGTTTTGCTTTCTTACTGAAAACTGAAAATTGAAAAATAAAATGTTAAAAACCTAATTTGCTTTCACCCAAAATCCCAAACGAACAAGTCTGCTGTTTGCTTGCAAGAGAGTCACCGCTGCTAACCTCTCGACGCGTCGCCCTGCCTCTACCAGCCTCGGCTCACTGCCCTGCCTCCGCTAGCCTCGCCTCGCACCCTGCCTCCGCTAGCCTCGCCCCGTCTCTAGCCTCGTTGCGTCGTCGTGTTGGCATATGAAGGCAGCAATATATAACATATTTGGAAGTGTAATTTTGCATGTGCTTTACTAGTGTCTCCTGTTTAAGTATTTATGGGTGAACAAATACTCTCGTGATATAGTTTTAACTTCTAATAAAATTCTCCAATTCGTATCTAGATTTCTTGAATATAATGATTTTAAACTTGAATTTTTCTTTAAAATTAATCTTTTTTTCAAGAATACCGTACTAAGTTGCTAACAAAAATATATCACATGTTCGACCTAGTTGATCTAATCTTGAAGACAGTAGATGGATAAGTTGTTAGTTTTATATAATTATATAAATGCATACTTTATTATATACCGGTTATATCTCGGTTGGACCCCCGGTTAAACCGATTAAACCTTTGAACCTCTGAACCCTTGCTTCGACCGGTTCAATGTCCGATCCGGTTCTCAGAACCTTACTCCTACATTCTTCTTAAATATGTTTTGTTCTCATTCTTTAACTTTCACTATTTAATTCAAGGAGTTGTGTATATTTTTCTATATTGGGTGGTTAAATTTTTTCTAAGGATGACCTTACAATCTTTAAAAATATTTCTATCTCTTCCTAATCATAAAAATGTTCATTAAAATTTATTATTCTCACTTTTGAATATCCTCAAGTATTTTTCTTTTTTTTCTTAAAAAACATATTAGTTAATATAAGATCATATGTTATCGCAAATCTTATATAGTTCCCTTCTTCATTTTTTCTTCCAAACCTATAACCCTCATGTACCCTCTCATATTTCTCATTTTTCACTCTGACATGTCCATTTAGATCGCATCCTTTCAAAATCATTTCATATGACAGAATGTTTTGTAATACGTCATCAAAATCATACCAAAATTTTAATTTAGTTTTTTCCATCTAATCCTACTTGAGGTGCATACATGCTAATTACGCTCACAGCTTCTTTCACCTCTTGAGAGCTACAATTCTATCCCTCTTTCTAACTACTCTAATAATTTCATCTTTTAAAGAACTATCTAAAAAATACTCATTCCATTTCTTGTTTAACTCTTCCTGTGTACCATAACTTAAAATCTGAGTTGTCTATCATTTTTGTCTTCTTGCCTACCCATTTTATCTCTTATATACACAATTTAATTCTTCTCCTAATCATCGTATCTACTACCTCCATTGTTTTACCAGTGAAGGTTTCTATGTTTTATGTTTTAAATTTTAGACTATTAGTCTTCTTATAATCTTTGTTCTTATGTCATCTATGATGTGAGAATTTTTGTCTATTTAACATTACACCTAAGTTCTCAGGGAGATGTAGTGATCCTTGCCAATACGTTACAGTCGGAGCCTGCAACGCAAATGTAGCAGTCCTTGTCGAAATGTTACAGTTGGACCATGCAACGTGTTCCTTCCGGGGAACAATCTAATATTAGCACAATAATTTAATGAATTCATACATTGAACATTTGCCATTGTTTTACGCTAGATAACAACCTAACGCAACCCTCCTCCTTTATCTAGGCTTGGGACCGACCATGACTAGGTCGTCACAGGCAGAGTTCATATTAGAAATATATGTAAAAGAGTATAGATTATAAGATAAAAGATATCTCCATTAGGATGAGTCTTTGGGTAGAATCAAAAAATAAACGGAAATTTACCAAAAGGCGTACCTAAAAATTGGTATTTACCAAAAGGCGTACCATGGTTTCATTTTCACCAAAGGGCACACTCATTTTAGTGAACTTCCTCTTATACCCCTCCTGCTATGTACTGTCTTTCTCTTTCTCTCTCAGTAACAAATTCCGAGACGTCTACACATGCAACGTGACTTAATTACTTACTTTTATTTTAAAATAATATATTATGGAATCGGCGGCTCGGCGCTAAATTAAAAAACGTAAGGTAAAAATTGGAAAAATATTTCACTTAAAAAATTTCTCATCCAACGTGATTTAAAAATATAAATAAATGATTTTTATAATTGATAAATAGAAATTAATATATTAAATAATATTTAATAAATATATTAATGCATAAAAAAATTTTTTTAAAAAAACTGACCGTGGGCCTGAAATCTATTGATTTCAGGCTCTATTGATTTCAGGCCCACGTTGGGCCTGAAATCAATAGATTTCATACCCACGCTGGGCCTGAAATAAAAATATTCAGGCCCAGCGTGGCCGTTTTTTTTCAGACGTGGGCCTGAAATCTTTTGATTCAGGCCGACGTGGACTCAAATTTTTTCCTATTTAAAAATATATTAATATATAAAAAACCTATCAAAACACTTAATTTCAGATTCAAATGCAGGCCTGAAGTCATCCCAGGAGGGTCTGAAGTCAAATAACTTCAGATCCTATAAATAATTAATTTAATAAATAATAATTAAATATAAAAAATATTTTTAAAATTAAAAAAAAATTTAGTGCCCTTGGGCTGAAGTCATCCGACTTCAGGCCCTCTATCATCAAATATAAAAAAATATAAAAAAAATTTATAAAAAGGAATAATATATAATTACATATTATTTATAATTTTTATAAAAAAGGTATAATATATAATTACATAATAATAAAATGTTATTATAAAGAAAACCAGATATGGGAGGTCCATCAATGGGTTTTGGTCAAAACCCACTGATATTTCTAAACTACTTCTATTTCATTGGTGATATCTAATATATAGATGTTTGGACACCTAGAACATCATCTCCTACCTCTACCCTCTCTATTCATATGGAGTTTTCAGAAATCCAGATATGATAGGTCTATCAGTGAGTTTTGGTCAAAACCCATTGATATTTCTAAACTACTCCTATTGCATTAGTGATATAGAGTGTATAGATATTTGGACACCTAAAACATCTTCTCCTAGGTCAACCCTGTCTATTGATATAGGATTTTCAGAAATCCAGATATGGGAGGTCCATCAGTGGGTTTTGGTCAAAACCCACTGATATGGCTAATTACTCCTATTGCATTGGTGATATCTAATATATAGATGGTTGGACACCAAAAACATCATCTCCTACCTCTAACCTCTCTATTCATATGGAGTTTTCAGAAATCCAGATATGGGAGGTTCATCAGTGGGTTTTGGTCAAAACCCACTGAAATGGCTAAACTATCAGTGGGTTTTGACCAAAACCCACTGATGGACCTCCCATATCTGGATTTCTGAAAACCCTATATCAATAGACAGGGTTAACCTAGGAGAAGATGTTTTAGGTGTCCAAACATCTATACACACTATATCACCAATGCAATAGGAGTAGTTTAGAAATATCAGTGGGTTTTGACCAAAACTCACTGATGGACCTATCATATCTGGATTTCTGAAAACTCCATATGAATAGAGAGGGTAGAGGTAGAAGATGATGTTTTAGGTGTCCAAACATCTATATATTAGATATCACCAATGAAATAGGAGTAGTTTAGAAATATCAGTGGGTTTTGACCAAAACCCACTGATGGACCTCCCATATCTAGATTTCTGAAAACCCTATATCAATAGACAGGGTTGACCTAAGAGAAGATGTTTAAGTGTCCAAACATCTATACACTCTATATCACCAATGTAATAGGAGTAGTTTAGAAATATCAGTGGGTTTTGACCAAAACTCACTGATGGACCTATCATATTTGGATTTCTGAAAACTCGATATGAATAGAGAGGGTAGAGGTAGGAGATGATGTTTTAGGTGTCCAAACATCTATATATTAGATATCACCAATGAAATAGGAGTAGTTTAGAAATATCAGTGGGTTTTGACCAAAACCCACTGATGGACCTCCCATATCTGGATTTCTTTATAATAACATTTTATTATTATGTAATTATATATTATACCTTTTTTGTAAAAATTATAAATAATATGTAATTATATATTATACCTTTTTATAAAAATTTTTATATATTTTTATATTTAATGATGGAGGGTCTGAAGTCATCAGACTTCAGGCCCTCCTGAGGGCCTGAAGTCAAGTCGGATGACTTCAAGCCCAAGGGCACTGAAATTTTTTTAATTTTAAAAATATTTTTTATATTTAATTATATTTATTAAATTAATTATTTATAGGATCTGAAGTTATTTAACTTCAGACCTTCCTGGGATGACTTCAGGCCCTGCGTTTGAATCTGAAATTAAGTGTTTTAATAGGTTTTTTTATATATTAATATATTTTTAAAATAGAAAAAAAATTTGAGTCCACGTCGGGCCTTAATCAAAAGATTTCAGGCCCAACGTGGGCCTGAAATAAAAAATTTCAGGCCCACGGTGAGTTTTTTTCAAAAAACTTTTTATGCATTAATATATTTATTAAATATTATTTAATATATTAATTTCTATTAATCAATTATAAAAATTATTTATTATATTTTTAAATCACGTTGGATGAGAAATTTTTTAAGTGAAATATTTTTTCAATTTTTACCTTACGTTTTTTAATTTAGCGCCGAGCCGCCGATTCCATAATATATTATTTTAAAATAAAAGTCAGTAATTAAGTCACGTTGCATGTGCAGACGTCTCGGAATTTGTTACTGAGAGAGAAAGAGAAAGACAGTACATAGCAGAGGGGTATAAGAGGAAGTTCACTAAAATGAGTGCGCTTTTGATGAAAATGAAACCATGATACGCCTTTTGGTAAATTACCGAAAAATAAATTCATGAGGACTCAAACCTAAAGTAGACAAGTCGTATCAGAGTTACTTGTTTCCAAACATCAGCATATCTCTTTCCATAATTATGAAAATTTTCAATTTATCCCATAATAATATCCCTTTCCTTATTTACGAGATCTTTCAATTCTTCCCCAAAATACTTCTCCTCAAGTTAGAGTGTATATATCAATTGAACGCCAAACCTACCAAGTAGGGAATGGAAATTTGATGAACTTAATGGTTCAGTGAATAAGTTTGCAAACTGAGAAGTCAATGACATGTGAACAATTTCCATAGCACCCGACTAAATTAGTTCTCGAGCTACATGACAATTGATTTCTATATGATTGGGGTGTTCATGATAAACTGGGTTGGCAGCAACGTGGAGAGCTGCTTCATTATCACAAACTAGCTTTGCCGGTTTTGATGCAGGTGCAACTGTTCTCCACTATGCTCTCTTCTTCGTTCTTCTTCTTCCTCCTTCATATGATTGGTAACTGACTTGAGCATTGAAAGAGTCGTGCTGGCAAACTGACCTTAGCTCTAATCTATATTGATCTCTCAAGTTGCGGGATCTAAACGGGGTTCGACGATCGATCTAGCTTCGTGGATAAGCGAAGCTTGAGCTGACGGAAAAGTGATATCGTCAAGTATATTTTTTATATTTTTACAGTTAGAAATAATTAAACCTGGTCAACTTTATTTCTAGTCTCTTATAGTTTTTAAATTTAGATCAAATTTAAGCTCAGTTTCATTAAATCACAATGGTTTATTAGCTCAGTTGGTTACAACGTCGTGCTAATAACGTAAAAGTCACATGTTTGAGACCTGCATGGGCAAGGACCAATCTAGAAATTAGAGATGGACTAGGTTGATCTCAAATTAACTAAGTCCGCTAAGAACCCTATAGAAGAGGTTTAAATTCACTTCACATGCATCACATCTTTTCCTATATTTCATCGATTTTTAAATTTTTATTGGATAGATTTTTGTCATTATTTATATAAAATTTTTAAGTTAATTTATCCACAATGATATATATTCGTTGAAAATTTAGGATCACGACGGAAGACCTAGCCGTTCACGTTGATGTTAGAGAGCATGTCGCCCTAGATGAGGTACAGGTAGTCGATCCATGAGCGCGACATAAGATCGTGCTCGAGCGTCTCACATAGGGACCTTAAACCATTGCTTTGTGGTCAACCTCGATGTAAGGGTACGCCAGCGTGGAGTACATGTTGATCCAATCGTGAGAGTCATGGCTTAGGGCGGCCATGTCGATGACTAAGCCTCCGAGGGAGAGGACCTAGCCATAGAGGGAGTAGACATGGTCACAAACGACGACAAGGAAATTAGTGCATGGGGATGAGTATGCATGGCAGAGGAGGGAGGCAATATCGTTGAGGAAGGATGAGTGGAGGTCAATGGTGGGAGGTGCGGGGCAAATGAGATGGCTAAAGTAAGAGGAGAATCGAAGTGTGGTCTTGGAGTCGAAGTCGAGGAGGGTATAAGCATGATCCGTCATGCATAGCCGAAGCTAGCTAATAGCCAAGGAAATAGTAAATTAAAAAGGGGGTAGCTAGCATATTGCAAGTTAAATTGAATAGAATTATAATTACAATAATAAGTGGCACAAGGCGATTCGTTCGCCCTCAGCGCCCCCACCAACACGTCCCAAGACCAACATGGAAAAAGTAAATCACGAGAGCTACTAGCCTGGATGATTTGGCTAGCGCGTGCGAAGGGTGTGCACACTCAAAGAACAGAAGTCAATCCGTACTTATAATTACAAAAAAAATAAAAGAAAATTAATTAAACAAATATATACTTCAATTAAAAATAAGAGTAATGATACGCACGGTAAAAGTGAATGTCTCAGTGAAAACTTCGATCGTCAATCGGCGACACGTTCGACGTTCAATGGTTGATCAGACACCGTCGACAGCCTCCGGCTGTCCACCCCGAACCAAACTATACCCTGGGGGTACGGTGAACTCGTCGGGGATCGCCGCAATTACGATCTCGCATCATTCACCGTCGATCCCAATGGATTCACCATTGCCGGTGATCCCGACGAATTCACCATCTCCCAAAGTATAGTTTGATTCAGGGCGGCGATCGAAGTCACCGGTGGTGTCCATCGACGATCGGACATCGGACTGTTGGGCTCGATGGCATTGCTAGAGGGGGTGAATAGCTCTTCTTTGATTGTTGTTTACAAGAATGTTAGCTAAAGCACAAAGACAATAATAATAAAACCAACTAACAAAAAAGGCAATGTTAACTCCCTTAATTTACTTGGTATCCACCTTCTAGAGGTGACTAATCCAAGGATCCACACCACACAATCAAGCTTCCACTATGATATTCTCCTTGAAGGTGGAGAAACCCTCACAAGATGCTCTTTTCCTCTTTTACAATTTGGGATTTAGAATGAGGAAGAGGATGAACTATGAAAGCTTTGGGCATTTAGAATAGGATCTAGCAATCAAGAACCGTAACTTATTCATGCCCCAAAGCCTCCTCTTAAAATAGAGGAGAGAGTTGTTAAACAAACAGCTCAACTCGACATTAGTCGATTGCCACCAGGTCCAGTCGACTAATGCCTCAGCCAACGGCTCTTTTTCGAACACACCAATCGACTGGTCCCTGGACCAGTCGACTGCACCAGGTTGTCCGAAACTTACAGAAAGATGAGTCGACTGGTGCCCATACCAGTCGACTGCTACAGTGCGCCCTCAGTAGTATCAGTCGACTGGTCCCCTGCTCTACTTACAAATGCACTCCTAACCTCACCGGAGTTCGCCCTTCGCGTATGCCTTAAAGTTCACTTCCTTGGCTTACCCCTTGAAGTTCTCTTCCTTCGGCTCTCGTCCCTCGGATGCGCACACAAGCTTGCGGCTTGCCTTCATGTCATCCTTCGCGTATGCCTTTGAAATCTATTTCCTTAGCTCGCCCTTGAAGTCCTCTTCTTGGCTCTCATCCCTCGGATGCTTCACTCTATTACTCCATGTGTGATTCATCAAGTTCTGCACGACTCAAGCACATATATCAAATCAACATGAAAACCTAACTTAATCATATTGATACACACATCAAAACCCATGATCTATCCGATCAACCTTGGGTCGATTGCACCAACACGGACGTGCCGCCGATTGACGGTTAAAATTTTCACTAAACATTCACTTTCATTGTGCAAATCATTTACCTAAAAATAAAATTATCGGATGCAAAAAAGACCTTGTCTAATCTAATAAAAAGTGTTATCCATCGTCCCAGCCGTCCAATATCGTCTATTTCATAATAAGATAAGACAAATAAATCATGATACACAGTGACCTCCCTTAAGTGAAAGGGCATAACTCAAGATAATGAAATCGTTGAAAATCGATAAGTGTCTAATCCGACAAATCCAGAGGAGTAGCCAGTACTGGGCTGCACTGGGCTGAAGCCTAGTGCAGCCCAGCAATTTTTAACACTGATATATTATTTTTTTTTACTATAATTTTTTTTAATGTTGCTTTTTACTGCTGCCCTAGTTTTCTACCTAATTACCTTCGTTAACTTTTCTTTTGCTTTTACCGCTATCCTATTTCTTCTCCTTGCTCTTTTTTTCTTGCCATCACCAGTTCACCACGTTATCCTTTCTCAAGCATGAAGCACACATCGAGGCAGTGATCGTCGCCACCTTCAGCAGATGCATCATATCCTTCTTCAACCATCAGTTCTCCTCGCTCGACCCTACCTTTTCATACACCGGTAATTCATCTTCATATGCTTCATTGTATTCATTCTTTAATTTCTTATCTAGCCCAGCGCTGCTGAAGATCCTGGCTACGCCATTGGACAAATCTATCATTCGAGTATCAACTGTGTTATGCCTGTGGAGATAAAAAAAGACCTCGTCAAAGATAGTTTTAAACTAATAATAGAAAAAAATGAAATAGCATGTGTTTTTTTTTTTTGCTTGACTTGGTATTTACTTGCGAGTTGAGCAATATGGATCTCAAGTTTTTTTTTCTTTTACTTGGGTGGGTTATAGCCTAGGACAAATTTTTTTATTTAATATATTTTTATTTTCTTAGATTAGAGATAATTAAACATAGCTAACTTTATTTCTAATATCTTATAAGTTTTAATCACACATAACTAACCTCTTATTGTAACTTTTATATTTAATCACGTAACTAGTAACTTATAAGGTGTCTTGATCACTAGTTAATATAAGTGTTTTCTTCATCAAATTCATATCTTCAATTAAATATTAAAAATAGTGAAAGATTATAATCGAATTAAAAATAATACTAAAATTTTCATATCTATATGAGCTAAATTTCATTAAATCACAATGATTTATTAGCTCAATTGGTTTGAACATCGTGTTAGGAAAGTTTGAGAGCTACATGGGCCAATTTTTTTTTATTTAGTATATTTTTAGATAATTAAACTTGGTCAGCTTTATTTCATTCTCTTAGAAGTTTTAAATTTAAATGAAATTTAAGCTCAATTTATTAAACTAATGTGGCCTATTAGCTCAGTTGGTTAGAGCGTCGTGCTAATAACGCGAAGGTCGCAGGTTCGAGACCTGCATGGGCCAATTAATTTTATTTAGAACATTTTTATATTTTTACACTAGAGTGTCATGCTAATAATGTGAAGGTATAAATTAGTATATTTCTTTATATTTTTATAGTTTCAGATAATCAAACTTGGTCGGCTTTATTTTTATTCTCTTATAAATTATAAATTTAGATCAAATATAAGTTGAGTTTTATTAAATTACAATAGTTTATTAGCTCATTTGGTTAGAATGTCGAGCTAATAATGCTAAGATTACAGGTTTGAGACTTTCGTAGTTTAATTTTTTTATTAAGTATATTTTATTTTTTTTTAATTAGAGATAATTAAACTTAGCTAATTTTAGATCACACATTACTAACTTCTTATTGTAACTTTTATATTTAATCACGAACCTACTAACTTATAAGGTGTCTTAATCACAAATTAATATGAGCGACTTTCTTCATCAAATTCATACATTCAATTAAATATTAATATTAGTGACAGATTATAACCGAATTAAAAATAATACTAAAATTTTCAAATCTATACGAGGGACCAATAAAAAACCAATCAAATTCAATTGAGACCTTCGTAGTTTAATTTTTTTTATTAAGTTTATTTTAATTTGTTTAATTAGAGATAATTAAACTTAGCTAACTTTAGATCACACATTTTGTCATATTTCTATCTCTCTTCTTAACCATAAAAATGTTCATTGTGATTTATTATTCCCACTTTTAAATGTGATCAAGTGTTTTTCTTTTTTCTAAAAAAAATAAATTAGCTAGTATAAGGTCATATGTTATCGCAAAATCCTTTATAATTCCCTTCTTCATTTCTTCAACCAAACCTATAACCCTCATGTACCCTCTCATATTTCTCATTTTTCACTCCGACATGTCCATTTAGATCGCCTCCTATCAAAATCATTTCATATGACAAAATGTTTTGTAATACGTCATCAAAGTCATACCAAAATTTTAATTTAGTTTTTTCATCTAATCCTACTTGAGGTGCACACATGCTAATTATGCTCACAGCTTCATTCACCTCTTAGACAGCTATAATTCTATCCATCTTTTTTACTACTCTAACTATTTCATCTTTTAAAAAACTATCTAAAAAATACTCATTCTATTTCTTATTTAACTCTTTTCTATGTACCATAACTTAAAATCCGAGTTATCTATCATTTTTGTCTTCTCGCCTACCCATTTTATCTCTTGTACACACAATATTAATTATTCTCATAATCACTGTATCTACTACCTTCATTGTTTTACCAGTGAGGGTTTCTATGTTTCATGTTTCAAATTTTAAACTATTAGTCTTCTTATAATATTTGTTCTATGTCACCTATGGTGTGAGAACTCTTGCGTATTTAACATTACACCTAAGTTTTCAGGAAATGTAGTGATCCTTACCAATACGTTACAGTCGAAGCCTGCAATGCAAATGTAGCAGTACTTGTCGAAACGTTACAGTCGGACAACGCAATGCGTTCCTTCCGGGGAACAATCTAATATTAGTACAATAGTTTAATGGATCCATACATTGAGCATTTGCCATCGTTTTACGCTAGCTAGCAACCTAACACAATCCTCCACCTTTATCTGAGCTTGGGACCGGCCATGACTAAGTTGTCACGGGCAAAGTTCATATTAGAAATATATGTAAAAGAGTATAGATTATAAGATAAAAGATATCTCTATTAGGATGAACCTTTTGGGTAGAGTTAAAAAATAAATCCATGAGAGCTCAAACCTAAAGTAGACAAGTGGTATCAGAGTTACTTGTTTCTAAACATCAACATATCTCTTTCCATAATTATGAAAATTTTCAATTTTTCCCCATAATAATATCCCTTTCCTTATTTACGAGATCTTTCAATTCTTTTCCCAAAATACTTCTCCTCAAGTTAGAGTGTATTTATCAATAACGCCAAACCTACCAAGTAGGGAATGAAAATTTGATGAACTTAATGGTTAGTGAATAAGTTTGCAAACTGAGAAGTCAATGACACATGAACAATTTCCATAGCACCCGACTGGATTCGTTCTCGAGCTACATGACAAATAATTTCTATATGGTTGGGGCATTCATGATAAACTGGGTTGGCAACAATGTGGAGAGCCGCTTCATTATCACAATTCACAAACTAGCTTCGCCTATTATTGTTGCGGGTGCAACTCTTCTCCACTATGCTCTCTTCTTCGTTCTTCTTCCTCCTCCATTTGATCGGTGACTGACTTGAGTGTCGAAAGAGTCGTGCCAGCAAACTAACCTTAGCACTAATCTATGTTGATCTCTCAGGTTGCGGGATCTAAACGGGGTTCCACAGTCGATCTAGCTTCATGGATAAGCGGAGCTTGAGCCGACGGAAAAGCGACACCGTCAAGTATATTTTTACATTTAGAAATAATTAAACCTAGTCAACTTTATTTCTAATCTCTTATAGTTTTTAATTTAGATAAAATTTAAGCTCAATTTCATTAAATCACAACGGTCTATTAGCTCAGTTAGTTATAACGTCATGCTAATAACGTAAAAGTCACATGTTTGAGACCTGTATGGGCAAGGACAGATCCAAAAATTAGAGATGGACTAGGCTGATTTCGAATTAACTAAGTTCCCCAAGAACCCTATAGAAGAGGTTTAAGTTCACTTAACATGCATCTCATCTTTTCTATATTTCACCGATTTTTAAATTTTTATTGAATAGATTTTTGTCATTATTTATATAAAATTGTTAAGTTAATTTATCCATAATGATATATATTCATTGAAAATTTAGGGTCACGACGGAAGACCTAGCCGTTGACATCGATGTTGGAGAGCGTGTCGCCCTAGATGAGGTACAAGTAGTCGATCCATGAGTAAGATCGTGCTTGAGCGTCTCACACAGGACCTTAAACCATTGCTATGCGGTCAACCTCGATGTAAGGGTACGCCAGCATGGAGTACATATTGATCCAATCGTGAGAGTCATGGCTTAGGGCGGCCATGTCGATGGCTAAGCCTCCGAGGGAGAGGACCTAACCATAGAGGGAGTAGACATGGTCACAAACGGCCACAAGGAAATTAGTGCATGGGGATGAGTAAGCATGGGGGAGGAGGGAGGCAATATTGTTGAGGGAGGATGAGTGGAGGACAATGGTGGGAGGTGTGGGGCAAATGAGATGGCTAAAGTAAGAGGAGAATCGAAGCGTGGTTTTGGAGTCGAAGTCGAGGAGGGTATAAGCATGATCCGTCGTCCATAGCCAAAGCTAGCTAATAGCCAAGGAAATAATAAATTAAAAAGATGGTAGCTAGCATATTGCAAGTTAAATTGAATAGAATTGTAATTACAATAATAAGTGGCACAAGGCGATTCGTTCGCCCTCAGCACCCCCGCCAATGCTTCTCAGGGCCAACATGGAAGAAATAAATCACAAGAGCTACTAGCCAGGATGTTGTGGCTAGCGCATGCGGAGGGTGTGCACACTCAAAGAAGAGAAGTCAATCCGTACTTATAATTACAAAAAAAAATAGAAGAAAATTGATTAAACAAATATATACTTCAATTAAAATAAGAGCAATGATACGTACAGTGAAAGTGAATATCTCAGTGAAAACTTTGATAGTCAATCGGCGACACGTCCGACGTTCAATCGTTGATTAGACATCATCGACGGCCTCCAATCGCCGCCCGAACCAAACTATACCCTGGGGGTACGGTGAACCCGTCGAGGATCGCTGCAATTACGATCTCGTATCATTCACCGTCGATCCCGATGGATTCACCATTGGCGGCGATCCCAACGAGTTCACCATCCCCCAAAGTATAGTTTGATTAGGGACGGCGATCGGAGGTCGCCGATGGTGTCCATCGACAAGCAGACATCGGACGTGCTGCCGATTGACAGTTAAACTTTTCACTTAAACATTCACTTTCATTATGTAAATCATTTCCCTAAAAATAAAATTATAGGATGCAAGAAAGACCTTGTCAAACTAATAAAAAGTGTTATCCGTCGTCCCAGCCGTTCAATATCGTCTATTTCATAATAAGATACAGACAAATAAATCATGATACACAATGACCTCCCTTAAGTGAAAGGGCATAACTCCAGATGATCAAATCCTTGAAAATTGATCAGTGTCTAATCTGACAAATTTATCATTCGAGTATCAACTGTGTTATGCTTATGGAGACAAGAAAGACCTCGTCAAAGATAGTTTTAAAATAATAATAGAAAAAAATGAAAGTAACATGTGTTTTTTTTGCTTGACTATATATTTACTTGCGAGTTGAGCAATATTTTTTTTTAAGATCTTAAGTTTTTTTTTCTTTTACTTGGTGGGCTATAGCCTAGGACAATTTTTTTTAATTTAGTATATTTTTTATATTTCTACATTTAGAGATAATTAAAATTAGTCAGCTTTATTTTTATTCTCAAGTTTTAAATTTAAATCAAATTTAAGCTCAATTCCATTAAATCAGAATGGTTTATTAGCTTAATTGGTTAGAGCGTCATGCTAATAATACGTAGGTCAAGTCTTTGACTTGAATGAGCCAAATTTTTTATTTAGTATATTTTTTATATTTTTACAGATAGAGATAATTAAACTTGATCAGCTTTATTTTTAATCCCTTGTAAGTTTTAAATTTCGATCAAATTTAAACTAAATTTCATTAAATCACAATGGTGGCCAATTTTTTTTATTTAGTATACTTTTAAATAATTAAACTTCGATAATTTTATTTCTATTCTCTTAGAAGTTTTAAATTTAAATGAAATTTAAGCTAAATTTTATTAAATTTTAATGACCTATTAGCTCAGTTGGTCAGAGCGTTATTTTAATAACCTGAAGATATAGGTTAGTATATTTCTTTATAATTTTATAGTTTGAGATAATTGAATTTGGTCGGTTTTATTTCTATTCTTTTATAAATTATAAATTTAGATCAAATTTACACTGAATTTAATTAAATTATAATGATTTATTAGTTCAGTTGATTAGAGTGTTGTGTTAAAGGTTATAGGTTTGAGACCTTCATAGGTTAATTTTTTATTTAGTATATTTTTATTTTTTAAATTAGAGATAATTCAAGTTAGCTAACTTTATTTCTAGTATCTTATAAGTTTTAATCACACATTATTAACCTCTTATTGTAACTTTTATATTAAATCACGTGTCTCCAAAGGATAGACTGATATTTAGTACGTGAGTGTTATCATCTTAAGGTTTAGGGGTCCAAACTTGACAAAGTCAATGTACCTATTCTCCTCACACACTAGCTACAGTATACAGGCTAGTAGCCCCCGTAATTTACCTTCTCCGTATTGACCCTGAGAGATTGATGGGGGTGCTGAGGATAAGTGAATTACATTTTATCACCTATATTTAATCACATACCTAGTAACTTATAAGGTGTCTTGATCACTAGCTAATATGAGCGACATTCTTCATCAAATTCATAATTTCAATTAAATATTATAAATAGTAAAAGACTATAACTAAATTAAAAATAATACTAAAATTTTCATCTCTTTATGAGCTAAATTCCATTAAATTATAATAGTCTATTAGCTCGGTTGGTTTGAACGTGTTAATAACGAGAATGTTTGAGATCTGCAGCTTTATTTCTATTCTTTAGAAATTTTCAATTTAAATGAAATTTAAGCTAAATTTTATTAAATCATAATGGCCTATTAGCTCGTGTTAATAACGCGAAAGTCGCAGGTCAAGACGTACATGGGCCAATTTTTTTTATTTAATACAATTTTTATATTTTTACACTTAAAGATAATTAAACTTGATCAGTTGTATTAATTTCTATTCTTTTATAAATTTTAAATTTAGATCAAATTTAAGCTTAATTTTATTAAATTACAATTGTTTATTGGCCCAATTGGATAGAGAGTCATGTTAATAATATGAAGGTATTGGTTAGTATATTTCTTTATATTTTTATAGTTTGAGATAATTAAACTTGGTCGGTTTTATTTCTATTCTTTTATAAATTATAAATTTAGATCAAATTTATGCTCAATTTCATTAAATTATAATGGCTTATTAATTTAGTTGGTTAGAGTGTCGTGTTAATAATGCAAAGGTTGTAGGTTAAAACTTTCATAGGTTAAATTTTTTTATTTAATATATTTTTATTTTTTTTAGATTAGAGATAATTAAACTTAGTTAACTTTATTTCTAATATCTTATAAGTTTTAATCACACATAACTAACCTTTTTTTGTAACTTTTATATTTAATCACATACCTAGTAACTTATAAGGTGTCTCTCTTTTATTGTAACTTTTATATTTAATCACGTACCTAGTAACTTATAAGGTGTCTTGATCACTAGTTAATATAAGTGCTTTCTTCATCAAATTCATACCTTCAATTAAATATTAAAAATAGTGAAAGATTATAATCGAATTAATAATAATACTAAAATTTTCATATCTTTATGAGCTAAATTTCATTAAATGACAATGGTTTATTAGCTCAATTGGTTTGAACATCGTGTTAGGAAAGTTTGAGATCAACATGGGCCAATTTTTTTTATTTAGTATATTTTTAGATAATTAAACTTCTTTTATTTCATTCTCTTAAAAGTTTTAAATTTAAATGAAATTCAAGCTCAATTTATTAAATTAATGTGGCCTATTAGCTCAGTTGGTTAAAGCGTCGTGCTAATAACGCGAAGGTCGCAGGTTCGAGACCTGCATGGGCCAATTAATTTTATTTAGAACATTTTTATATTTTTACACTAGAGTGTCATGCTAATAATGTGAAGGTATAGATTAGTATATTTTTTTATATTTTTATAGTTTCAGATAATTAAACTTGGTCGGTTTTATTTTTATTCTCTTATAAATTATAAATTTAGATCAAATTTACGTTCAATTTTATTAAATTACAATAGTTTATTAGCTCAGTTCGTTAGAGTGTTGTGCTAATAATGCTAAGATTACATATTTGAGACTTTCGTAGTTTAATATTTTTATAAAGTATATTTTAATTTTTTTTAATTGGAGATAATTAAACTTAGCTAGCTTTAGATCACACATTACTAAGCGATGTAGTAAAAATCAGGCTGGGCGGGCGCCTAGGCGCCAATCGGCCCCTAGCCGCTCCGAGTTTGTGCGAATCGACTGGTTGTGGTGGATGGCCGCCTAGGCGCCTAGGCGCCCAGGCCATTTTTTTTAATTTTTTAAAGAAAATTTGATATAAAAAATATAGAAAAGGTGGGATTTGAGAAGAAATTAAGATTGTGGACGGGCATATGCATATTGATTGTTCTTGGATATTTATTTGATTAAATAGCTGCGTTGGATAGGTAGGAAGTTTTGCAATATCAATTGTTGAAAATATTAAAGGTGCTCTTGGTTGGCCTGGGGATGTACTTTTTGACGTGAGCATTGGTCCATAGACTGGTGTTCTTCCAAACTACTTGATGAACAACCATCAATTTCATCTTGATATTCATAATGAGCAAGATCATATCAGCAAGCTTATATCTTTGAGGAAGATGTTAAGTATTTCCACACGATCAATTTAAACACTTTAAGCTTCTTGTCATTTTGAATTATCTGATTAAGTTCAGAAGAAATATTACTGTCATTTTCTTACTAATCCACTATAGTCAATATTTAATTGGTTGGTATATACCTGTTTTATTATACTTTAGTAGGCGAAATGATAGAAATATCTTAAGCTAAGGGTCCAAAGAAGATGCATACATTTATTCATAATATCATTAACTGGACTCCGTATAAACAGTAAAAACGCCTAGGTCCCGCCTAGGCCCCGCCCAGGCCGCCTAGGCGCTAGGCGGTAGTTATCCACCCGACTACCGCCTAACGATTTTTACAACCTTGTTACTAAGCTCTTATTATAACTTTTATATATAATCGCGAACCCAGTAACTTATATCTTAATCAATAGTTAATATGAGCGGCTTTCTTCATCAAATTCATGCCTTCAATTAAATACTAATATTAGTGAAACATTATAATCGAATTAAAAGTAATACTAAAATTTTCATATCTTTTCGAGAGATCAATAAAAAACCAATCAAATTCAATTGAGTAATTCGTAGTTTAATTTTTTTATTAAGTATATTTTCATTTTTTTTTAATTAGAGCTAATTAAACTTAGCTAACTTTAGATTACACATTACTAAGCTCTTATTGTAACTTTTATATTTAATCACGAGCTCAGTAACTTATAAGGTGTCTTAATCATTAGTTAATATGAGCGGCTTTCTTCATCAAATGCATACCTTCAATTAAATACTAATATTAGTGAAACATTATAATCGAATTAAAAGTAATACGAGGGATCAATAAAAAACCTATCAAATTCAATTGAAACTTACATGCATTGGCTCATTAGCTTGATTAATTAGAATTTGTGCTAATGACCCTAATAATGCAAGTTAAGAACTTTCACCCAGCATTGTTTTTAATTTTTGCCTTTTGTAATAATTTTTGCTTGTTAGTTTGATAACATGTTCAATCCATTCCTAATAAATTTCATTATGTCCGGCAAAAACTTAGTTTAATTTTGATTTTTGATCCGTTTAGGGATCAAAATTTACAATATATACAATTATAGACCATCTAATTCAAATCAATTATTATTTTATTCAACATTTAATAGCATAGAACTAATGAATGGCACTATCAACAATTAATAGGAGAAATTTCCTTCCTCAATTTGATACCATCAAAAAGAGTACCATTAAATTTAAAAACATGCTAAAACTTTGAATTGAAATCATGCCTGGCATGCTTTACACCCTGTTAGAAAGGAAAGAATTGGAATTCTTTTGAAAATTGGAATTCAATTTCATTCTTTGATAGTAATTTTCAGGAAGGAATTGATAAGGAATTGAATTCCAATTCCTTTCAAACTCTTCAAAACAAATCACACCTAAACACCTCATTTGTGAAAGGAATTCACTTGAACAAATTAAATTACCAAATCGCCCCCTCACAAAACAAATCAAAGTTGTTCCGGCTCCATTCTCGCAAGATAAAATCGTAAAAGTATAACAATTGAATTCAATTCTATTCTATTTTTACAATTCATTCCAAATATGAGAATTGGAATTAGATTCCGGGACCGGAATTGAATTCCAATTCCTTACATAAAAGGTTTCCAAACAGGATGTTAAGGAATAACAAATTAGATTATTTCAATTTTTGATTAGTTTACGAGTTAACATATATATATATATATATATATATATATATACAGTGCTGATATAGTGCGCGACGTAAAAAAACGCTCCTGTGCGCGACATTTCATCCACGCAGCTCCTACCGCCTCATCTCCCCCTCCTTCAACGATGGCGGATGCCGAGCCTCAACTGCCCAACCTCATCCACCTCCCTGATCTCCCTCTCGACCTTCCCGATTCGTCCCAGCAAGACCGACCCGATCCACCTCCACCGCCAAACTCCGAGGCGGCGCCGGAACCAACGCGCGATCCTCAAGCTACCTCGCAAGAAGATGCTGTTGGCCCAGACCAAAGAATAGCGCACCCAAGAATCACACTAATATGCAAGAGGAACAAAAAAGAAAACGAAGAAACCGAAAGAAGGAAGAAAGGCGAGAAGAAAGTAACTAACGAGAAATTCTTATTAAAACTTGATTCAACTTTCTACATGCTCTTATGCTCTATTTATACACCCAAAGAGATTAACTTAAGATCCACAAAAATAGGATCGATCCACAATAATAGGGATCCACAATAATAGGAAATTAAAGACTAAGCCATAAGTCTAATTCTAAGCCATAAGAATTATCAACATAAGAAATTAAAATAAAAGAAAAGAAAATGTCTGGATTAATTTTATTTTCTCACATTACTCCCCCTAATCCAGACATGGCTGTAAATCACGGACACCGAGTAGTTGTCGCATGGTAGCTAACTTCACTCCTGGCATTCTCCCCCACCATGGCAGCAACCTCTGTAACTGCATTTTGTATTGTAATTTCTCCAGACAGTTTGGGATGCTGAAGAGCATCATGTGAAGCGTTGTCATCTTCCACTTCCAATGTAACCAATCCAGCAACATAATCCAAACCTGGCTGGGGACATGTATGAAGATAAGACAACACAGCACCATGTGAAGATGACGACAATGCATAACCTCTTCAAAGTCGATGCCTTGTCGTTGTACATAGCCTTTAGTAACTAATCTTGCTTTGTGCTTAACAACTTTCCCATCTGAATCTTTCTTCAATTTGAACACCCAGTTCAGACCGATAGGTTTGCGGCCTAATGGGAGTTCAGTTAGTGTCCAGGTCTTGTTCATCTCAATAGATTTCAAGTCTTCCTCCATTGCTTCATACCAGCAAGCCTCAGTTGCAGCTTCTTGATAACTTGTTGGCTCATCAGACATCACCATCATCAGCTCTTCCTCTTCTTCATCAATACCAACCACTTCCTCAGTGTTGGCGTAGATATCGGCAAGGGACCTATAGCGGACTGGCCCTTCATAAGAATCAGGCGTGTTTGTTATCGGAGTCGAGGTAGTTGTATGGGCGTTCGACGATGGTGTAGATGGACTCGAGTTTGATGATGGTGTAGATGGACTCGAGTTCGATGATGATGTAGATGGACTTGACGCTCTTGTCGTGGGTACCACGGCTGCTACTGATGGTATGACATTTTCCGCTCCAGCCTCAACGTCTGTTGCAACAATCGCTTCGTCGGAGTAGAGCGGATCCAACATTGTAAAACTCAGCAAGTTTTCTTCATTGTTAGCACCTGCATTCCATGTCCATTCAGAATTTTCTTGAAATATGACATCTCTACTTACTTGTAGCTTGCCATGGCTTGGATCAAACAACCGATGAGCTTTGCAGCCTTCCTCAACACCCAAGTATACCATGGGTGAGCTTCTGTCATCAAGTTTCTTCAGATGAGGGGTTGTGTTTTTCACATATGCAACACAACCGAACACTCTCAAGTGGGCAAGATTTGGCTTTCTCCCCATCCAAGCTTCAAATGGTGTACGCTCTCCTAGTGCCTTAGTTGGGAGACGGTTTAGCAGATAGACAGCATGCCTAACCGCTTCTCCCCAGAACCTTGCCGGCATATGTGTACCCTTGAGGAGAGATCTCGCCATGGCCATCATAGTGCGGTTGTGGCGCTCCACGACACCATTCTGTTGAGGGGTGTAGGGAGTCGTGAGGTGCCGCTCGATTCCTTCATTTTCACAGAATCGAGTAAACTCCGTGGATAGAAACTCGCCGCCTCGATCTGCCCGGAGTGTTCTGATCTTGTACTTAGTCTTGTTCTCTGTCAGAAATTTGAACTTCTTGAATGCCTGGAATGTATCACTCTTTGCTGCCAATGCAAACACCCACATCCACCTAGTGAAATCATCCACAATTAGAAGAAAATATTTGTTACCGGCAAGTGTACATGGTGAGATTGGCCCGCAAATATCAGCATGGAGAAGTTCTAACGGCTTCTTTGCTCTAAAGTTTGCTTGGTACGGGAACGGCAATCTTGCATGCTTGGCGATCACACACACCTCGCAAAGCTTGTTCGGCTGGGGCAGTAGTGGCATATCAACCGCCAATTTCTTCTCCCCCAATAGCTTCAAGTCATGGAAATTGACATGCCCGAGCCTTGCATGCCATAACCAGGTTGGATCTTCTAGGCTTGCCAGGAGACATGCTTGCTTGAGTGTCTTCAAGGTTATCTTGTACAAGCGATTTTGTGTTCGCTTTACCAGCATCAAGAGCTTCCTGCTCCCATCAATCACCTTCATGGCATCTCCTTCCATGTGCACCTCGTTCCCAGTTTCTGTCAATTGACCAAGACTGATGATATTACTACAAAGTTTTGGAATGTAGTATACCTCATGGAGAGCCTTCTGATCGCCGTTCTTGCATTCGAACACAACTGTCCCTTTGCCCATGATCTCTATGGTTGATCCATCGCCAAACCTCACCCTCCCGGTGATGGTTTCATCTAGTTCTTGAAACTTCTCGCGATGACTCGTCATGTGGTTGCTGGCACCGTTGTCAAGGTACCAGACGTCTTTATCTTCTCCTTTCTTAACGTTGCGATACATCTCTGGAAGAAACCTTTCTTCACTTAGCAGAATTATATCTTGTCGCTCTCGGCTAGCGTGAGACTCCTCGTGGGACACGCTCATCATCAGTGCTGGCTCTTCATCGGTGTCGCAAGTGAGGTGAGCCTCATCATCTCGACGCTTGCTGTAGCATTCAGACGCATAATGCCCCATTTTCTCACAATTGAAACACTTTATGTGTCTCTTGTCACGAGTGCCACTGTTGTTGCCGCTAGTGCCTCCTGCACTGTCTTGGCGCTGCGTACCATGACCACGATCGCGCCCTCGCCCACGCCACTTGCCGCGATTAGGGCCGCTGGACCCGCGCCCCTTGCCTTCTGACGAAGTGTCCACGTTACTCCCTTTTTGCCGCTTTTGCCATTCGGCATGAGTAAGTAGGAGTTCACCTTCAGTGCCGTTGGTATTGCCGCGCAATCGTAGTGTTCGTTCCTCGTACGCCTTCAGTCGCCCAATAGTCTCCTCAAATGGCATAGTCTCGAGGTCGTGGAACTGCTCAATACCAGCAACAATAGGGAAGAATTTATCAGGGACAGAATCGAGTAACTTCTTTACCAACGAGGAATCTTCAAGCGTGGCACCGAGAGTGGAGAACTTGCTACTCAGGGCGCTGAGTTTGCCAGCAAATTCATCAATAGTATCGGTCTCCTTCATCCGGAGGGCGTCAAACTCGCTCTTCAACGTTTGTACGCGTGCCTTCTTCACCCGATCACTACCAAGATACCTCATCTTGAGGCTGTCCCATACTTCTTTCGCGGTCTTCTTGTTTGCAATCTGGAGAAGGATGTCTTCGGGGACACACTGCAAGATGTATGCACGCGCCTTCTTGTCCTTCTTTGCATCCACCTGGGCTTCTTTCTCTGGCTCCACCGCCTCCCAGACTCCCTGGGCATCGAGAATTGCCTCTGTCTTTATTGCCCACACAGTATAATTGTGAGGGTTTAGCATCGGATAGGGAAACGACACTCCGCCGTTCTCTTTCGCTGAGATGCTCGACATTTTTGTGGAAACGTGAATTCTTGACTGCTCTATACTACCAAAGCTCTAATACCAATTGTTGGCCCAGACCAAAGAATAGCGCACCCAAGAATCACACTAATATGCAAGAGGAACAAAAAAGAAAACGAAGAAACCGAAAGAAGGAAGAAAGGCGAGAAGAAAGTAACTAACGAGAAATTCTTATTAAAACTTGATTCAACTTTCTACATGCTCTTATGCTCTATTTATACACCCAAAGAGATTAACTTAAGATCCACAAAAATAGGATCGATCCACAATAATAGGGATCCACAATAATAGGAAATTAAAGACTAAGCCATAAGTCTAATTCTAAGCCATAAGAATTATCAACATAAGAAATTAAAATAAAAGAAAAGAAAATGTCTGGATTAATTTTATTTTCTCACAGATGCCACCATTACCCGTATGCCCGACGTCGTCGTCCCCGATCCGCAGGCGGAGGCACCGGCACCGGCACCCTCCCTACGCTCGCCCAAGCTCTGCCGAAAGACCTCTTCAAGCGCAAAAAGAATCTTTCCTTCAAGCAGCGAGCCGCGGGCAAGAAGACGACCGGCGTCTTCTTCCTTGCGCTCGCGGGCGACGGCTACGTGCGGCGACGACGGGCTACGTGCGGCGACGACGGGCGATGTGCGACGACGACGGGCGACGTGCGGCGACGACGGGCGACGTGCGACGGTGGCCGGAGGCGGCGAGGGTGACACCAACGCACCTCGCTCGTCTTCTTCCTTGGCGTGACAGCGGGCGACGGCGACGGGCGACGCGAGGTGCGCTGGTGTCGCCCTCGCCGCCTCCGGCCACCGTCGCACGTCGCCCGTCGTCGCCGCACGTCGCCCGTCGCCGTCGCACGTCGCCCGTCGTCGCCGCACGTCGCCGTCGCCCGCGAGCGCAAGGAAGAAGACGAGCGCAAGGAAATTAACAGAGAAAATGTTAATTTCCAAAAAAAAAGAGAGAGAGAGTAGCGCACGAGCGGTGGTGTCGCCGCCTCCGACCGCCCGTCGCCTGCGCTCCTCGCCCGTCGCAAGTCGCCGTCGCCCGTCTTGCCAAGGAGGAAGAAGACGAGCGGGGAAGTGAAAAAACAAATTCTAAAAAAAAAAACAGAAATCATGCGAGCGCGCAGGGACGCGGATATATTGGTCGCGCACTATATCAGCATTGTATATATATATATATTCATGAATTCAACATGATCTAAATATAAAATTAATTTATTCAATATTAAAATTGCTTGTAGTTGATATCGATATCCACGTGGTTTTAAGTCTATTTTCCTTGATCCTAAAAAAACCAGTCGGATTCATCCCGACTCAGTTTTTGTATCACATCATGTTCTAATCCCTTCGCTAGTAGTTATTGGATCTGTTAATGATCTTCCTCGCCTCGATAGAATCACCACATTCTAATTAACAAGATCAAGCATGGTTGACCTCTAAGATCCTCAGTTTTGGTTGCAATTTCTTAGCGACGCGAAGCAACCAAAGCAAATCGGCAGTACTCAAAAGCAGAAATCAAGGAATCGAAGAAAGCAGAGAAAGGATCGGAGGCGGAGAAATCATCTGGTTTGTAAGATCATAAAGATGTTTACTCACCGATTAAATCAGTTGCCGATCTCAGGACCATCTACATCTTCCCTTCCTTCGAATGGCCGCAGCAAACCCTACGGATCTGCAACACCGTCGCCGCTGCTGCTTCGTTGCGCCTTGAAGAGCATCGGGATCAGGGAAGCGATCAGAAAAGGAGTTTGCTTAGAATCCCAATCGACGGAGGGCGGGAAATTGACGCTGGGCCGTGGCGCTCATCTTATATGGGCAATTCTATCAGCCCACTATTATTTAAGTAATGTCTCACATAAGTATGGTACTTTTACCATTATTACTTGGCTATAATTAACCTTATTTAAAAATAAAATAAAATATATTTTAATGGTTAAGTGCTTCTAAATATAAAATTAATGTACGATGTAACGTTGAATCTGAAATGATCCGTCTAATTTTGTAAAAAAAAATCATTGATTATTAGAGTAAATTGAAAAGTACTCACAATATCGTCCAGAAGCCTAGCATCTCATGATTGTGTGCCAAAAGGTTACATTTAGCGGCGCGTGTTGCACTATGCTTCGCGAAATGTTATAATTCTTATAGTGATTCGAAGGAAATAACTTACATAAAATAAAGTAAGAGACGGAATATTTAGTTGGTTACAACCTATGAGGTTATTAATCTAAAGCAAATGAAAACTCACTAATGATCTCCTTCGTTGAAGGCGGAGTAATCTCTTAGCGGCTTCGACAGCTTAGAAATTAAGAAATGAATATATAAATGCAAGTACAAGTTATTGTCTTAGACTCCTAATTTTAGGGAGTTATTTATAGTTCGTTGGTCAAAGTGACTGTTTGCTAACACACTCAAGGCGCCACTAATGAGACCTAGGAGCGCCTCATTTGAATAGAAATTTATCTGCGCAACCAACGACTCTTCAACAACTACTATTCACTTGAGGCGTCTCAATTAACACTCAGGGCACCTCAGTTCCCAAAGAGGGTACCTGAGTTAATATTGAGGGTATCTCAATTGGATATAATTTTATCCACGCATCCAACGACTCTTCAACGATTACTATTTACTTGAGGCACCTAAGTTGATACTCGGAGTGTCTCAATTCACAATGAGGGTGCTTCAGTTAACATTGAGGGTGTCTCTAGTACTATTCATCCAAGACTCTGTAGTTGTGACTGGAAGTGCCTTGAGCAATATTTATCCGAATAGTCAAGTCCAGTTTTGACCATTCTTTTCCTCGTGTTCGTTTAAGTGATGTTCCAGCAGTTCATAGTTGAGCCCACCTCGAACCTAACTCTGACCTTCTCCCTCCACGGCTTTTTGTCCATCAGACGTCACCCGCGTCCTTTTCGTTTTACCAATGTACTCTTCCGTAGCTCCTCATTTCTCAGATTCACTGAACCTGTCAACACCCTTCCTGTGCCATCATTCTAGTTCGCCACACCTTCTGATCGACTTTTTAGTTTCTAAGTTCTTGCACACTTCGACATAATGTATCAAAAATAACACAAATCTTAATTTGACTCGGTTGAATCAATTAATCATATAAAAAATAACCCTGAGTATTTACAATATTGTTCATGAGACTTCCATGATACTTGAGACAGTACAATCCATGATACAATATAAATTAATAATAAAGTTATGAGACTTTCAACGTGGGACTAAAAATCTATGCACAATGAAATCTTTTTTTATTATTGTTTCATTCAAATTTCCAACCAGAATAAGGCAATTAACACATCCATTATCCGGTTGAATCGAGCTACTTTCACTGTCGTAATATGTTCGTCAATTGATATTCGAGCTAGTTGAACTTGGTTGAGTTTTTTGTGTTGAGTTGATCGAATCGAGCCTACTCATTTGTTCAACCATGATAGATTGAGTTAGGTCACCTTGACTAATCCTTGACTTTCCTAGACTCCAGTAGCAGGCCGTATAGGCCCAATCTAGATTGGCCCAATTTTTTTCCCGCTGTTAAAATTTGCTTCTATTAGAATTTAATTTTATGATATAATTATAATATAATACTTTTGTAAATGATGTTCTATTCATTTGCATCCTCTATCGTGACATAGAAAGCGTTAAAACGTCAACATTATACTACTCCAATGATTTTGATGATTGATTCGAGTTTCAACATAATAATGAAGTTGTTATAATATACAGCCATATTACAATCATCAAAATAATCTCTTATAGTACAAAATAAAATTACCTATATTAGACCTAATGTAATTTATTCTTCAAGAAAGCGTTAAAATGTCAACATTATACTATTCTAAAGATTCGATGATCAATTTTTTTGATGATTGATTCGAGTTTCGACGTAATAATGAAGTTGTTATAATATATAGCCATATTATAATCATGAAAATAATCTCTTACAGTATAAAATAAAATTACGTATATTAGACCTAATGTGACTTATTCTTCTCAGGAAAGCGTTAAAACGTCAACATTATACTACTCCAATGATTTTGATGATTGATTCGAGTTTCAACGTAATAATGAAGTTTTTATAATATATAGTCATATTACAATCATGAAAATAATCTCTTACAATACAAAATAAAATTACGTATATTAGAACTAATGTTACTTATTCTTCTCAGGAGTCCTATATTAAAGATTGCATATATTAGACTTAATGTAATTGGTTTTTCTCCGGAATCATGTATTAATAGAAATTTCATGTATAGGACTATCTTTTAAACTTTTGGTGATCACTACTACAAATCACAATTTATTATTGGATGTTGAACAAAGGAGTCTTTGGACAATGGGCAACATGACTCTCAAAATAAGTGTTGTTCTATCAACTAAATAATTTCACTGATAGCACTCAAATAAAGAAGAGTCAAAGAAAACACTTAATAGCATTTAGATGAAGAAAGGGGGAAAAAAGTGGAGCATTAATGTATTCTTGGTTGTTGATTAATAAAAACTTGATTATAAGCATAGGCTATACATGCCTTTATATAGAGTAAAAAAAAACTAATCTGATCCTAAAATCATGCTATGAATCCTAAAAACTATGCATCTAGATCTAACCTTAGCCTTTCATTTATTCAAAGCATATCTATTAAATACGGATATATTCTATCTTATTTTTGACTTGATTTAAATAATACAACATAGTCTCCCTTAAACCAAGTCACAAATGTTAGTCATCCCAATTACCTTCTTCAACTTGAGAAAAATCTCTGTCTTCATTAGTTTTGTAAAGATATCTGCAACTTGACATTCATTAGGGTAATACTCAATATTGATTTAATTTTCTGCAACCCATTCTCTGATTTTATGATATTTGATATCTATATGCTTGTTGCAGCTATGAAATACTAGATTCTTAGATAATGCAATTGTTGACTTGTTATCACAGAAACTTATCCTAGGGTCATCTTGTTTGTTTTGTAGAAAATCTAAAATTTTTCTCAGCCAAATTGCTTACATAGCACAATTTGATGCCGCTATATATTCTGTTTCTGTTGTTAAAAGTGCTACCACCTGCTGCTTTTTAGAAGACCAGGAAAAAAAAGCCGAACCAAGATGAGAAGCATATCCCGATGTACTCTTTCTAGTCTCAACATCTCCAGCCCAATCAATATCTGTATATTCAACAAGTTCTACAATATTATTAGTAAAATACAAAATTTCATCATTAATTGTACCTTTGACATATCTGAGAATTCGCTTTGCTGCAGCCCAATGTGACTCCTTTGGTTTCTCCATAAACTTGCTAAGTACTCCAGCTTTAAAAGAAATATCCATACTCCTAATCAAATATCTTAGACTCCCAATCAAACTTTTCTAAGCAGTAATATCCATACTTTTACCAATTTCATCTTTAGATAACTTTATCTTTCAATCACTGGAGTAGGGACAGGTTTGGAGCACTCCATCCTAAACCTTTTTAAAATATCATAAGCATATTTCTTTTGTGAGACAAAAATCCCATCATCCATCTGAATAACTTCAAGCCCTAGGAAATAACTCATTAGGCCCATATTAGTCATTTCAAATTTACTAACTAAAGCCTCCTTGAATTCTGTGATTAATTTTAAGTTATTTCCGGTGAAAATCAAGTCATCAACATAAAGATAGACTTGAGTGTATCACCAGATTCAGTATGTTTAACATACAAAGTATGCTTATAAGGACATCTCAAAAAATCATTTTCAATAAAATAAGAATCAATACAACTATACCATGCTCTTGATGCTTGTTTTAAACTATATAAAATTTTCTTCAACCTGTACACCTTATTCTCTTCACCTTTCTTCACATATCCTGCAGGTTGTTCAATATATATTTCTTCTTCCAAGAAGTCATTCAGAAAAGTAAACTTCACATTCATTTGACACAGTTTTCAATTATTTTGAGAAGTAAGTGAAATAAGCATGCACATTTTATCAAGTCTACTTACAGGAGCAAAGACCTCAAAATAAATAATACATGCTTTTTGCTTGTAGCATTTTGCAACCAATCTCGCTTTAAAACGATTAATTTCACCATTTGACTTATATTTTGTCTTGTACACCCACTTTACTCCAACTGATTCTTTTCTTGGAGGTAATTCAATCAATTCCCAAGTACCATTAGTTTCAATGGCATGAATTTCCTCCTCCATTGCTTTCAACCAATGAGTCTTTTTAGCAACATCCTTGAAAGATATAGGATCACAATCTACAAAAAGAGTAAACTGAACAATCTCTTCATTAGATAGGTCATTATCATTATTTAACACATAATCTTGCAAGCGAGCTAGTAATTGGTGCTCGCATTGTGATCTCCTAGTTGATACTTCAGATTGTACAGAATCTTAAACATTATCTTGATTAGGCTGCTCATTCAAAAAGTCATAAGAAATATCAGGAACAAAAATTGACTTCTTTTTCTATAAAATAACTCCAACTACCATGTTCATCAAAAATCACAACACAATTTATAATAACTTTCTTAATTTCAGGATTATATAGCTTATAAGCCTTTGATGTATCATTGTAATCAATAAAAATACACTTCTAACCTTTATCATCAAGTTTCTTCCTCAACTTATCTGGGACATGTGCATATGCCAAACAACCAAAGATCTTGAGATGTTTATCAGTCGACTTTCTTCCATTTCAAGCTTCCTCATGTGTTTTATCATGAATACTTCTTGTTGGACACCTGTTCAATACATAAATAGCACAAGATACAACTTCTGCCCTGAAATGCTTAGGCAGATTTTTTGATTTCAATATGCATCTTACCATGCCTATAATAGTTCTATTTTTTCTCTCAGCCATCCCATTTTGTTGTGGAGTATATCTAGGTGTCATTTGATGTTAAATATCATTCTCCTTTAAAAAATCATCACAAACAATATATTCTGTACCTCTATCAGTTCATAAGATTTTGATTTCAAGTCCACTTTGTTTTTCAATAAATAATTTAAATTGCTTAAAAATATCACATGCTTCTGACTTTTGATGTAGAAGATAAACCTAATTTTTTCGACCAAATTATCAATAAAAGTAATAAAATACTTATTACCTCCTAGTGAGGGAACTTCCACTGTGCACAAATATCAATGTACAAGTTCTATCTGTTTTGTGACTCTCTATGACTTTCCTACAGGAGTCTATATGCTTCTTGCCAATTAAGCAAGTCTCACAAACATGATTAGATTTCACAATATCAGGCAACTCAAAAACAAGCTTCTTTCTTGCTAAATAATTTAATCCTGAAAAATGAAAGTGCCCAAAGCGCATATGCCACAACTAATTATCATCTAAAATCTCATAATTAAAGCAAGAAAAAAATTTATGTTGAATTTTCAAAGGAAATAATCTATTTTGAGACATCTTTACCTTTGCTATCAACTTTCCTTTTCCATATGTTATGGTGCAATACCCCAGAATAATGTATATTTTATAACTCTTTTCTAATAATTATCCCATACTTAATAAGTTTTGGTGAAGTTCAAGAACACAAAAGATATCAGATATAAAATTTTGAGAATTATCTTTCAACTGAATATAAATTTTGTCTTTGCCCAATATTGGTACTTTTGTCTTATTTCCAAAAGTAACCTCTAACTGAATTGATTTATCTAACTCCGAGAATAACTCTTTTCTTCCACACATATGATTACTACATCCAGTATCCAAAAATCATACGTTCTCATTTGCAGGTAAACTGTTACTAGCCAAAAGTACAGTTCGGATTTATTAGAGTTCTCACCATAATTTCCAACAATGTTTGCCTAGTTGTCACGATTGTTGAATTTCTTGTATCTACAATCTGTAATTTTCTGTCCATATTTTTCACAATTATAGCAGTGAGCCGAAAACTTATCTTGCTTGACATTATCTCCACCTCTTCCTTGATTTGAGTAATTACCTCTTCCTCTTCCTCTATATCCTCCTCTTGCTCTTCCTCAACCTCTATTGAATCCTCGTCCTCTATGACTAGAGTCAGTCGTGTTAAGAGTAACCTGATTCTTTAAAGCTTCTTCATTTGCTTGTGTTTCCGTCTTTGCTTCGATCCTGTCAATATGACTATCTGTCATACCTTTTAGGGGGTGCTTGGTAAGCGGGTTTAGAAGGCAGGAATGAAAATGAAAACTATTTCATTCTCATTTATAATGCTTGGTATACGGGAATCGGAATCAAAATATGGATATGATACCCTTGATTTGATAACTCAACCCCCACTAGGTTATCACTAAACTCATAAACCCTCAATCAAAACCATTACCATTTCGATTGTCAAATATATACCAAGTGCCCCCTTAATTCTGCAATTATCAGTCGTTCAATATCATGTGATTCTTGAATTAAGGCCACCACATGATCATACTTTGATGGTATAGTTCGAAGAATCTTCTCAACTATAGCATCATCTCCAATTTTATTGCCATATAATCTCATTTTATTGACAGATCAGTAAGACGTGTAAAATATTGCTCAACTGTTTCTGTAGAGGTCATCTCGCATCGATTGTATAACCTTCATAGCGATTGCAACTTTGATTTTTGTGCTCGATCAACTCCTTTGTATGACAATTTTAAGATGCCCCATGCCTCCTTTGTCATCTTGGTATTTGTTATCATGCCAAAAAATGAATAATCAACTCCTTGATGAATTTGACCCAGTGCAAGTTGATCTTGACATTGAGAGTTTGCATCCGCTCCTTTTGAAAGACCGGGATTAATAGAGCTCCAAAGATTTTGAGCTTTCAAATATGTAGACATCATTATCCGTCAATAATTATAATCAAGTTTCCCATCTAATTTGGGACCAGACCAAACAACATTAAAATTGTTTGTCATATTTTACTACTAAGAAAAATGAGCTAAAAGGTTACAGGCTCTGATACCACTTTGATAGCACTCAAATGAAGAAGAGTCAAAGAAAACACTTGATATTGGCAAAAGACGATTCGCTCTCCCCCAACGCTCCCGCCAACCCGTCCCAGGGCAACACGGAGGAGATAAATTACGGGGGCTACAAAGAAAACACTTGATAGCACTTAGATGAAGAAGAGAAAAAAAAATAGTGGAGAATTAATGTTTTCTTGATTGTTGATAAATAAAAACTTGATTACAAGCATAGACTATACATGCCTTTATATAGTAGTAGATAAAACCAATCTAATCCTAAAAGCATGCTGTGAATCCTAAAATTATACATCTAGATTTAACTTTAACCTTTCATTTATTCAAAACATATCCATTAAATACAGATATATTCTATCTTAATTTTAACATGGTTTAAATAATACAACATTCACGAGGAAAACAATTGAATTATACCATTCTCAACGTGATCTGACGTGATCGAGCTTGTGACGTGATCGAGCTTGTGTTGCATCTCGTGTGGGCCAATAGTACTAATGGGTCTAGTTAAAATTACATTTTGTCTAATGATAAGGGTTAATTGATTCTCACTCTTAATCATTTGGTGGTTAATTATAAATTGATTATGTAATTTATTTTCTTTTATATAATTTGAAAATAAATAAAACCTTATTGTATGAATTGATGACTAATACATGAAATATGAAAGACGAACGAATTATCTTTTATCATCTTGAAAATGAACGGTAAGGGGCATTTCGGGACAACCATTTGTTATAAAAGGGCTAATTGAGAAATATTGAAAATCCCGGGAGCGATATGAAAATTTCGGAGTTTTTAAAAATAATATACAATTAATTTACAGTGCGATTAAAAAAATACAGAGATAATTTAAGGGCCCCACATCTCCTGAAAACTAGACTGGAAGTAGACCATGACGAGCAGCCCGACGACGAGGAGGGCGATCGTCCACGGCGAGCCTCCTCCCTCCTCCGACTGTCCGCCGTAGTCGTAGTACCCTCTCCGGCGGTGGTGGCCGGGGAAGAACGCCCCGTAGAAGGCCTCATCCAGGCTCTCCATGGAGGACACCCAGCGGATGACGAAGACGAGGAGGACGGGGAGGAGCAGCAGGAGCCAACTCATCTGCTCCTCCGCCTCCTCCACGAAGGTCTCGTAGTCGAAGAACCAGGAGAGGCCGAGGAGCAGGAGCACCATGAGCAGGACGAGCAGGACGGGGTAGGGGAGAGGCGACAGCGTGAAGCCCTCCACGAGAACAGAGGAGGAGTAGCCTCTTCTCGGATCGTACGCCATGAGCGAAAGCAGAGGAAAAACAGAGGAGAGGCTTCCCCTTCCGCGACGATTGATTATTGGAGCTAGGCGGAGAAGACGGAGAGAGGCCGAGACAGATGGAAGGACTTCATTCGCGAGACATTTAATGGGGATTGACGATGAGTTCGGCGTGGGGCAGGGATTCTGCGCAGTGAACAGAGACGAGCCACGAGGCCTGCGGAAGAACAGCGAGAGCTTTCATCACCGTCAACAAGTAGGACTGACGATCGATTTGAATAAATTAAAAATACGAATAATCATTTTTTTATAAAATAAAAACTGATTTCATATAAATTAGGATGATAATTTACTTCAAATCTAATCTAGATGAGGGTATTATAATTTTTTTTAAATTTAATTAAATAAATAGATATTAAAATATGGATATTCGGATAAATCAGATATGAAGATAGGTCTAATAATTTATTTTTTTAATTATAATTTTTTTAGATACGGTATTAATTCTAATTTTTATAGAAATTAGATGAAATATTTGATGGTTCAATCGTTAATGTGTGTGGAGATGAAGATAAAAATTAAAAATCAGATATAGATATAGAACGAATATAATAAGGATGAGAAAGGAAATATGAAATCCCATTCATCTCGTAAACAAGCTGTTGTTATTTTTTTAAAAATTTATTTGAAATTTAATTATTTATCTCAGCATCAAAGTGCCACGTCCTA
This sequence comes from Boesenbergia rotunda, assembly GCA_024364735.1. Classification (NCBI taxonomy): domain Eukaryota; kingdom Viridiplantae; phylum Streptophyta; class Magnoliopsida; order Zingiberales; family Zingiberaceae; genus Boesenbergia; species Boesenbergia rotunda. Next base: position 336,464 of record JAGFNQ010002269.1, read on the forward strand.
AACCTACTCAACACGCATCGTCCACGTGGCGGATAGAGGACGATGCCTTACGAAAATAATTTTAAAAAATATATATTTTAAATTAAAGCTACAATAATAGATTTTTTTAATGTTTTTAATAAATAAAAAATAAGGTGCGCTTTTTGATTTTTACCCAATACGAATTTTAATTCTGAAGATAGGAGTTTTATGTGAATTAGGAAAATGATGGATGTTTGTGAGAAAAGGTTTCTCGTTTTGGTGGAGTTGTACGCTGCCTTCCATTATGTTGTGCCCCGTCCCAAAAAGAGGAGGTTCTCGTCCTCGCTTTTCTTCTCCCACAAGAAATCCCCCAAATTGCCGTCCAAATTGTTCCCAAGATCTCATCTCGGTGCCGTCGGGAGACGCCTCTGTTGGATCCCGGCGAGTCCTCCAGATTTCTCCGCCGGATTTTGGTCGTACAGCGCATGGGGAACGCCGGGAGCAGCGGTAATGGCGGCGGCGGCGGCGGTCGGAGGAGGGCCTCGGGTCCTCACCACCATCATCATCACCACCAGGCTCCCTTCGGCCCCGCCCCTTCTCCGCCCCAGCCTCCACCGTCGACACAGCAGCAGCAGCCGATGGAGGTGACTGCCAATCGCTACGTGTTCGCCGCCGCGACTCCTTACCCGCCGCAGTACCCTAATCCGAACCCGCCGCAGTACTACCAGTACGGGTACTACCCGCCTCCGCCGATGGCGACGCCGGTGCCTCTCCCTGCGCCGTTCGATCATCACCACCGCGGAGTCGCTGGGCCTCACGGGGAGCACCCACCCCACCATCTGGGGTGGGTGGGTGGTGGGAGGTATCCGGCGCCCTGTGGTCCTCCTCCCCTTCCGCCTCCTTATGTTGAACACCAGAAGGCCGTTACCATCAGGAACGATGTTAATGTCAATAAAGAGACCCTCAAAGTTGAGCCCGATGAGCAGAATCCTGATTGTTTCCTTGTTGCATTTTCCTTCGACGCCACCGTCGCTGGCAGGTGATCCTTTTCTTGTCCATTTACAAGAGGATATTTTTTCTAGAACATATATATGTATATATGTCTGCTTCTGTCTTCCTCACGTGATTCAAAAAAATTTCACTTTGCTCTGACTTATCGTTCTCCTTTGATTATTCTTATTTCTACGTCTCACATGATAGATTGACTAGTTCAAAGTAAACTCTTTTCTGCAGAGGTCGTTGTACAAAGAAAATTTCTCAGCGTAATTTCATTTTATTTTGTCAGGTGCTGCTAGATAACTGATAATCATAACAAACGCTTGTTAATCATTTTCTTGCCCTGACTTGGGTTTATTCATTTAGAATTCTCCAATATGAGTTTCAATTCCATACTATTTCAACAATCTGTCCCTCTGCAGCAGTAATCTTTTTATGCAAAAGGGGTGATCTTATCAAATATGAACCGGTCTAAGCAACTTTGAAGCTCGTATATATTTATAGATTAATGAGCTACTATTTTTTGTAATGGACGTCGATGTGTTTAAGTGCAACATGGCCATTTTTTGGATGATTATAATACAGTATTCCATTTGAAAAGTCATTACTAGTTATTTTCCATGTCCAAAGCAAACAAGGAATGCTTACAACTCAGTGATGTAGGAAAATGTATACATTAGAAAATATTGTCTCAATGCTTTTTTGTTCTTTATTACTTTTAGTATTTTCACAATTTCCACTAAACTTAGGAAACATTATTTGATATTATCTAGTCAAAATCAATTATAGAATGGTGGTTTGGTTTTATGTGAATTATGTTTAATGTTCAAAAAGTTTTCTTCCATTGTTGCAAAGTATTTTATGTTTTCCTCCATAAAACATTTATCATAGGTCACGTTAGTTTTTGAAGTGATTCCTTTGTATTTAATTATGCACATATTTGTTTGCTTCATAGATAAAAATTCTTCAATTCTAGGTTTTGATTGTAGATTTTATGGTGTACTGATAAGTGGTGGCTGTGTTGTCTTATTGCCCTATTGCATTCCCATGACATAGAATATTGTGACCTCATATTAATCTACACGGTTGATATGACTTCTATCAGAGTCCGAGGAAGATGAGGCCTTGATTAGTTGGGGAAATGTGGAATTGAAATAGTCAAACACTTAAAAATAAGAGCCATTTAAGAGTGGCTGAAAGATAAACTGTTTTAAGTTGTTTCTTTCAGTTTTCTAGGTTTATAGTTACAATTTGTAAGGGAGCTTGTTTTATTTCATCCAAAACAGGCGGATGCCTTTTAGTCCTCTTATAGAGTTGGCTAAGGATTTTAAATTTTTACGTCGCATTTAAATTCATTTAAAAATTTAATGTACTTTGTCTGTAGAGGCTTAAGTGCTAATTTATATTGTTTGTGAAAAATTATGTTAAGAATCTGGAAAATTAAAAACCATACAAGCAAACATGGACCTGTTTACCTTAGTTATCAAAATGATTATTTGACTATAGTTTGAGTTGTTGGATTTAAGCCTAATGTACAAATTGAGCACTTCATGTCATTTGTTATTTTGATATACTTGGACACTTGATCTATCCCCAAGTACACCTACCTATTCAACACCAACACTCAGAGTGGACACTCAGACAAACATTTGATTGATTAGTTGGAAATAATATTTAGAAAGTACTCGGATCCATACCCATGTTAGATACTCATATTTGAGTGCATATAACATAGATTTGCTGTATATCTCATTTATTATGTATGCTAGATTTTTGTCCTCAACTTCTTCTCCTTGATACAAGGAGTCAAACAACAAGGGTGAGTTAGCAAGGGAGGCAACCTCATCTTTCCATCTCCCTTATTTCTTTTGCCTTTAAGTAAAGTGAATGAGGAGGTTCTATGTTGTCCTAATTGATCAAGGGTTCAGAGTATGCTGCCTTAGAGGCTTTATGAAGGTTGATGCTTGTAGTCAACAGAGAAAGTTGACATATGGTTTACTACAACCTTTCTTCTGGATTCCAATAATAAGCTATGAACGTTAGTTAAAAACGAGGTGATGTTGACACAAAGGTTTAGAAAATTAATAGATATCTAGGTTAAGCCAAATTCTTAGATTTTTTCAAGGTAATTATTAAATAGATAAATAAATATTAATCATTAATTTGCAGTACTAATACTTTGATTGTATTTAATACTTGTTAATTTTATAATTTAGTTATTAATAATATAACATTTTTTAATCTGTTGATTATTATTTGATTTTGTATTATTTATTAATAATATCATAGTATTTACTTAAACTTGTATTAGTATTGTAGTAAAAAATTATATTAATAACATTGTATTATGTTGATCATATTATGCTCTCAATAGATATTACATTTTGTTTAATATATTAATTATTATGTAATTTGATATTGTTCATTAATAATAACATGATAGTATTTATTATAAATTGGTATTAATATTATAGCGAAATATTATATTAATATTAACCTATATAACATCAAGCATATTATGCTCTTAACGGATATTACATTATATTCTATATTCTAAGACAGTTATTTTGAGAGGATTGTTGAAAGCTATTGTACATTTGTTTTTTTAACCTAACTCTTAAAGTACACAATTAGATGTGATTCACGGATTCACAAATTTGCTAAATTGATTCTTGTTATGATTTCAAATAATCTAAGTGTACAACCTTTTTCAAAAGCTTTTTACTTGGATGGAGTTATTAAACTTTTGCAAATGGTCCTCATGCTTGTATTTGTTTCATTGGATGCACTACGAGTTTGATTATTTGTGCAATTTTTTGTTGCCTTCTTTAATCTTGTGAATTTCTGATACATTGATTATCTTTCTTGGAGTTATTTGAGACGCATAATTACTGTTTACATAAATTATTCAATCACATGATAATAGACGGAGATTATCACATATAAAATTGTCTAGGATTTACAATGATGATCATGGATGCAATTTCTTAATAGACTAAAAAAATGCCAAAACAACTAGAATCAGGCAAAGATCAGTAAAAGATCATGTGTGAGATTTCTTGAAATTGTTCATAGTTGCTTGGAACTCAATTAGAACTTGTGAAGACCACCTATGGCTCTTGGAATTTAAATTGGCTTGATTTATCACTTGGCCTCAATGTTAAATAGCAACTAGATATCTGGTTTGTTTTTTTTGGAACCAAACACAATTTCTTGAGTCCCAACTGACCGATGGATCCTGCTGAGACATGCCTAAAATTTGCTATTCCTCCATCAGAATACGAATCTGTCCCTGCCAACCCCAGCCAGCTTAACGGAATTTGATGCACACTTATTGTGATCTTAGTGATGCTTCATTATGCGTGGTCTCTTGGTTCTACAGTCAACCCACAAAATGCATATCCTCTTGTTTGGTTTCAGTTGAAAGTCTATATTACTACATATAACTGACTCTGATGCTTTTATGCATTCTTCAAACAGCATCACTGTGGTCTTCTTTGCAAAAGAAGCTACAGAATGTAACCTGACTCCGACAAAGGATTTCCTTCAACCGGTAACAGTATCTTTCAAGGAAGGTTTGGGTCAGAAGTTCAGGCAACCATGTGGGACAGGAATCAACTTCTCAATGTTCAATGAGGCCGAGTTGATGAAGGGAGGAGAACTAGATATTTGTCCGCTGGCAATAAAAGCAGAAGCTTGTCCATCCAACAATCAAGAGCCTGTTGGTGAGGACCAGAAGCTAGAAACTCCTAACTCACAGATCACTCAGGCTTTCTTTGAGAAGAAAGAGAATGGTGAATATCATGTTCGTGTGGCCAAGCAGATACTATGGGTGAATCAAACCAGATATGAGCTGCAGGAGATTTATGGCATAGGGAACTCGGTCGAGAATGATGTTGATGGTAATGACCCAGGAAAAGAATGTGTGATTTGTCTTTCTGAGCCACGTGATACCACTGTTCTCCCTTGCAGACACATGGTAAGCAATATCTCATGTTCTTATATTTATCCATTCTTCTTTACAATTTTCTGAAAATTAAACATGGAAATGATTGAAGGTAACTCTCAATTTTGAATGTTTTGTTTAGTATTCTTCTTGAAGATAGGATTAATTTCAAACTATTCCAAGTTCTGAGTTTACTTGTAATTATTTGATGCTATTTTCTTTAATTTATCCTAATTGTAGATCTCACCACTAAAATGTTGAGCAATTAGAGAACCACACACACAAAAGTTAGTTTAATAGAAATGAAAAGGCTGAGATGAATGTGTGATATTTGCAAGTAAAACATAAAACAAAATAAAAGCACTATTATGTTGGGCCGATTTCATATCATTGCAAACCCTAGTTAACAGTCTAAATTGACTTAAATGATTTGGTAGTAGTAATATAGCCTTACATAGGGTTCAATTAATAGAATAAGACACGGTACTCAAGTGTGTTAAAAAAATGAGTCAAGTTGAAAACACCATATGCCTTTTCAACCAAACCGATCTCAACTAAACTATTGACCTGCAATGTTGATTCAACTGTTAATCCAGATGCCAAAACCAAGTCCATCCTGTTAGGCCAGGAGAGAAAGGTTGAATTAGATTTTGATCTCACCTACTGGAAAACTTGGAACTTGCAGCATTACTGGTTCACCTGCAGCGAGTTCTTAAAAACACTACTGCTGACCTAACCAGGTTGCTCTATGTATCAAAAACTCAGCTCAGCCCTAACAGTTGCTCCAATACCTCCGATTAGAAAACTTGGATCAAAATGGACTGTATCGGTTGGGCCTCCCATGGTCAATTAGCGTTCATAGTCCAATTTTACATGAACATGTAGTAGGGCTGCCTTATAACCATTTCTCTGAGTCCCCCATGTCTTTACATTTTGGTTTCCTGACCTGCTCCCTACAGTAGTGCTCTTGTGTGGTCGTTGATTGGTTCACGACCACTCGATCAACAGTACTGCTATTGTAGAAAGGATTTGATCTTACATGGTTCATCTGTTGGCCTTTGAATGGAGGGTAAATTTAGTCACAGCATTATATGCTTAGTTTCTTGTTAAAAAAGCAGTTTTTTTTGGTGTGAAATACTCTCTTACTCACCATAGATTTGATCTACATGATCCACAGAATTCTGTTTGTTTTGTGTAAAATACTTTCGCGAGGACTACTAAAGCAGTTTTCCCCCTATGTTGATGCATGTTCCAGAATCATGTAATATCATGCAGTTTTATTATTGGCCTGTGGTTGAACTGGCTGGTCTGATCCCGTTTTCAAAACACTAGCCACTCTGGCATCCAATCGATACATTAGCTCGGTTGCCATCTAACAAAGCAAAACCCTGCTCCTGAAGCTTAACAAAATGTTCTTCATGGCTTTGTTGCAGTGCATGTGCAGTGAATGTGCAAAGATTCTTAGGTTCCAAACCAATCGTTGCCCGATCTGCAGGCAGCCAGTGGAGCGGCTGCTGGAGATCAAGATCAATAACAACGCCGAGCAGCAACAGCAACAGGAATCACAGGGCGTTTGCTAGAGTGTTCTTGAGCTGGCCTTGGGAGCCATTTCAGATGTATATTCTTTCAATCTGCAGCTCGAACGAGGGACCCTGTGCCGGATATTATAAAGATGTATCTTTCATCCCATTGTAATGTTGTTTCTTTCTGATGTTTAGTTGGGTTGAAATGCATGCAAACACGAAAAGAGAAGACAATTGTCTCTGTTTGTTTCTGATGGTGGATAAGGCTGGACTGAGGTGCAGTGCCTTCACCATTTTCGATCATAAAGCCAAATATTCTATATGGGGAAGAGTTATGATTTTCATATCGCTACACTTGTAGGCTTGTCATTTTCATTTTATATAATTTTTATGGTCAGATTAATTTACCGATTTAGTCTCAGAATAAATCGGGAAGCGAGTTCTTAACGACTGTCCATAAGTAATGATGATGGTGCAAGATCTGGGAGAGTAACTGGGGCAAACATTTAGCAAATACAAGTTATGAAGATCAATGACTTTGTTCTATGGTGTTATTTGATTATATATATATTTTTTAATGAAATAAGGATGCTTATAAAAATACTAAATAACTAAAAATCCATAAATAAAATACCTTTTCGAAAAATATGAATTAATTTGGTGTGAGTTAACATCCTCAAAACAATGCAATCATGCCACACAACATCTAATTCTCTTTTTGGGAGGCGGGGGAAGAAAGTAAAAGAAGGGAAGATGAATTTTTAACCTTCTTTAACTTTTAATTGATCTATTTTTTTACATCTCAATTTGAGATGAAAAAAAATTTATCCTAATAGACATCAATTTTTTATATAATTATCCTTATTTTTATAGATACTAAAAATCTTAAAAGAGATATAATTCTTTTTAAATTCAACGCATTTAAATTAAAACCTAATATATTTTTTTATCAAATTGATCATAACTCTTTTTCTACTTGACCAATCGATTGAGAGTCATATCAATCCAATCTATTGGTCAATAGTAGTGATCAATTTAATAGAAAATATATTAAATTCTCTTTATATGGTGTTGAATTTAGGAGGAATTATACATACTTTTAGACTTTTTCTACCTGTAAAAAATGAGAGTTCTATTCCCTCACGAAAAACTCAGCTAATCGAATACCGATCGATTCCCAATCGATTAGAGCTGCCCATAGATTTGATCAGCTAAGTTTGTCGCGAGGAAAGAATTCTCATTTTTTTTATAAGTACAACAAGTTTGAAAGTATTTTTAATTCTTCCTAAATTTAATATTATTTAAAGAGAATCTAGTATATTTTCTATCAAATTGAGTACTCAAATTGATTGGACAATTCCGATGGATTAGAAATCGATCAGTTGAATTTGTAGTGAGGGATATAATCCTCATCTTTATAATTATAAAAAGTATAAAAGGAGATATAATTATTCTTAAATTAAATATATTTAAATTAGAATTTAATATATTTTCTAATAAATTGAGCATGATTTTTTTTCCGCTTGACCAATCAATTGAGAGTTCATACCCATTGATTGGTTTGATAAATTGATTGACCCAATCGATTCGGACTAATCCAATCGATTAATATGAGCTCTTAATCGACTAGTCAGGTGGAAAAAGAGTCGTGCTCAATTTGATAAAAATATACTAAATTTTAATTAAATAATACTAAATTTAGAAGTAATTATACTTCATTTTTATATTTTTTATTAAAAAATAAGAATAATTAAGTAAATCGGTATGTATTAGAGAGCTGATCAAATAAAAATGTATAAATAAAATTTTTTATCTCAGAATAGATTTAAGAAAGTTTAATTTGTTATTAGAGAGTTTAGGATAATTTATTCTCAAAATAAAATAAAAGTTTTATTTAATTTATAAAATAAATAAAATTGCCCTTTTCAGTTGTGCATCAAGATGGTAAAAGATGATTTGTTTGTCCCTAGTGCCCCACTAATCCGTCATAGGATTAATACGAAGAGATAAATTATAAGAATTACTAATTCGAATATTATGATTAATACACGGAAAGAGTGGACATATTAACTACATAAAATTTTGAGAATCAGATTCCAAGATGACAACATCCGTCCATCAGTGAGAACTGGTTGTGCACCAGATGGATGGTCTGATCGCGTCGATGGCATCATCCAATACCTAATTGATCTCCTATTTAAGTCGCTCACGGACAGTCACTGCAAAGGCTCATCCTTTTTATCGCCCACAAACACAAACTCGCTGCTCGCCTTCCGCTCTGTCGTTCGCCTCCTCTCGCCCTCTCAATGGCCAAGGATCCCGTTCGAGTTCTCGTCACCGGTGCTGCAGGTATCGAACTCTATTCCAGATTGTGTCGTTGGTTGATCTACGAGTTTGCTACGTTTTGGATGTCGGGGATAGCCTTTTATGATTTTGGTTATGAAGCGGATCAAGGTCTTATTTCACGCGCAGGCTTTAGTTTATTGATCTATTTATCATAAGTATCAGATCCATTGTTTGATAGGTTCCCGACCTCTCATCCGTGAGCATATGGGGTTTGGACCGTATTTCTTGTTTTTGTTTCCTTCAGTGATCTTGTGAATGCGACGAATTAGGTTTCTTGATAGTTTTTATGTGGTAGATCCCAGGTGTTAGATGGATTTTTGGTTCTCTGTCTGTGAATCTGATTTTGATTGATCTTCGTCTATATTTTCAGTGATTTACAGGCTATTCTAATATCTTGGTCAATTTTGAGGTTTCGTTCAATTCCTTCTGCCTCTCCTGGGACATTTCGTAGAAGGTAATCTCAATTAGATCGAGTGGGGCAGCCTTTTAGGACCCTAGTTCCCTTCCTGTCCTTCAGACTGAGTTCTGACTCCAGATCCAATCTTTGTCTAAGACAGATTAGTAGGGGTGAAGGAGGGTTTTCTAACTCGAAGAAGTTGATAGTTTTTCCGTAGCAGCGAGATTTTGAATTGCTTTTGATAGTTCTGTTTTGCGCCTTGTGATTCAACTTTCCGCTTTCAATGAGGAAGAATGCGTTGTTATAGCATCAAGCTGAAATCCTCCTGCTGGGTGAGATCTTCTAGCTTTGCTATGCTACTCTTCAATTAATGAGTCATTTCTAGAGTCAGCAATTCCATCCTCACTACCTACTTCTGTATCCTCTAGGTTAGATTAGACTTATCATTAGTCCTCTCCATTTCAGCACGAGAAAGGTTAACTCGTAGGATTTGTGAATTTGTTGGTTGGCCAGACCAATCGCATTTGAGTGATAGTTTTCATGTTCTGGGTTTTCTTCAATCTTTTATTGTCTAGTTGCGCTTGATCCAGCTGCTCCCATTTTTGAAATACTTGTTTGACTGTACAATGTTTGATTGCAACATGCAATCAATTATATGTGAGCATAGATGGGCTATGACCCCTGTAACAGATTGACGACTTGCATTTTTTCTTTGCCGTGCAATTAGATCTGTGAATTAATACATGACGATGTCGATTACATTGCACAAATTTATCAAAGAATTTCATGGTTATGCTGTCAGCATTCTAGTTTTTTGTTTTACTAAGTCTACTTTCTAGGTTGTCTTCTCAATAAATTTCAATTCTGATCTTTAATTGGAAGCTAATCTTGCTGTACAAGGTAATTTGGTTGAAAACTGAGATTATAATATACTTGAATGAACATGTTTTAGAGCTTATATATGGTTATTAGATTCTTCTATACCGTCATGAAAAATTTCCTTTTTCTCAAATACTAAAACATTCACCACATTTGAAAATTTTACTTCCTGCTTGACTTTGTGCCTGCTTAGAATGCACTCAACCATGGTTTACTGTCTTGCTCGTATTTGTTCCTCATGTTTTCTGTGAATCATAACTGCTCATCAACTTGATCATATTTCCTGTGTTGTTTGTCTTTCTTTTAAAAATAAGCTTTTGATACTAATTTTGTTCCAATTAATGCGTGCAAATGTTAAAATGAGTTCAATAGCAATCAAATGGAGACATAAAAATAAATAAGTTACCTTTTATACCTGCTCTCGTCGCTGAGCTGGAATTATATTTTTGAAGATTTTATTATCAATTATCCAAATGGTCTTGCATGGCCAACATGAATGATCTGTCTTCTAGTATGTTGGCATAGGATATTCTTAATTTTAATACTACTGGTCTTTTCCTTCATTTAATTGGACATTTCAATTGAAAATCAAAAGTCAAAGAAGGATAATTTTTCTTGCAGGGCAAATTGGATATGCACTCGTGCCTATGATTGCTAGGGGAGTGTTGCTTGGCTCAGACCAGCCTGTTATCTTGCACATGCTTGACATTCCTCCTGCTGCAGAAGCTCTTAATGGAGTAAAGATGGAGCTAGTTGATGCCGCATTTCCTCTTCTTAAGGGTATTTCCAATAGTTCTCTCTGCAATTCCTGTGCATATCCTTAGTTCCTTTGCTAAAAATTCTAGCAACAACATTTTAGGTGTCGTTGCCACAACCGATGTTGTCGAGGCTTGCACCGGAGTCAACATAGCTGTTATGGTCGGTGGTTTCCCACGGAAAGAAGGAATGGAGAGAAAGGATGTGATGTCAAAAAATGTTTCCATCTATAAGTCTCAAGCTTCAGCATTAGAATCACATGCTGCTCCCAATTGCAAGGTTGGATTTAGTACAACTCTTGTCCTATTTCATTTCTTGTATGACCAATTAGAAATCATCAGGTTGATATCCAACTTATGTAAAGTTTGTTCCCACTGACAACAATGCTTGATGCTGTTTTAGGTGCTTGTTGTTGCCAATCCTGCAAACACTAATGCTCTTATACTGAAAGAGTTTGCTCCATCTATTCCAGCAAAGAATATCACTTGTCTGACAAGACTAGATCATAACAGGGCACTAGGACAGATTTCTGAACGATTAAATGTTCAAGTTAGTGATATTAAGAATGTTATCATTTGGGGAAATCATTCTTCTACTCAGTATCCTGATGTAAGTCATGCAACTGTTAAGACACCAAGTGGAGAAAAATCTGCCCGTGAGCTTGTTTCTGATGATGAATGGTAGGGAAATAATATGCAAATTTGTTGTTGTGTTTCTAAGTTTGATTACTCTACACTTTGGAAGTTAAACTTGCTTATCATCCACATCCTGTTGTCACAGGCTCAAGGGAGAATTCATCACAACAGTGCAACAACGTGGTGCTGCAATCATCAAAGCAAGAAAGCTTTCTAGTGCTCTATCTGCTGCCAGCTCTGCCTGTGATCACATTCGAGATTGGGTTCTTGGGACACCTGAGGTTGTTTTTCTATTCTCTATTTAAAACTCATGCGTCTTGTCCTGAACTGTCTCAAATCTTTCCCATTCTTGTGCAGGGAACATGGGTTTCTATGGGTGTCTATTCTGATGGTTCATACAATGTACCAGCCGGTTTGATATACTCTTTCCCTGTCACATGCAAAGATGGCGAGTGGACCATTGTCCAAGGTATGCAACCCTGTTAGAACAACTTCTACAAATATGTGGTAAGACTGAATGAAAGAATAATCAACTAGTTCATCGTACTAGTGCTTGTTTCATGAATTTTAGTGAGAGCATAACCTATGACAAGATCTACAATCAATTCAATCTTCAATACACTGTTTTCTGGAACGTCCTCTGATCTATCTACCCAGTTGCTATTAGATGATCATTTGGAAATCATAATAGTAAGTTTTTGCAAACATCTCTTTCTTTCTTGTTTAAAGAGGCGACAAGCTTCACAGTTGCTATTTCTATTATAGTTGAGGTATATAACAATGAAAAATGCTTGCAGAATAAATGTTACTGCTTAGACTAAAGTGTGATCTACATATCTTGAGTATATATTTCTCTCTTAAAGAGATCTTGACATTTTTGGTCTTTTTAGTGGGCCATTGTTCTGTCATATCTAATAGTTATTCATGGTTAGACTAAAGGAATATTTGCGCAATCAATGATTCCACTTACAATGGAACAATTCTGAGTTGAAATAGCCCTTTGTCACTATGGGCATGAGCACGTAAGGCCAAAATACAGAAGAAAATCTGTGTCGCTGCACCCTTCAAATATATATAAGAGATGGGCATGCAATTAGCAGATGAAAATTTAAGGATGAATTAGTGACGATTTTGTCTTCTTGAAATGTTTTTATAACAATTATCATTTCGAAAATATTTCTAGTAAACAATGTGAGAAGTGGTAGCTTTTGCTTGATGTTTCTACTTGCAATTTTCACAGGACTTTCCATAGATGAATTTTCAAGGAAGAAGCTGGATGCAACTGCAGAGGAGTTGACCGAAGAGAAGGCTCTCGCATATTCGTGTCTTTCCTAAATTAACTGCCAGATTGGGTTTGTTTGAATAAATTCACTCAGTTGGGTAGCCCCCAATGAATTTTGTCTTATTTCAGCATAAGATCGCTGCTGTGTCGGGCAACGCTTGTCATCTAAATCTGCTTCTCGTATCATAGTGAGAAGAAGACTTCGAACTCATTTCCTGAGCTATGCATTACATTACTAAACTGATTCTTTCTGTGGTATTTTTGTGCTAATTTCTCTTTGAATCATAGTGACAGTATTATCCGGGGATTATGATTCTGTTACTGCACCTGTTCCGAGTATAATACATTCGTCATGGTTGACTTTTATAGGAATTTGAATGGATTTAGTGTTTCCCTTTCACAGGCGCTTTAGTTGCCTTCGTTGGCCGTCCTATCTTCTCTGTCGAGTAGATATCTTCTCACTCAATTGTTGCAACCATACATTTTGCCGACCTTTATTTATATTCATTCAAATCTTAAGCTTTTGAGATGATCTATATAAGCACGTCTTAACGCACTGCATTATTTAAACACTTGATTATTATACCTTAACTGGTTTAATTTATTAATCTAACTCTTTTAAGAAGTTATTTTTCTTATTCTATTATTAATGTATTTGATATATTTAATATAATAATAATAATAATAATTTAAAAAAATTTGTTAATGAATATATATATATATATATAACTTTCAATTTTTTAAAAACATAAACAAATTGAACTAAAGTTATAAAAATAACAAAAGCAACGTAATTTTCAGGGGTAACGAGTAGAGGATTTTAATATCCAAGGAATTACGAATTACGTAACTTTAATTCTCGGATAGAAATAAATATGAACCATCTAGAAAGATTACGGGTTAAAATTTTATGAATATTAATTCACTCAGATATTACATTTAATTTTAGAATTAAATATATTTATATGTCACACTGGTTTGACAGAGGGTAACTAAAGACAAACGTTTTCCACTTGATGTCACTCTCAGCCATAAGAATAAATATTTCATTTCTGAAATACACTTTCTTCAACTCCTTTTTTCTGAAAAGAGAATTAAGAGATAAACTTCTCTGATACACAGTACAATAGCGCTTAATGTTTGCAGCAATATGTTTAATGCCAAATTAATTTATAAAGTATCTAAAAATGGTCATATAAATACACTGATTAATTTGTCTTAATAATCTAGAACAGGACTATTTCTTTCCTGAGAAAAATAAAAAATCAGCTGGGTGATGCATACATACATAATATATAATTGTTATTGTTCAGTTTCATAGATCATTGAGAGTTCTGATAGATCCCCTTCAGCTCTCACAAATATTGCTCTCCAAAACCCCATGTCGTCGTCGTCGCCATTATCGCACAAGTCGAACAGGCGGCATGCATCTTGAGACATTCCTATCGCTGAAAATTCTACACTGTCCTCCATCTCTGACTCGCTAACATGATCTGATCCATTGTCAGTGCTCGACTGTTCGTGTGATGATACAGCAGTACTACTCTCCACCCTTTCCAGCTTGTCTTCTGACTTCTCCACCGGTTGCATGTTTGGGCTCGTGAAGAAGCTCTCCTTCTTCTTCTTCTTCAAATGGGTGTGCCACACGTTCTTGATCTCGTTGTCCGTCCTTCCAGGCAACTTCTTTGCGATAGCAGACCACCTGTTGCCGAGCATCTGATGCAGTCGAACGATGGCCTCCTCTTCTTCCTCGCTGAAGCCTCCTCGTTTGATGTCCGGCCGAAGGTAGTTCATCCATCGGAGCCTGCAGCTCTTCCCGCACCTCAGCAACCCTGATCGATCATTCGACCATGCAGCAACCAAAAAATTAAATACAGAATTAATTATGAAACTAACAATTAAAGAGATATATATATATATGATTATATTAATTCTCACCGGCAAGTTCAGGCAGAGCTCGCCAGTTGCCATGGCCAAACCTCATGATGTGCTCCACTAAAACCCGATCTTCCTCTACAGTCCATTGCCCCTTATTCAGACCTATCTTCGCGCAGCAAGGAGCTCTCACCATCTTCTTAAAGATTGAACTGATTACTAATGCAGTTCTCAGTCTCCTCTCTGTCACTGCATATATAGTTAGAGATTTATGGGCTCACTGATTAACAAGGTGCTTCTGAGAACTTTCATATATAGAGATTAATGGAAAAGGCCAAATTAAAGGAGGAATTAGGAGTTGAAATTTTCTTCGTTGCGTTTGTGATTAAATGACACTTGCTTGTCGTATCATAATCTTGTTAACATTAATGATACAGTTGAGTTGGTCCGGACTGAGACCATGTCAATCCAACAAGTTGTCTATATAATAAGACCATGTCAGTCAAAAAGGGCATGTGGTCGTGATTCAATTCAATAATGAAGATAAGATTTTTTTTTAAAAAAATAATAATTAAATTTTAAAGAAATTATAAAAACATGCATGCAAAATTTAATATACAACAAATGTACAAGCATGTATCACATGCAAACTATGTATAATACAATGGGTCATATAAAAGTAACACAAGTGAACTATAATATATTTGTCTTGTAAATAGAATACTCTTGTATCCTTCGAGTATATGTCATGTGCAAAATATGATACATTGATTGTATATATTACTGTTCACATGAGTCAGTGTAATTGATATTTATATAACTATTTATTATAATACAATTTAAAATCAATTCTTAATCGGATATAAAAGGTCATAAAATAAAATATCTCTACATCTCCAATACAAGATTTATTAAAAATTTATGAAATCAAAAAAGCTGAATAAAAAAATTTAAGATTTACAATTTAAGAATATTAGTAAAAAATTTAAATCTATTTTTTCTCTCGAAATTGATGTAAAATTTATGGAGTCATGTAATTATATATATATATATATATATATATATATATATATATATATATATATATTAATGAATTAAATCATAAAAAAATCATTTAAAACTCTACTAGTTAGAGATATTTCAATATATTTTTCTAATATTAATATGGCATATTAAAATCATAAAAAAGTTATTTAATTTAGAATTTTAACGATTAAAAATTTCTTAAAATTTACCCCCTTCAGAATACCTAGAGTTGTCCTAAAAAACGCGTTAAATTGATGATTTCACCGTACTTGATAGCATATTAATAAATGGGGAATAAAAGTTCGAGAAGGGACCTGCATTAAGTGAATTAAAATATTCATATTATCTATGTTAGAAAGATCCACAAAATGGTAAATTGAATTTTTCAAGCTGTGTATTATTTGTTCAATTCATATTTACGTTGGAAGGTGGTCGGGAAGGTGGTCGAAGACAAATATAGAAAAGGATTGATTATGAGTTGTTGACGTAATCAAACATTAGTCAACATTGAAAAGTATTAATTTCCGTTAGACAATTCGTATTAGCGAGATGGATTCAGAGTTGAACTAGGATGATCTGATCCGATCCCGAGTTAGTTGAGCCCACTAAGAATGCTATAAATAGAGTCATAAAAGAGGTTCAAATTCATTTCTTCGAGTATTATCTCATCTTTTTTTATATTTTACCTAACTTTATATTTTATTAAATGTATTTTTTATTATTTATAAAACTATTAAATTAATTTATTAATGATGATATCTAATTTATAGATATTTAACGAAAAGTTAGTAGTTAATGTTAACATTAGAGAGTGTGCCACCAATGGTAAAATAGAGACATTACAAAATTAATTAGCATTACCGACGGAAATTATCGACGGAATTTTATCGGTAAACGCATTTACCAACGGAATTTTCGCCGTCGGTGTAAAATCTGTCGATAAGGAATTACCGATAGAAATTTGAATCGTCGGTAAATTTTCCGACGGAATAAAAATTTCATCGGAAAATACAACAGACGAAATTCCGAGGAATTTTCGCCGTCGGTGTATAATCTGTCGATAAGGAATTACCGACAGAAATTTCGTAATGTTGATAATTTTCTGACGAAATAAAAATTTCGTCGGAAAATACGACCGACAGAATTATGATTTCC
Source organism: Boesenbergia rotunda (assembly GCA_024364735.1). Lineage (NCBI taxonomy): Eukaryota > Viridiplantae > Streptophyta > Magnoliopsida > Zingiberales > Zingiberaceae > Boesenbergia > Boesenbergia rotunda. The sequence goes on from JAGFNQ010002269.1 coordinate 353,241, forward strand.
GTTGGAAATTTCCAACGGAAGCGACTAATTTCGTTGGAAATTTTTGACGGAAACACAATTTCCATCGGGATTTTTCGACGGAAATTAGTAATTCCATCGGAAATTTCCGACGGAGACATAATTTCCATTGGAAATTTCCTACGGAAATTAGTAATTCTGTTGGAAATTTCCGACGGAAACAACTAATTCCTTCGAAAATTACCGACGGAATTACGATTTCCATCGGAATCATGATTTCTGTCGGGAATACATTTTTGATATCTTCTGACGGAAATCATATCTTCCGATGGAAATTAATTTCCGTCGGTAATCCAAAAAAAAATTCGTGGTTTAATTTATATTTGGGATTACTATATATATAATTTTCAATCATAGCAGTACAAATGAGAAATAAGATATCCACTATATTCAAAATACATCCAACACATATAAAACAATATACATGTAACGACCCGGCCCCTCGGCCCCTTGGGCGGCCAAATCTCTCATTTGGCGGCCCCTCTAGGCGACCCTCGGCCCCTTTGGCGGCCAAATCTCTTTTGGCGGCCCCTTTGGCGACCCTTGGCCGTGCCGTTACTCACTAGGACTTCCCACCCCTGGCCAGTGGATTTTTGCCTTCCTCAGGATTTGAACTCTAGACCTCCAGGCTAAGTACTAGAGTTTATGAATCCTGACCCAATTGGCAGTGGGGACCTAGGTCTCACGGCTCCTAGGTCTCGGGGCGTGACGAAGGTTTTCTTTACTTCCGAGGGAGATTATGTGTACCTGAGTCACATCTGGTCCGAGAGGAGTTACTTCAGGAGGCTCATCGCTCCCGATTTGCTATCCACCCGGGCGGGACCCGCATGTACCGAGATCTGAGGCGTTCTTATTGGTGGAATGGCATGAAGAAAGACATCGCGGATTTTGTAGCGAGATGTCTAGTTTGTCAGCAGGTTAAGGCTGAGCACCAGAGACCTGCTGGACTACTCCAGAAGATTCCCATTCCCGAGTGGAAATGGGAACATATTACCATGGACTTCGTGGTTGGATTACCGAGGACTCAGCGAAGACATGATGCGATTTGGGTGATCATTGATCGATTAACCAAATCCGCACACTTCTTGGCTATTCGGAGGACCGACTCCCTGGACAGACTAGCAGAGTTATACTGTTGGGAGATTGTTCGATTACATGGTATTCCGATGCGTATTATATCCGACCGAGATCCGCACTTCACATCACGTTTTTGGCAGAGTCTGCAGCGGGCTATGGGCACCGAGTTACGATTCAGTACCGCTTTTCATCCGCAGACCGACGGGCAGTCACAGCGAACTATTCAGACCTTAGAGGACCTACTGAGAGCTTGTGCTGTGGATTTCGGAGGTAGCTGGGAGGATCACTTACATCTAGTGGAGTTTGCCTACAACAACAGCTATCATGCGGCTATACAGATGGCGCCGTATGAGGCGTTGTACGGTAGGGCATGTCGGACACCTATCCTATGGGAGGAGGTTGGGGAGTCCTAGTTGCTAGGACCTCAGAGAGCACAGCACGAGGCAGAGTTGGTCCGTACTATCAGACGGCGGATGTCCGAGGCGCAGGATCGACAGAAGAGTTATGCGGATCGGAGACGGAGACCTCTGGAGTTCTCCATTGGCGACCATGTGTTTCTACGTGTTTCACCCACGAAAGGGGTGAAGAGATTCGGTCTTCGAGGTAAGCTTGCTCCACGATATATTGGCCCTTTCCAGATTTTGGAGAGGATTGGAGCAGTGGCTTACCGTCTGGCGCTACCACCTGCTCTGGCTGGAGTGCATTCCATGTATCGATGCTGAGGAAGTATGTACCAGACCCTACACATGTGCTGTCGGACGTATCAGTTTCCCTTCAGCCTGATACGACGTATGAGGAGGTTCCGACACGGATTTTGGGCTACAGAGAGCGTCAGTTGTGGAACAAGACCATCCGTCTAGTTAGGGTCGGATGGCAACATCACTCTGATGAGGAGGCGACTTGGGAGCTCGAGGATACGATCAGAGCTCGTTATCCTCACTTATTTACTGGAGGTATGTATGGCTAGATTTCGTTCAGCATTATACTATCTATACGTTGTTAGTATCTGCTATGGGTAATTAACGAAATTTGGTGACCAAATTTTTATTAGTGGGGGAGAATGTAAAATACGGGTTAAAAAAAATCGAAATATATATATATATGTGTATATATATATATATAGTTATATGGTTATAAAAAGGAAAGGTAATAATTAGAGATATTTGTGATTAATCCTTTCCTCTCTTATATCCCCGTGCCCTAAGTTTCCTCCCCCGCCGACTCCCTCTCATCTTCCCCTCTCGCGTGCCGCGCCGCAGCCACACCCGACTCCCTCTCTTCTCTCCGCTCGGGCGCAGCCACAGATAGCCAAAGCAGCGCCGACTCCCTCTCCACTCGCGAGCCCTAAACCGCGCCGACTCCATCTCTCCTCGTCTTCCCTCTCGCTTGCCGTGCCCTAGCCCGCAGCCACACGCGATCTCTCCTCTTCTCCTCATCGCGCGAACCCTAGCCGACGGCTACTCCTTGCGATTTCAACCTCGCGGACGAAGGATGAGGTTAGGCTGCAATCGGAGAAGGGTTTGCGATGCTGGAATTCTGAGGTTTCCTGTTTGCTTCCGAGGATCTCTATTTGCGCTTTCGGATCGCCGGCAACAGATCTAGGTAAGTTGAACTTTGGATTATGGTAGATCTATAGAATGGTTCTATTTAGATCAGTTGTAGAACTTGATCTGACATTTTGGTTGGAGATCTTTGGGTTAAGGGAGTTGGTATTATCTGATCTTTTTCCTCTCGTGTGGTGTTGCCAGATTCGAGCAAGGGAGTGGCTGCCGATTATTGATCAGGTCAGGATTCCCTAGTATGAGTATGAAATGCTGCCATTACAGTTTGATCCGTAATACCATGTTGTGAATTTCGAATGAACTGGAAATTGGGTAAACAGTGGGCTGTTGGGATCCTTTTGTTTTTAATTTAGATTAAGTGTTAGTTTCAAACACTGATCATATGTATCCACCCTGATCTGATTCGTAGGGACAGTTTATATTTCTATTAAAAGAATGGGTTGATTGGCGTGGAAATTGGATTTGGCAGCAACTTGAGTGTGCTTGCCGTGAGCTCCATTTGGAGACGAAATATTTGGATAGTTGAAGAGTGAACGGGTTAGGTTTAATTGGGAATTTAAACCTAATAAGTCAACTTGATAGACCCAGGTTCCAAACTCTAATTGGAATCTAATCGGGAAAATTTGGGATAATTAAGGCCTAACTATTTTATTATGATTAATTAAATGGAAAGGGACGGATTAGGTTAACCCTAGAACGGACTAGGGATAAATTAGCTAGTTACTATTTTTGTAATAGCTAATTAAATCTGTCCTTGATACAGGGACTTGATTTGGATTTTTATTGCTGATATTGGCGGGTGGTTCTCTTCGCATTTGGATTCTTCTCTTTTGGAGGCGAGTACCCTTTGACCTATCTTTTAAATATTGTCATATTGCTATGCGTAGTTTGTTATATATAACAGTAAGATTGTATGCTATATCCGTCTTAGTATACCTGTGTTTGATATCGGTTGCTTATCCTTGAGGTTATTTCCTTTCCGCTTTATACAATTTCAATAGTTGCCATGTATATAGTTATATATGCGTAGATGTAGAGATCTGTTCCCTTGCATTTGACATTGATGGATCATTAGTTATTTTGTCAGTATACCTATTAGGGTACTTGTATTCTTTGTTATAGGATTCGGACCTATACCTATACATTAGGGATAGATGAGGACTTGGTGGTTGTTGTATGGATGTATGTCATGCACCATCCTTGCATTGTTGCATGCTGACGATCATCGGCTCCTATGTAGTCTGAGCCTGTTGTCAGTTACATGAGGATATGCACACATCCACTCAGGGGTAGTGGCTACCGTAAAGTGTGTGCATTTGCCCTGTATTGCTCCGCACGGTCACTATTTGGAAGGTGGTTCCGGTGCGTGGTAGCAGCCAGGGATCCCTTCTCGTCCTGAGACACGAGAAGATGAGAGCTAGACTCCCCCATTGCTTGGGGTAGGAGAGGGACCTCCGCCAGCATCCTGTCCACTCGGTCACTCAGGAGTAGTGATAGCGGGGTGCGTACAGTTGTCATAGCTCTACCCTTTCGGACGTCCATTTATGACAGGTGGACGATGATCTGATTGGTGTCAGGGGTGACACATGTCATTGCACCATGTGCATATTTTGCATCGTGCATTGTTTGCTGCATTTGATTTCTGCACTTGATTGACATGCATATACTGGATACCTGTTTACCTTGGATTGTATGATACTTATTCCATAGGGCTTTGTTTCACCCTCTGCAGGAATAGGGGGATTCGGGTATGTACCTATATTCAGTACTTTCAGTATATACCATTTCCTATTGCTCAGATGAGACTGTGTTAGCGTATATGCTTATTGTTATTATATCATACTATGCATATCTGTTGGGTATTCGCTGAGCTTATGGACTCACACCGTTGCCATTACTTTTTGATTTCAGGTTGATATCTGCTAGGAGGGTCCGAGTCGCCAGTCCCGTGCTTGTGTCTACGTTCGATTTGGGTTTTATCTACTATTTTCTGGTTTAGGACCATATTATGTTTTATTTCCTTGCACTGGATTTATCGTGGACTTGTGGTATGAGATTTGAATTATGACATTGTACTTTTGAGTCCTATGTTGGACTATGTGTGTGGTTTTGCTGCGTTCCTGCCCCCTGGCAGCTCAGGTAAGTCCGTATTTTGGATTTACGCTTATATCATCATATGTATATGTTATTTTGCTTGGATTTGGGGCCTGAGGCCCATATAAACTGCGTGGTTGTGATATACAGGTTATGTGTATGTGTAAATTGTCCGCCGGACAGGGGAGGTGTTGTCCGATTTTCTATTGGATCAGCGGCTCCTAGGTCTCGGGGCGTGACAATTTATTTTGGTATCAGAGCGTGATGTGTACCTGAGTTACATCCGGTCCGAGAGGAGTGACGAAGGTTTTCTTTACCTCTATAGCTCAATTGGTATTCAGGATTCACAAAGAACTAGATTTAAGCCTGGGTCTAGGGTTCGAATCCTGGGAAGGCAAAAATCCACTGCCCAGGAAGTGGGAAGACCTAGTATTGGTAACGGCACGGCCAAGGGTCGCCAAAGGGGCCGCCAAATGAGATTTGGCCGCCAAAGGGGCCGAGGGTCGCCTAGAGGGGCCGCCAAATGAGAGATTTGGCCGCCCAAGGGGCCGAGGGGCCGGGTCGTTACAAAATTGTCACGCCCCGAGACCCAAGAGCCACTGTTCCAATATAAAATCGGACAGCATCTCCCCTATCTGGCGGACAATTTACACATACATACACTATCCAAACACACACGCAGATAATAATTTGGCCTCAGGCCTCAAAACTAAAACATAAACTGACCATAACAGAAAATAAATCATACCTGACTGTGGACCGGTCCGACTTACGACGAAACAACCAATACACAAAAACCCCTTAGGGCACACGACACATATGACATATACAAATCACTAAAAGGAATATAAAACAATGCACTACACAGGACAAAACAAAATCCTGCGGTCGCGATGGGTAGGGACTGGCTGCTGGGCTCTTCTGGCGACTCCAAATATCTCAACTTGAAATAAAAATATATGGCAACGGGGGTGAGTCCATAACTCAGCGAATACCCAACAGATATGCGTAGAAAGTTATACTAACAATAAGAGTTCCGCTAATACAGTCTCATATCAAAAATAGGGAAATACGGGTACTGAAAAGACTGAGTAGATACATACCAGAATCCATCTAACCTGAAAATAGGGTAATAAGTACCAAGGGAATATCAATAGACATATAATCTCAGATAACAAGTCTCCAGAATATGCATGTCAAACAAGTGCAGAAATCAAGTGCAGCAAACAATGCACGATGCAAAATATGCACATGGTGCAATGCATTGGTCACCCCCTAACTCCAGTCAAGCCACCGAGACAGGCGATATTGTGTCGGCCGAGTGGGTAGAGCTGTGACACTGTCCGCACTCTGCCATCACTGCTCCTGAGTGACCGAGAGGACAGGATGCTGGTGGAGCTATCGCTCCGCCCCATGTATATATGGGGGAGATATCTCTCTCATCTTTTCTGGTCTATGGGTAGAGAAGGGATCCCTGCTTGCCATCACGCTCCGAAACCACTACCCCTGAGCGGACGAGCGGAGCAATACAGAGCAAATGCACACACCCAGTGGTATCCACTAACCCATGAGTGGCCGTGTGTGCATATCATGTGCCGGAAGACGATTAGGCTCAACCACAAGGGAGTCGCTGATCGCCGACATGCAACAATGCAAGGATGATGTATGATATGCACACATACATTCCTCATGTCAAATACAAGAGATACATCCCGATATCTAAGCATATATATAGATATGACAATACCTGAGACTGTATGAAACTAACAGCATAATAACTCAGGGATAAATAACAAGTATCCAGAACAAGCATAATAAACAAGGCTAGCGTATAATCTTACTGCTATCTATAACCAACCATGCATAGCAATATGACAATATCTAAAAGATAAGTCAAAGGGTACCCGCCTCCAAGGTGTAGAAGTTCGTATCACAAGCAGAAAGAATCACCTGTCAATAATCCAATCAGGCTCCTGTATCAAGGATGCATTTAATTAGCTACTATACAAATGATAGATAGCTAATAAATCCCTAAACCATGGTCGGGTTAACCTAGCCATTTCCTTTCTATTTAATTACGTCTAATTAAATGATTAACCAAGTTGGAATTAGGTTTCAAATTTAGGCGTTATCTAAGTTTAACCTAGATGATCACTCAGTTGTGATCTACCACCTATCCCAACTCACAATTCATTCCAAACTCATGGCAAAAATCATCTCCAATTCATTTGGATCAAACTAAACAACTTACAGCTCACCCAAATCGATCCAAAACATCCAACAAAATTACTAAACCATGGTCAAAATTAACAATATCAGAAACATCACAATTCGAATAGTTTCATTCATCTTCTTGACTCTAAGTAACCCACCATCCAGATCAAAAACACCACATGATCACCAATTGGAAAACAATAATCCAACACACAACACAGATCCAACCTTGTGAGCCAAAAACATCGATCAAAACCAACCACATCAACACTGAACAGATCTACTTCCATATCACAGGATCAAACACAAATCCTAATCTCAAATCAACTATCAAGAACTATCATCTAAATAGGAATCGGAATACAACACCAATCCAATTCAAAGCCTCATAGCTTCAATCCATCATGGCCAACAAATCAAACTTCCCTCACATGAAATGGCACCCATCGTAGCTCACGGCAGGGACAAACCACCACAACCTAGCAATTCCCTTCCAATCAGATCAAAAATCTAATAGAGAATCTAAATCTGAAATCCATATTCGAAAGAAAAATAGAGAAAAACTGTTCGATCAAATGTTCACTTGGGAAACATCAATTTAGTAAGCTAAGATCCATACGAAAATCAACTACTACATCCATCAAGGACACAACAAGATCCCTTACCTTGCTTGCGCCGACCAAGGTGAAAGCCAACTCACAATCGACACCCAAATCTGCTCCCTTATCCGATGTTTATGGCTGCGAGCGAAAAGGGAAGAAAGACTCAATGCGGAGGGCAGGGAGACAACTCAGGAAACTGAGGTCGGGATCGGAGTTGTGATCGCCGTCTGGAAGGAGAAGAGGGCGTCGGCTTCGTCGAGCTAGGAGAAAGGGTCGGCTGCGGCTAGGGCACGCGGATCGGCTTGGCTGCTAGGTCTCGCAACGGGGTGGCTGCGTGTGAATAAAGAGAGGAAAAAGGTTTATAAGGGATGGGCCTTTTTGCAGAAAGGTCCCTTAACTCTCAGAAATTCGACTTCTACTCTTAGGACAAGGGTTTTAGCTATTTAACCCTCCAATTCATTGTAATACACCTCATATTTCTAAGGTTAAATATTTTATTAACTTAACCCTTTAGCTTTAGGTAAATTTATATAAATCAACTTATTTGAGATTTTCTTTCCTGAACCCCATGATAAATTTTAAGATTTTTACAATGAAACCCCTTGGGCTCCTCCCGTAGGGTCGGAAACCCTAGACTCTATCCGAAAAAATCCCAAAAAATTTTTTGGTCTGGATTTTCGAATCACTGTATTTTACATTCTCCCCCACTAATAAAAATTTGGTCCCCAAATTTTACCATTCCTCATACAGCACACTAGCAGCTAAACATGTTTGTACTCATCATGGGTAACCACTTCGTCTGTTACCCTAAGGTTACGCTGTTACGAAGCAACTGAAGTTATCAATCCAGAGGTTATCATCCGATTACCAGGAACAACCGAACAACCATTCAGTCATCACACCTATCCAGGGCACTCAATCCTAAGATCACTGACGCTAAATCTATACTCCGATCCTTGAACTTAAAACGTTCAAATTCATGAATATCACCCAAGTATCCTCAAGTCAACAACATCCTCCCAAGTATCTCAAGTCATATATCAGTATATATATATATCCTTTAACAGACCTTCAGAAGATCACATATAATTTAAAAATTGTGCCAATATATCGTACCATATGCTTCTATCAATAACAGACTTCCTAAATAATCAACAGAGATAGCGTATAATCTTACTGCTATCTATAACAGTCTATGCATAACAATATGACAATATCAACAAGATAAGTCAAAGGGTACCCGCCTTAAAGTAGGAGTCCGTATACGAAGAGAACCTCTCGTCTGATACTCCGCAACCATCAGTGCCCTGTATCAAAGGATATAGTTTTAGCTATCCTACAATTATTAAATAGCTAAACACAACCCTAAACCGTATTAGGGTTGACATAATCATCTATGGATCAAATACTACTCATAGTAGACCCATCACACATAATGCCAAAACCAACTCTACAGAATAGAATCACAGCAATCACATAGTGATTTTCCAAAGGCTATTCGATCTATCCTCTAAGGATCCAAACACAGATCCAAAAATCTCTAAGAAACCCAACCATAACCATAATCACAACCAATTCATCTCTACCTCATGGTAGCAAGGTAACCTCTCCACTGATCAAATCAACCCTAATGAAAACCCTCATCCAAACATCCAATGCATTCACAACCCAATCAGCTGATACAATCCAAAATACCACATGTACACGCTGATTTAAAATCCAACAAGACAGTCCAACTTAATCCTAAAATTCCAATCCATCACGGCTTGGTTTAATTTAACACCAAAGATTGCTCACGACAACATCAATTATATTATGTTGACACAACACCAAATTAACAACACCAAGCACATCTACAAGGACCAAACTGATACATCAACGACCTTGACCTAGAATCCACTTCATACATCCAAGAAAACTCTGATTTCAATAACCTCAATCAAATTGAGCTTACCTTAGATTTTCCGACGATCCAAAGCCGATAACAGCTAACACATCAAAAAGAATTAACCTCAAGCCACAAGCGCTTGCACAAAATTCAGCAATTCCCCAAATGGCATAAATTCCCCATGTGACTCACGATAGGAGCCTTACCACCTCACAACACCTATTGATCAAAGTACAATAGCATTATCCATTCATTCGGAATAACCCTAAACCAATCAAAACTTACCTGAGATGCTCCCATGCTCACAAGCCTTCTGGGATCCAATCGCAGCAAGATTCAGAGCTAATGAAATCTGCAACCTCGAAAAGGAAATACCATTAAAGATCTTCTTCTCTGTTGAATCCAACTCAATCCCAGAACTTACCTTGGCTGCACTGGCGACAATCCCCTGCTCAGATCCGGTGAAGGCAAAGCTCACAACAAGGTCAACCTATTGACAATCAGCTTCTTTGAAAACCCCTCTAGTACTTATCCTGGAGGTCTAGAGTTCGACACGCCTTTTTATGAATCCTAAGATCACTTGGCTACCAGATTTATGTAGCGGCCCCGCCTCTATGGTCCCCACTGCCAGGGGTGGGAACCCTCTAGGTGTTAGCCCTTTATCCCACCCCTACGGTCTAGTACTACCAGGCTAAGTACTAGGATTTTTACCGTATGGTCCCCGCAGGCAACCCTCTAGGCCGGCGACCCTACGGTCTTCCCACCCCTGGCAGTGGGTCTTCCCACTCCTGGCAGTGGGTCTTTGAAAACCCCTCTGTGTATTAGATTTATGTAGCTACAGCTCACTTGGTACCAGAATTCAGGAACTATTGTACTTGTCCTGGAGGTCAAGGGTTCGAATCCTGGGGAAGGCAAAAACCCACTGCCAGGGGTGGGAAGACCGTAGGACATGGCCTAGAGAGCCGCCTGATGGGGCTAGAGGGGCCGTGTCGCTACAATACAAGCGTATAAAACACATCCAATACATCTAAACACATGCAAAACATATTCAATTCATTCAAAGCTACTAAACACATTCAAACATAACCAAAACATCCACACATATCAAAACACATATAAACTTATCTAAATACATACAAAACGTATCTAATACATTCAAAGCTACCAAATACATTCAAACATAGCTAAAACATCCATACACATATCAAAACACACATAAACTTTAAATACACAAACTAAATTATCTAAACACAAATTCAAGTACTAAAGTATGTAAATATGAATTTCAACTATCAAAAAAACTTATAAATGAATATAGATGTCTCACAGTATCCGTTCATAATAAGATCGATACAAAAACCTGCAAAAGTTAAAATATAATAGATTATGATCAGAATGATATATAATTGTATATTTTACATGAATTGTATAACTAATTATAATTATAATTAAAAAAAATACTTGAATAAAATATCAGAACGGTTGGAGATAAATAAAATATCACAGAGGAATCCTGAAATAAAAATCAAATCAACATATTAGTAGAATATATAAATAAATAAATATATTTTGCAAGGTTTAATATATGAAAAAAATACACATCCAACGATACATTATTCATAAATTAAAAAATTAATATGTAATTGATCATACCTCAAAAAAATTTAATCAACCGATTGAGAGGGCCATGGAGTGTTTTGTGATGGCGGACGAGACAAAGAAGCTAGGAGGCATCGCATATGACTCATGAGTTTTCTATTATTTTTTGCAATAAGCTTCTGATGCTCCTCATCTCTCCTTGCATTATCAGCAACCCTCGTCGCTTCATCAACGACTCTCCTCTCATTCTCAGCGGTCATCCATTCTGCCATCTCTCCTCGCATTGATTGAACTTGCGTGCGCAAGTCTCAATTTTCTTCTAATATTCTATGCATCTCACTAGAATAAGATGAATGGTAACTGGAACGACCCATTGGAGTCCTTAAGTGATCATCAAATGCAACTTTGGCCTGAGAGCCAAGGCCGTAGAGGGTGGAGTTTGAAGGATCGTTTATGGTGTGCTAGAGGGGGGGCGTGAATAGCACTTCTTCGTCGTTTTGATCTCTACAAAGTTGTTAGCACAGAGGAAACAATAATATGCAAAGTAAATAAGAAATAAAACACTGCTAACACCTCGATTTACTTGGTATCCACCTCGGTCGGGTGACTAATCCAAGAATCCGTTGGTGGATCAACCCCCGGATAACCTCCGGCTAGATCTGTCGCTCCTTGTGCGTGAAGAAACCTCGCCACAACACTTCGGACGCTCTCTGATCACAGTAGACTACTAACCCACTTTATCCAAGTGAGTTTTGTCAAGCAAGTTAGTAGAAAACGAGCTCCTTTAAATAGGGCTCGAATCTGAAAATAGCCGCTATCAGTCGACTGCCCATGGGGCAGTCGACTGGTCCCACCCAGATTTGACCGTTACAGTACAACGTTCAAATCTGCCAGGCTGTTCCAGTCACCACCAGTCGACTGCCCCTGGGGCAGTCGACTGGTACACACCTAAGCCTAGGGTTTTACTCCCGAGTACAAGTCTTTCCGCACTCAAACCCTCCCGGCTTAGCCCCTGAGTACATACACTCATACTCAGACCCTTACACCTCAGTTGACTCTTTATCAGCAGTCTTGACTGTTGCCTTCACGCCCTCTTCATCTTTGGCCCTCGTCCCTCGGATGCGCACACAAGCCTCCAGCTTGCCTCCATGCCACCCTTCACGTACGCCTCGAAGTCCGCGTCCCTCGGCTCATCATCTCTGCTATCCAACGGTCCCTCGGATGCGCACGCAAACCTCCAGCTTGCCTCCATGCCATCCTTCACCTGAAGACATCAACCAAGTCCATGTATACCTGTACACCTGCACACTCATGTACACTATGAGAACAACACAAATCCTAACTTAACTATATTGCCCACACATCAAAATATCATGATCCTCCAGATCATCTCAGGGTCGATTGCCCCAACAATCTCCCCCTTTTTGATGTGTGGCAATATGTTAAGTTAGGTAAACATATAGCAATAACAATTGAAATTTAAGCATACACACAAGAGACAACCTCCCCTTTAACCTATGTTTTCTCCCAAATTTCAACCCTTATTGCTAATCCCAAGTTAGAATTAAGTTCTCCCAACTTAACTCTAAAGTCACAACCAAACCTAAGTTAAGTTTCAACCCAAACCTAACTTAATACCCAAGTTCTCCCCCTTTGACACCATCAAAAGATTGCCCCCAGCAACCCTACCCTTGGTGCCAAATAAAACTCAACCAGATTTCTGAAAAACCCCTCAGAAATCACAAAATCTAATCTGCCCATATTACCAGTCGACTGCTACCCTGGCAGTCGACTGATACGCAGTATTTCAGAATTTCAGCCGAAATTCAGAAATGAATAAAAAATTCCAGAAAATCCAGAAAAATGTGAAATTTTGCAAGCACGATTGTTAAGGTATTCCCTACCCTAGAAAAATTTGGTTCATGAAAAACATCAACCGTGCTTGACTTTTGGTATAAATCTAAAACTTTCCAAATAAAACCAACTTTGTATCAACCTAGAGTTCTAATCATGGTATTCTATAGTTTGCACTCTCTATCAATTCCCATTGACATTTAAAATGAGTCCTAACTCCCCCTTTTTCAAATAAATGTATTCATTTTGACAAACACTCCCTCATGTTTTAATGATCATCTCTTCTAAACATGGTATCCTCTTGATTTTCAACCAAACCATATTAGATATCAATCATTATAAAATTTCAAACATATCATGAATACATATATAATGACCATAAAAGAAACCAAGATGTTTTAGCAATAGATTAGGCCTCAAAAACAAAACATTATCAAAATAAGACACACTCTTAATATGATAGCATAATACATGAAGTCATAAAGAAGGTGCATAATACATGAAGTCATAAAATAAGTCACCAAATAAACATCACAACAGTACCATGGGCCAACAGGCCGGGAGTCATCCAAATAGATACACCCATCAGAATATAAAGCGTTTGAGAGGTATAATAACACATCAGAACAGAACACTCTCAATGCTACAATCACTCTAAAACGCTGCATCCACCGGTCAGAAGTACATGTGGTCGTCACCGCCTGATGGAGGAGGAGGAGGAGCCTGATAGGCGAGATGCCACTGCTGCATCATCTCGTACATCTCATCTTGACGGCTGGTCATCCTATCAACTTTTGCTTCAAGCCTTTGCTCCGTCTGCTGGCATCCGTGAATGTCCTCGCGGATGACGTGAACATCCTCCCGGAGCCCATGAACATCTGCCTGGAGCTGGGTAATCTCTGCTCGGGTGACCAGCTCGGCGGGCTCCTCATCTGCATCAGCGACCTCTGGGCGCTCCCTCCAAACAAATGCTCCCTGTCTACACTCAATCCTTGCTAAGGACAATTGGCGTGTGCCAATTTGATCATAGTCCTTTGACAGGTGTCTCACCTGACCACTGGTGACACGAATGCCAAATCGTAGCTGGAAGAACTCAGTCAACATGTGATAAAAAGGCATATAGATTTTTCCATTCACACTCTGGGAAAAGTGACAAATGGAGGCAAAAACATGCAACGACACATCTATGTCCAGCCGTCTCTCAAGAGCATACATCATCACTAAGTGAGACAATCTAATCCTTGCCCTCCCCTTAGTAACAATGGGTAGGATGCACTCTACCACAATCTTATACAGAACATGGCTGGATGGACTCATGAGTTTTGCATCAAATGTACGCTCAGATTCATGCCTATGCCGTCTAAAATAGTGAAGATTGTTGATGCAGTCTGACCATGATTGTTGTTTTGGTGTTGACATCGATTTTAGTTTAGGTTGATGATTATGATTATGATTAAGTCCTAATTATCAGGATTATGCACGGAGTGATTGGAAAATCCTAGCTTGGAGGGCTAGGTGTTGAAAAGTCCTAATTCGGAAGGGTTGGGTGAAAAGTCCTAGCTTGGAGGGCTAGGTGAAAAGTCCTAACTTGGAGGGTTAGGTGAAAAGTCCCAACTTGGAAGGTTTGGTGAAAAAGTCCTGGCTTGGAGGGTCAAGTCCTAGCCTGGAGGGCTAGGTTGGATGAAATCCCGGTGAGTGAAGCCAGGTCCTGGTGAGTGAAGCCAGGTGATGAAAATCCCAGTGAGTGAAGCCGGGTCCTGGTGAGTGAAGCCAGGTGACTGAAATCCTAGTGAGTGAAGCCGGGTCCCGGTGAGTGAAGCCAGGTGACCGAAACCCTGGTGAGTGAAGCCAGGTCCTAGCTTGGAGGGCTAGGTTGAAGTCCCAGTGAGTGAAGCTGGGCATGACACTAGTCAGAGAAGGGCTGGAGGCTTGTTCTCGTGACTTAGAGTGCATTTGGGCTTGCCTGGATGGGTCTGGTGACCGATCAGGGAGATTGGCACGGTGCTCCTTCGTGGATCGGTCTGGTGACCGATCCAGTGATGATTGATCGGTCTGGAGACCGATCAGGGAGTATGCGTTTCACTCACTGCACAGCTCCTGATCGGTCTGGTGACCGATCAGGGAGCCCACAGTGAGTTGAGTTCCCCTGCTGATCTGCTCCTGATCGGTCTGGTGACCGATCTGGGATACTGTTCAGATCGGTCTAGTGAACGATCATTTGATGCAACATTCTCACTATAACCGATTAGGATGACTCCTGATCGGTCAGGAAGCAGATTGATCGGTCTGGTGACCGATCAGGCCGGAGCCTGATCGGTCTGGTGACCGATCAGGCCGGAGCCTGATCGGTCTGGTGACCGATCAGGCCGGAGCCTGATCGGTCTGGGGACCGATCTGGAGTGTGCAGCAGAATGCTGGATTGGTCTGGGGACCAATCAGGAGTGTGCAGAAGACTGCTGGATCGGTCTGGTGACCGATCAGGGTCCTTCCTGATCAGTCTGGTGATCGATCAGGAGAACTTTAATTCAAATACGCTGTCAGAAGCTCTGATCGCGTCTGTTTTCACTGCCGATTCTCTGCTACTTGCTGATTTAATTTGATATGCATTGCTAAGCTTCTATTGGAGTGTGCAGGCTTTACAGGGATGATTCAAACATTGGAGGAGAGTCAATGGGAGGCTTTCCTTGGAGCAGGTTTGGCTGTTTCCTTGTTTCAGGTCTCAACGGCGTCTGGAGAGCAGCTGGCAACTGACGGAGGCTCAGTTGGAGAGGGTCTTCAGTGGACTGAGTGCTCAAGGAGTCAGGGGGTCAGGTTGTGGCTTCAGTGGATGCTGATGGAGAGCCTGGTGATGGGAGCAGAGGCTTAAGACGAGGCTGGAAGCAGAGGAGCGACAACAAGGAAGATAGAAAAACGAGTGAAGTTTTTGCTGTGGTGTTCGGGCTCTCTGTTGCTTTGTGCTTAAGCGTTCTATTGCATTCCTGTGAGATCTTGTGAGCGTTCCTTCTTGTGTGATCTCTTGTACTCAAGTTCCATCATCCGTGAGATCTGTGGAGAGGTTTCTCTACCGAGAAGGAGGCTCTATCTTATCCGGTGTTCACCGGGGCTTGATCTGCCGACGATCAAGGGATCGCCCACCTTACGGGCACGCCAAGGAGTAGGGGCAAGTTATCCCCGAACCTTGTACATCGCTGTGTCGTCTGGTTTGCTTTCCTTGTTTTGATTTCTGTTTGTCATTTCTGTTTCTGTACTTGTGTTGTTTGTTTCCGCTGCCTAACTCTTGAAGTGCAGAAAGTTTGTGAAAGCTCAAGAAAATTGTGTCTGGCTATATTCACCCCCCCTCTAGCCATCCAAGGTCCAACAAGTGGTATCAGAGCTTGGGGCTCTGTTCACGGCTTAACATCTGAGAGTTATCAACAAGATGGCTGGAAGAGAAGGAATGAGCACAAACCGACCTCCACTCTTTGACGGCACAGATTTTCAATATTGGAAATCGAAGATGGAGTTTTATTTGAAGACAAACATGAGCATATGGTTCTCCGTCAAAGAAGGTTTCATCCCTCCAAGAGATGTTGAAGGAAAAGATCTGGATTTCTCAAGTTGGTCGACTGAGCAAATAAGAAAGAGTGAAGCAAATGCCAAAGTGGTGGTCACTTTGCAATGCGGGTTGACCAAGGAGGAGTTGATCAAGGTGGGTCCTTTTACAAGTGCTAAAGATCTTTGGAACAAAATAATTGAGCTCCACGAAGGAACTCAAGACACCCGAATAGCCAAGAAGGACCTCCTTCACAGTCAACTCCAAAATCTGTCCATGGAAGAAAATGAAAAGGTAAGTGAACTCCATGGAAGATTCAAAGAGATCCTCAATGGCCTTCACTCCATCAATGACAAGGTAGAAAACCGGGATCTAGTAAGGTTAGTTCTAAAAGCTTTTCCAAGGAATACATTGTGGTCATTCATGGTGGATGCCTACAAGGTTTCCAAGGATCTTTCCTTAGTTAAGTTAGAAGATCTATTTTGTGAAATGGAACTACATGAGATCTCTAACCAAAGCCCAAAGGAGAAAGGGTTGGCTTTTGTGGCATGCGACAGGAAGAAGAAGAAGGAGAAGGAGGAGGAAAAGAACCACTGTCATGTGGCTCTCGTAGCCTTAGAAGAATCATCCAATGAGAGTGGAGACGAATTAAGCTCCTCAACCGCGCCTTCATCATCTTCGGATGATGAAGAGGTAATCTCTCCTGAGTTAGATAAGTGCTATAGAGCTATAGCGTGTTTAACTAAGTTGCTTAAGAAGTCCAAGAACAAGATTAAATCCTTAAAGGTAGAGGTAGAAAAATTGAAAACCTCTAAGGATGAGGTAATCGATGTTATGCATGATAAGTCCCTTGAAAATGAAAATAAGGACTTAAGGAGCGAAGTTGAAAATCTCAAGAATGTTCTTGAGAAGTTTTCAACTAGCTCCAAAACTTTAGATATGATTCTCACAAAAGGTTTATAACAAGGTTGGTTTAGGTTACCAATCTTAGTATGTCACTAATAGAACACATCACGAAATAAGTCCCTTGACTAAGGCATGCCAAAGAATTGTAGATGATTTAGGACTTAAGGAGCTAAGAGTAGGTGAAGTTGAAAATCTCAAGAATGGTTCTTATTTGCGCAAAAGAGGTTACAATAATTTCAATTACAAAGAAAGTGCAATAAAATAAACTGTTAAGCTCTTCGTTACCGAGTTTTCGACTCTTTTCGGGCAGAGGGACTAGCTCCAAAACTTTGGAGCGAAGTTGTTATGAATGGGTCTATTTATAGCCCCTAGGGCGCCCTGGACGTCGGGGGCGCCCTGCCAAGTGTCACCCATCCGCAATCAGCTCGGTCAAGCTTTATCCCACCGGTTTATAACAAGGTGGCATGGTTTAGGTCGGCGCTACCTGATGAGGGCGCCTTGGCTGCTGAGGGCGCCCTCTAAAGAACCTATGGCATTGCAATCAAAGGTCTATTGCCACATTGTTGCAAGAATCAATAAATAAGTCTACGGTTCCAAAAAAGCGTAGAAAAAGAATAGGAATTGACTAAGGCATGGGTGCCAAAGTCATTAATTGTAGATGGTTTAGGTCCCAAAATTTGGGTACCTAAAACCTCAATATTTAGAATTGTATAAGCATCATTTGAGGGGGAGTATCTATCAACATTGGTGGTTGATAATTGATGCTCCCAACACATGACCATTCCTAGTTAGGGATGTGCCTAATATTTCTCAATTTATTGGAAGATCATACTCTACCCATGAGAAATGGATTTTCTCTCCTGAATTTAGATAATTGGAGTTAGAACCAATGGAAATCATAAAATAGATACATGGAAATTTTTCCCATGTAGTATATTTCATTGGTGTCACTTGAAAATTCTCTCATTTGTATTTGTATACATTTGGGACTATAGTTTATCAAGATTACTCCAATGTATTTGTATACATTTGGGACTATAGTTTATCAAGATTACTCCAATGTATTTGTATACATTTGGGACTATAGTTTATCAAGATTACTCCAATATAATTAGGTCTATGGGTAATGAACTTGTTAGATATTTGGAGCTATAAATTCTCCGATTTAATGTATGAATTTTCAATAGAATGGAGAATTAGGGCTCTAAACTTGATACAAACTTAGGATCATGAATTATCGAATTTCATCAAAATTGGTAAATTACCAATAGAACTACGAATTTGGACTATGGATTGCTTAGGACAATTAGTTTTATTGTTGCTATTTATAGTTTACTGCAATTTATGGTTTATGAAATGCTTTATCTCAAGCCCAAGGTGTCTAATTTATTGTATGAATTATAGAACATGAATGCATGCTAAAGAACAAGTATGGACACATCAATCAGTATTGATTCAAAAATCACCTTGGAAATTTCACCATACATCAAACTTACAAACTAAGCAAAATTTGGAGATGTGATCATTCATGAAAATTGATGCAACCATGTTTTTCCATGCTATTCATGATTATGAATTTTATGTCCAAATGGTTGTATGCAAACCTTGGAATCTTGATACAAACATGTTATCAACATACCTTGAACTGATCAGAATTTAGGAATTGATCATAGTTGATACAAACTTGATACAAGCATGTTTTTGAAAGGTTGATCATACTTTTGTTTGTATCATGAAATCTGATCATACCTTGATACTAATGTTATATAGGCATGTTTTGAAATTTAATCATATGTTGATCACTTTCAAATTTACCATGTTTTCTGCAATCATGCTTTGAACTTTGTATTTATGAGTTTTACTCTCAAGATATATTGGAGATGTTGCATGATTTGATAATATACATGTTAGTTAAAAAGATGCAAATCATGTTGTTTTCTTTGGTTAAAGAAACATGAATGTGGTTTAATGGAACACTGTTAGGAGTTAAAACTAATTGAATCAGGGTTTAGAAGTGTTTCAGAGTTTCTGAACTTTCAGAATTTCTGGACTCTCATTTCTGAATTCTGATCAGAACACAAATCAGACTTCTGTATCGAACCTGATCAGTCCACCGACCGATCAGGACACACCCTGATCGGTCTGGTGACCGATCAGTTCAATACTGATTCTCAGATCATTCCAAATTGTATCAGTTCTATTTCCAAATTGTATCAGACTACTCCTCAGACCAATCCCTCTTCATCAATTTTGATGAAGTATCAATAGAACTGAGTAGTAGGATGATGGTCAAGATACTTGGAACAAAACCTAATACTGATTTGATACAAACCTATGTTGGAATGTTCAAATTCATAAGAAAGGGTTTGTTGAGTCATGACTCTTGGTCTTAATGTCGTGTTTCAGAAATTTTTCTGAAATGACGAATACTAATGGAGTCTACACTTTTGTTTTGGAATGCAAATTTTTCATGCAGTCTGATCTGGAACGTATCAGAGTTTCAGAAATTTTTCTAAAATCTGATCGGTCCCCAGACTAATCAGATATATTTCTGTATCAAGTAATCAACGAACCTGATCGGTCACGGAGACCAATCAGGATTATGTGTCAGATACAGATGCATTCCTTACATGTCATATGAAACATATACATGTTTGACCATGATATAATTCTGTATATGTTTTCATGTGCAATTCAAAAATTATCCTTTGATTATTTTGGGTTTGGGGAGAGACCCTTGGTTAGGGGGAGTATGATTAAACTTAACAGCCCCTCTAGACCCTTTCGATGTTCGACAAAGGGGGAGAGTGTGGTTGGTTAAGTTTAGGATGATCATGTTGTAGGAGAAGGATCCTGATTCCCTATGATTCTAAATCTGAGAAAATTGATTGAGAATCCCTAAACTTAAAATCGGATTGTCAAACAACAAAAAGGGAGAGATTGTTGATGCAGTCTGACCCTGATTGTTGTTTTGGTATTGACATCGATTTTAGTTTAGGTTGATGATTATTATTATGATTAAGTCCTAATCGGAGATTAGGCACGGAGTGATTAGAAAATCCTAGCTTGGAGGGCTAGGTGTTGAAAAGTCCTAATTCGGAAGGGTTGGGTGAAAAGTCCTAGCTTGGAGGGCTAGGTGAAAAGTCCTAACTTGGAGGGTTAGGTGAAAAGTCCCAACTTGGAAGGTTAGGTGAAAAAGTCCTGGCTTGGAGGGTCAGGTCCAAGCCTGGAGGGCTAGGTTGGATGAAATCCCGGTGAGTGAAGCCGGGTCCTGGTGAGTGAAGCCAGGTGATGGAAATCCTGGTGAGTGAAGCCGGGTCCTGGTGAGTGAAGCCAGGTGATGGAAATCCCGGTGAGTGAAGCCGGGTCCTGGTGAGTGAAGCCAGGTGACTGAAATCCTAGTGAGTGAAGCTAGGTTGAAATCCTGGTGAGTGAAGCCGGGTCCCGGTGAGTGAAGCCGGGTGACCGAAACCCTGGTGAGTGAAGCCAGGTCCTAGCTTGGAGGGCTAGGTTGAAGTTCCAGTGAGTGAAGCTGGGCATGGCACGAGTCAGAGAAGGGCTGGAGGCTTGTTCTCGTGACTTAGAGTGCATTTGGGCTTGCCTGGATGTGTCTGGTGACCGATCAGGGAGATTGGCACGGTGCTCCTTCGTGGATCGGTCTGGTGACCAATCCAGTGATGACTGATCGGTCTGGAGACCGATCAGGGAGTATGCGTTTCACTCACTGCACAGCTCCTGATCGGTCTGGTGACCGATCAGGGAGCCCACAGTGAGTTGAGTTCCCCTGCTGATCTGCTCTTGATCGGTCTGGTGACCGATCTGGGATATTGTTCAGATCGGTCTAGTGAACGATCATTTGTCACAAGATTCTCACTATAAATGATCAGGATGACTCCTGGTCGGTCAGGAAGCAGCTTGATTGGTCTGGTGTGGAGTGTGCAGCAGAATGCTGGATTGGTCTGGGGACCAATCAGGAGTGTGCAGAAGACTGCTGGATCGGTCTGGTGACCGATCAGGGTCCTTCCTGATAGGTCTGGTGACCGATCAGGAGCAGAACTTTAATTCAAATACGCTATCAGAAGCTCTGATCGCGTCTGTTTTCACTGCCGATTCTCTGCTACTTACTGATTTCATTTGATATGCATTGCTAAGCTTCTATTGGAGTGTGCATACTTTACAGGGATGATTCAAACATTGGAGGAGAGTCAATTGGAGGCTTTCCTTGGAGCAAGTTTGGCTGTTTCCTTGTTTCAGGTCTCAACGGCGTCTGGAGAGTAGCTGGCAACTGACGGAGGCTCAGCTGGAGAGGGTCTTTAGTGGACTGAGTGCTCAAGGAGTCAGGGGGTCAGGCTGTGGCTTCAGTGGATGCTGATGGAGAGCCTGGTGATGGGAGCAGAGGCTTAAGACGAGGCTGGAAGCAGAGGAGCGACAACAAGGAAGACAGAAAAACGAGTGAAGTTTTTACTGTGGTGTTCGTGCTCTCTGTTGCTTTGTGCTTAAGCGTTCTACTGCATTCCTGTGAGATCTTGTGAGCGTTCCTTCTTGTGTGATCTCTTGTACTCAAGTTCCATCATCCGTGAGATCTGTGGAGAGGTTTCTCCACCGAGAAGGAGGCTCTATCTTATCCGGTGTTCACCGGGGCTTGATCTGCCGACGATCAAGGGATCGCCCACCTTACGGGCACGCCACGGAGTAGGGGCAAGTTATCCCCGAACCTTGTACATCGCTGTGTCGTCTGGTTTGCTTTCCTTGTTTTGATTTCTGTTTGTCATTTCTGTTTCTGCACTTGTGTTGTTTGTTTCCGCTGCCTAACTCTTGAAGTGCAGAAAGTTTGTGAAAGCTCAAGAAAATTGTGTCTGGCTATATTCACCCCCCTTCTAGCCATCCAAGGTCCAACAAAGATGAATATGATCAACGGTGATGTTTTGAAACTTAAGTGGCTCAATGACATTGGGAAAATAGATGTTGACATTGTTGGACGCCCGACACTCTAAGAAACTTGCTAGAATCATGGCTGTGAAGGGAATGGTGACTCTGACTACTTTTGATTCATAAATACCATTTTCTGAATCAGTACAGGTCAAATTTGCATAGAACTCCTTGCATAGATCAATGTTAATGTCATGTTGGCAATATATCAATTGTTCTATGCCGAAGTGTGTCGCCATCTCAATAATTTGTGGCGCTTTATCCTCAAAATAGGATTTGTTAAGATACCGACAAGGCAACACAACAAACTCATTCTCCTCGAACCTCTTCTTGCACTCCCGGCTCCTAAATATTGACTCCTCTGGAGCTTGGGGACCTGGTCGGGATGAACCCTCACCCCTAGACCTCTTAGACACAACCCTAATATCCCAAACACATGCATGCATACCAAGATAACCCCCCAAAAAGAGAAAATATCAAAGAAAACATACACAAAACATCATATTAGTATCAATGCAAAGTCTAAATGGAGAAATGAACCTTAAATCATCATACCTCTTGACTGCTCTTTTCATGTTTTTTGGTTTTGAGAGAATGGCTTGAGAAGAGGGGTTTTCCACCAACTCTAGAGGTAGATCGGAGTTAGAGGAGGCCTTAGAGACTGATTTTAGGGCTTGAAAGAGCCTAAGATCGAAGAAGGAGCTCATGAGAGGTGATGATCGCCGGGAAATAGCCAAAACCCTAGAGTTTGGTTTTGTCCCGGCGCGCCCTTTCCTTTTATAAAACCCACACACCAGTCGACTGCCCCTGGGGCAGTCGACTGGGCCAGAGTGTGATTACATTCTGTGGGTTTTGCCAGTCGACTGGCCTCCAGCCAGTCGACTGGTGTCTGATGTCCTGAATTTCATATTTTCAGTCCGAACTTCAGAAATGCCTAACTAATTCTATAAATTCCCAAAAATTATGAAACTTCATGGATGGATTTGTGGATCCTAGGTCTACTTGGGAAAAATATAGTTTTAAACAAAATTATCCCGATTTCCAAGATTGGTACAAACTTCAAGTTTCTTTGAAATGTATCATGAAACCTTTCTCAAAAGTCCTAATTTTGACCTTACCTTGATGCTTCTTCCCATACTCATTCATGATCCATTCTTAGCATCAATTTATATGGTAGTTAGACACTAAAGTCGATTTGTCTCAATTACAAACCCAATTTCACCTTTTTTCCTATAATTTTCCCTTTAGTGTGCCAATTCTCTAGGATTAAGACTACCCTTAGCCTTTTAAACCTCTTGGCACACCCTATAGTCCTTTTCAATCCCCTAGAAGGAAACCACCTGAGATCCATTGACCATGAACCCCATTTTGACTTTCAGAGCTCTCCCTTGAGCTCCTAGCCCTAATTACCTCCCTAGGTAACTCTTCGGCAAGAGCTAGACCACACTGGTGCTCCTCCGGTGCCTCTTGACCTTCCACTATTACTCTCTTAACCCTATACACCTTTTCTTTGGTTAATTTTTTTTCTTTTCCTTTCAATGACTTTTCCTTGCCATTGTTGACTTTTTCTCTACCATAGTTATATGGCATCCTTGAATATGATACTCGATCAACATTAGCCCTCCTAGAATGATATCCTAAACCCGGCCTACCATTCCTATGATTTTGGTCCTTTGAGATCATGTTCACATCCTTGGCCCCTTGAATAACTCTACCTAGGTTTCTTTCTAATTGATCAAGTTTTGCTCTTAAAACTTGATTTTCCTTTTCTAACTTCCTAACCTTAGGATCACTAGATCTAATTTGATCACTTCTAGGTTTGCCTATTTTTCTAGGCATGTTTCTTCCTTTCTTGGAGTTTGTTCCTTGGTCCTTGTTCCTAGAGTTCCTAGATTTATCATGAAATATGGAATTGTTGGTGTTTTGGCATACAAAATTATTTCTATTCCTATCATGATATTTAAAACCAAACACACGCATGGGCAAGCAAGTGTTATCAATTCTATCATTCATACACACATTTTGAGCATTCATGAAAGATTTTGAAGCATGAGTATGTAGGACCGGTGCCGTCGATAGAGGGGGGGGGTGAATATCGACCGTGAAAAACTCTCGTGGAAACTTCGTAGAGAAACTCGGATCGTTCTGAACTTAGAACATTAGTATCACAGCGGAAAAGTAAATAAACAAAATAAAAGCAATACACAGGGACACAACGGGATTTATTTACTTGGTTCCCAACCCCCCAGGGTCAGTACGTCCCAGGCCTATGTACTTGGCGTGAGTCCACTATTGGTTTCCTTTCCGGAATTTTCGGAGGCGGAGAAAACCCGTCTTACAGTGTAGAAGTACAAGCACAAGTACAGAAAATTAAGTACGGAAAATTAAATGCAAACCGAACAAAACAAAGTTGAAGCTCGGCCGATCTAGACCTCCGAAGTGCCGTGCACTTCCTCCTGGAGCCTCCCGGTCATAGAGCCTCGTCTTTAGCGCGTTGTCGTTGGTCAGAATGATTAGAATGACACTTAGCAATTGTGTCTGAAGCAGAGGGGTCGAAGCCCCTTTTATAGGCTTCCTACGGGCGCCCTGGACGCTGGGGGCGCCCCGATAAACCCGGCCAAACCTTATCCCTGCGCCGACCTCGCCGCAGCTGATAACACCTTTGACCAGGGTGCCCCGGACCTCCCGGGCCCCCTCATGAAGGCTTATCTATGTTTCGGACTCGAAACAGCAAATACAGGTTTGAACCCGGGCGCCCCGGACGCTCCGGGCGCCCCGCTTGACACCTATTCTGCCTTTAACACTTTACTACCTTTTTCCTTCTTTGTTTTGGGCGCCCCCATCATTGGGGGCGCCCTAGATGGATGGGGCGCCCCCACTGATGGGGGCGCCCTGCTTCAGGGCTTCCAGCAGCTTGCTTTGTCTTCCAATCTTGGTACCTGCAAGATACATAAACACAAAGCATATATACATATAATATTAGCCATAAGGATTTGGTTCTGACTTCGGATCTCCATGAAACCCTAGGTCAAACCGGCGCAAGTTCCCACCCCCGAGAACGCGCCTTTCACCTACTCCTTTCAGGAGACGGTTGCCACCCAGTCCTTCGGGTGGAATTTTGCTTAGCCTCCGATTACTCCGGATCTCGAGACGCCCAAACCCCGACCCGTCTCTACTCCTGTCCTTAGTCATCGCTCAGCTAAGTTGCTCAGTCCCTTGGACCAAGACTTCATTACCTAGCAGTCCTTCGCCAGGTCTTCATTCCCTAGCAGTCCTTCGCTAGGTGCCTAGCAGCCCTTCGCTAGGTGCCTAGCAGCCCTTCGCTAGGTCTTCAATGCCTAGCAGTCTTTCGCTAGGTGCCTAGCAGCCCTTCGCTAGGTCTTAGAGTTTCGATACCTAGCAGCCCTTCGCTAGGTGCCTAGCAGCCCTTCGTTAGGTCTTAGAGTTTCGATACCTAGCAGCCCTTCGCTAGGTCTTAGTGTTTCGATACCTAGCAGCCCTTCGTTAGGTCTTAGAGTTTCGATACCTAGCAGCCCTTCGCTAGGTCTTAGTGTTTCGATACCTAGCAGCCCTTCGCTAGGTGCCTAGGTTAACTAGGACTTGTAACGCCCGCTTTTTTTTTTTTTTTTTCATAAAGTGGCGTTATAACATACTTAGGGCATGTAGACATCATAATGCAGCGGAAACTTTTAAACTTACTCCTACATGCACTTACTACCCTTTCTAACCCCATAACATGGGAACTTAGCATATTAACTTTATACTTAGCATCATGTCATTCTTAGCATCATGTCATACTTAGCATCATGTCATAGAGTCATATTCAAGCACATAATAGTAAAGGTAAAGTTCTATCATAAAACGAGCAACCATATCGCTCCTTGGCCAAGTCACTATCACACACATTCTTTGATGCCCTCCTGCTGCTTCCTTACTGTCCTTTTGCATGATCTGCGGTATAAGACAACAAGACTATAAGTACACAGGCTTAATAAGACTCTTTCCTACTCACTAAAACCATTCACCATTCAATCATGAGCATATAAGACAATCATGAGCATATAAGACATTAGTATACTTAGTGCTTTACTTAGAAAATAAGCCTTTTCATCACTTAGCACACCTTCGTCATGACATAAGCATAACTTCATCACATTCATAGCATGGCATAGTGCTGGGCGTAAACATAGACATAATACACATAATCTCATAAACATTCTTAGCATGACATGAACCTAAATAAAATCATGGCGTCCTAAATCAGCTTAACATACTTAAGTCATGGCATCATGAATAATTATGGACAGAATTAAAATCATGGCATTCTAACTTAGCATAAATATAATTAAATCATGGCATTCTAACTTAGCATAAATATAATTAAATCATGGCATCCTAAACTAGCATGAACATAGATAAAGCATGACATTCTAACTTAACATAAAACTAGTTAAATCATGGCATCCTAAACTAGCATGTACATAAATAATCATGGCATCCTAAACTAGCATAAACGTAAGTAAATCATGACATTCTAGACTAGCATGTACATAAATAAATCATGGCATCCTAAACTAGCATAAACATAAGTAAATCATGGCATTCTAGACTAGCATGAACTCAATCAAATCATGGCATCATATATTAACACGAAACATAAACGAAATCATTTGCATAAACATACCTTGCATAAACATACTTTGCATAATATTCTTATCATAAATATAATGCATAACATGGATGGATGCATGTGACAATTGCATATATATATATATATATATATATATATATATATATATATATATATATATATATATATATATATATATATATATATATATATATATATATATATATATATATAGATGCTTAATCTTTAAAAACATGCCTTTAAAATATCATAACATTCATTGGGCCCTGGCTTGTACCACATTCATTCATCATATGCGCGCATCCCTAAGTAAATACGAGGTAGCTAATCTCGACCTACTAGGGTAAGGACAGCTTCATCAGTAGTCCCGAACGTAAGGACAACATCATCGGTAGTCCCGAACCGTGGACAGCATCATCGGTAGTCCAGAACCGTGGACCTTACTTAGGTCCGGTACAAGCCCATAAAATAAAATATAATGCTTTCACATGCTTTCCATTCATCATCATTCATTCATCATACTTGTCATTCATCATCATTCATTCATCATACTTGTCATTCATCATCATTCATTCATCATACTTAACATCATCGTTATGCCCTAAAGGCATGTACTTTAACCTTATTCATAAGACATGGCACACTTACATCTTATTCATAAAACATGGCATATCATTCATAAACATGGCATATCATTCATAAGACATGACATACTTACATATTATTCACAAATCATGGCACATGTCTAAACATCTATGACTTAACATATAATTCATGACATACAAACTAAGGATTTAGTTAAGCATCTTTGGAGATTTAATTCAATCCTAGCCCTAGGTTATGTCCTTGGCCGAAAGTCCCCAAGGAACCCTAGGTCCATGAACTTCACATAACCTCCCAACTAACATCCCGTACATACATACTAGGCCATAGGGAACATTTAATCCCATACTTAAGGCCAACCCTAATCCTTTGACCCAACTCTTGCTCTTGGCCGAAACTTCAAGGCCATGGGGGCATGGAAAAATTTCCAATAAAACCCCAAATCAATTGCTTAAACCCCAACCATACCTTACCATAGGGCCATTGGGACCCTTACTTGAAATAAGCCCTAACTTTCCACCCTATTAGGGTTCTTGGCCGAAACCTATAAGGTCTCTAGGCCATGTGAAACATTCACATAAACACCCTCCATCTCTCTTATATCGTGATAAAACATAAAACATATGCGTGAGGTCTTAAACCCAACCCTACACATGGGTCCTTCATGTTGGCCGAAACCCTAGGGTATCCTAGGGTACCCCAAAAATTCCCAAAAATTATACTTAACCTCTAAACATCATAGGAGAACATTAAATAACATTATACAGATTTTTAGCATCATTATGGACCCTAAAACATGGTGGACGAAACCATAGGATTTCTAGGGTGTTGATTCTATTCCTTTCATGTTGGCCGAAACCTTAAGGTGTCTTAGGGTACTCCAATAATTCCCAAAAATTATACTTAACCTCTAAACAT
Source organism: Boesenbergia rotunda (assembly GCA_024364735.1). Lineage (NCBI taxonomy): Eukaryota > Viridiplantae > Streptophyta > Magnoliopsida > Zingiberales > Zingiberaceae > Boesenbergia > Boesenbergia rotunda. Next base: position 381,688 of record JAGFNQ010002269.1, read on the forward strand.
CATAAGGGAACATTAAATAACATTACACAGATTTTTAGCATCATTATGGACCCTAAAACATGGTGGCCGAAACCATAGGGTTTCTAGGGTGTTGATTCTATTCCTTTCATGTTGGCCGAAACCTTAAGGTGTCTTAGGGTACTCCAAAAATTCCCAAAAATTATACTCAACCTCTAAACATCAAAAGGGAACATTAAATAACATTATACAGATTTTTAGCATATTTATAGACCTAAAAATCATGGTGGCCGAAACCCTTAAGCATGAGTGTCTTGGTTTTCCTTCCTTTCAACATCAAATTCGAAAACCAACCACTATATCATACTAAAAATCATAAAAATCATAGGGAACTATTATACCACAGGTGAGGGAGTCTTACCTTGGGATTTCTTGATTTTTAGACCTTAAAAGAGAAAGAACTTGTAGAACTCTTGACCCTTGATCCCTCCTTGCCCTTGCACTCTTGTGAAGACTTTAGATCTAGGAGATGGAACCTTGGTGGAAACTTTTCCAAGGGGAAAACCTCTTCTTGGTGCTCGGCAAGAATGAGGGGAGGAAGGGGTTCGAATATGCAAGTAATGGGAAGAAGAGGTAACTCCCAAAACCCCCCTTTAATAGCCCATTAAGAAGGTAAATGAAGAGTCTCTTCATGACTCTTCATCTTCTTTCTAATCTTAACTTACATCCACTTCATTTTCTAATAGAAATCCCTTGCTAGGTGAGTTGGTTAAGGCTTACATAGTTGTACAAGAGGTCCAAGGTTCAATCCTTGGCTCATGCACCTTTATTTTTATTTTATTTTTATTTCATTTATTTTATTTCCTAAATTCCGAAAATCCCCCCTTAAAATCACCCATAATTATGCCAATATTCCTAAATAAAATTCTTTTATATTTATATTAATTCTACCTAATTTATATTAATTTTTACCTAATTAATACCCATTTTTGGAGCCCATTTAAAGCTCATTGGCACTTAGTTTTCTCAATTTAAATGAGAAAACATGGATTTCTAGGCCCAATTTTACAAAATTATTTCTGGGCCCCTCGGAAAATTATCTAGACATACTCAATATTTTAAGAAAATATTAAGAGAATTTTCCGGGTCGTTACAGGACTTTTCTTCAACTTAGGTTACTTCTCCTTTGCTCCCCTTTGTCTGTTTAATGTATCACTGACTTAAGTGTATTGTCAAACATTAAAATACTTAAAGAAGAACATCATTGATGCAACTTGCACCAACAATCTCCCCCTTTTTGATGTTTGACAGTAACTTAAGTTAGATTGGTTTAAGGGGCTAACTTATGATCTTAGTTTTGAGAATATATGTTTGATCCTCTGGGAAAAATAAGAAAAAAATTTCTAACTTAAGCACACCTCTCCCCCTTTGTCATACATAAAAAAAAATTACCAGAAATACTTGCACCAACAATGAAAACCTTTGGTTCTTTTTGAAAATACTTAGTGCACAACTTTTGAAAGCATTGTATTTGGAATGGTATATTGCATTTTTTTTTTGAAAAATGCATATTTTGAAACAGATGTTATGCGCTCTGAAAAGTCCAAATACTTTGAAAATTAAAAAAATGCAAGTACTTTTGAAAGATTATGTAATTTTTGAAAAATATAAGTACCTTTGAAAAATGTATTGAATTTTTGAAAAATTAAGTACTTTTGGAAAATGCATAATTTTTGAAAGAATGCTATTTTGGAAAATATAAATATTATGCATATTTTGCAAGTGCTAACTATTTTTGAAAAAGATGAGACTTTGAAAAATATAAATAATTTTTGAAACATAATATTTTACTTAACTAGGTTTCTTTTCCAGTCTGACACAATCCTAGGAAACCTTGTTAACTACAAGGATATTTTCCTAAGTGTCCTGGAAATTCTTCAAACTCAAGTAAATATTAACAGAATTTTGCCAAAAAAATTATAGTACTTTTGAAAATATATGCTAGTGCATTTTGAAAAATGTGTGAACTTTTGAAGACCCAATATTTTACTTGACTTGGTTTATCTTCCAGTCTGATACCATCCTGGGAAGCCTTGTTAACTACAAGGACATTTCCTAAGTGTCCTGGAAATTCTCCAACCCAAGTAAATATTATTTCAAAAATAATTTCATAGGTCACACAAATTCTGACAAATAGAATAATAGTATTTTGAAAGACTTAGATTTTTTGCAAGATTTTGAAGATATGAAAACATGTTATAATTCTTTTAATTTGACCTCCCCCTAAACTTGACTCAGTCCTGGGAAGTTTGTTGACCACAAGTACTCTTCCTCTGAGTCTTAAGGTTTGATTCAGATTAATAAGAAATATTTAACAAAAAAAATGAATAATTACCAAAAAAAACTTTTCTGAAATTCTTCTTTTGACTCAGACTCCCCCTAAATTTGACACATCGTAGGAGTCCTTGAAGATCATGAAGTGGACCTTTCCTCTGTGTCTTTAGGGTTTATCAAGGTCAAAGAAACAGGTAAATTTTTGAACATATAATTTTTTACAACATAAACCCTTTTTGAAAACACAAGTAATAATGATTTAAAGCACAATTTTTGAAAAGTATTTTCAAATAATAGTAATGTTTAAAGTGCAGTTTTTGAAAACCATTTCAAAAAAAATTGTCACGCCCCGAGACCCAGGAGCCGCTGATCCAATATAAAATCGGACAGCACCTCCCCTGTCCGGCGGACAATTTACACACACACAACATATATAACAATCCACGCAATATATGTATTAGCACAACCACGCAGTTTAAAGGGCCACAGGCCTCAGATATAAGCAGAAACAACAGTTATATGATTATAACTATCGAAAAACCAAATCCGAACTCACCTGAGCTGCCAGGGGGCAGGAACAAAACCAAAACCAATCGAAGTCCAACATAGGACTCAAAAGTACAATACCATCAAATAAAACGTGCATACATGTTCAAATCCAAATAGCGGAAGCATAATAAATACTACAGGGTCCATAGTCAAAACAAACATAAAATAAAACCAAGCGGAGCTCCTCTGGAGCTAGGGACTGGCGGCTCGGGATCTCCTCGCAGACATCAACCTGAAATAAACATATATGGCAACGGGGTGAGTCCATAGCTCAGCGAATACCCAACAGATATGCATAGAAGGTTATACCAACAATAAGAGTTCAGCTAATACAGTATCATATCAACAAAAGGGAATGACTGGAACTGAAAACACTGGGTAGATACATACCTGAATCCATCTAACCTGGAAAGAGGGTAATAAATACCAAAGAAGACAAATAGGCATATAGTCACAAATAACAAGTCTCCAGTATATGCGATGTCAAACAAGTGCAGCAAATAAGTGCAGCAAACAATGCACAATGCAAAATATGCACATGGTGCAATGACATATGTCACCCCCTAGTCCCAGTCAGGATATCGTCCACGACGTCCGCGTGGGTAGAGCTGTGACAAACTGTACCCAGTCAGGACATAGTCCACAACGTCCGCGTGGGTCAGCATGCAACAATGCAAGGATGGTGCATGCCCCAAACATATAAAGCACCCTGATGCAATGACATGTGTCACCCCCTAGTCCCAGTCAGGATATCGTCCACGACGTCCGCGTGGGTAGAGCTGTGACAAACTGTACCCAGTCAGGACATCGTCCACAACGTCCGCGTGGGTCAGCATGCAACAATGCAAGGATGGTGTATGATAGATACACATACCTCCCTCCCAAGTCCTCAGTATACTAAGTCTCAGTCTGAAATCCTATAACAGGAAATACAGGTAACCTACAAGGTATACTGACCGAAAAACTACTAATCCCTCAAGGTCAAAGGCAGGAGCCAATACCACGATCTCTAGCATGCAAATAGATGTGACAATACCTGAGACTGTATAGAACTAACAGCATAATAACTCAGGATTAAACAACAGGTATCCAAGACAGGCATAATAAACAGGGATAACCCACAAACATACAGAACAGGCAAAATAAACAGGGATAGCGTATGATCTTACTGCTATCTATAACAGTCTATGCATAACAAAGTGACAATATCAGATAGATAAGTCAAAGGGTACCCGCCTCCGAATAGGTGAAGTCCGTATCAACGAGACAGAACCACCCGTCAAAATATAATCCAAGTCAAGCTCCTGTATCATGAATTTAATTTAATTAGCTATTTCACAAATAGCAATTAGCTAATTAATCCCTAATTTGTTTAAGGGTTAACCAAAACCCTTTCTTTCTATTTAATTTCCTTTAATTAAATAGAAAGTTCCTAATTACCCCATGTAATTAAAATTAGGCTCAATCCTAAAGAAAGATAAACAACACCTCAAGATAAAACCTCATGATTCACCATCCCATCCAAACCACATCATGATTTTAAAACAACACCTCTAATCCATTCTCATTCCAACTCGAATCATACACCCATCGCACACAGCAAATAGGAAGAATCAAAGGAATATCCAAAATCCCAGGGGCCAAGCTAACACTTGATTCAATCAAATCCATATCAGTGGTCAACCACCCTATTTCAATGTGTTTACCAGATCAATCTTCAAGAATAAAGTTCATAAACCAATCTCACAAACCCTCCTGCACACTCTCACCGTATAGGGATCCAAATCATAATGAAACCTTAAGTAAAACCCAAACAATATCTCTACTTATTCATTTAGATACTCCATGATCGAATAGCAACGAGCCGTTGGCACGAGCTTGACTAAATCACAAACCCACAGTCCATAAAACAGCTCTGATTCAAAGAGGTCTTCCACATCGATATTAGAAACAATCAAAAAAAAACCTTACCTCATATTTGGTAGGTACAATCCCCCAATCTCAGCTCCAAATTAGGCTCTATAACATGCCCATAGAACAGAACCACATATTCTTCCATAATCCTGTGATCAGAACAAAATCATCCAACACACGAATGATAGTCAGCGCGGCCAATGCATTACCAAGAGGAAATCAAGATTATCCCCAAACGATTAGGCAAGGCATAAGAAAGAATCCTAGCTTACCCTCAAGGTGATTCATCGGCGAGCCCCTTTTTGTAGCCAGCCTAGAGTCGTCGATTAGATGGCGCTGAAGCTCCACCAGACGCTTCTGCTCTTGTGGATCAGGAAGGAATGAAAACCCACTTGATGAGAAAGGATCTATACCAAGAAGCCCTAGCGCCTTCGTCGGATGAAGGGCGATCAGAGGAAACAAATGGGTTGGGGAAAAAGAAGAATAAGTCGAGAGAAGGTCGGCTTGTGTTGCGCTCCGAGAGTAGGCGTCGGATCGAGAAGAGGAGCGCAAGAAACCCTCAATCGGAGGAGCTGGATCAAACCCTCATCTCCCATGCGCGTGGAGGCGCCTTCGATGGTGGCTGCGGACGAAGTAGAGGATGGGCCGGGAATGATACTCGGCGCATCGCAAGTGTTCGGGCGGAGGAGAGAAGACCTCTAGGGTTACTTAAGTTTGCAACTTTGCATTTTAGTCCCTGTGGGTATTACAATCTAACCCTCAATTTCCGAAGTATATACATTTAGCCCCTGTAGTTTAGGTTATTACTTCCTCCCCTTTTAAAGTTTGGATTTATCCACACTTAAGCTCTCAGAACTTAAGTTTCAAAGCGATATAACCCTCTAATTTGAGTTTGGGGTCTCGGAAATCGTAAATCTTCTTCCGAAAGATTTTCTGGATCTCGTCCAAAAATATCGGATTTAACAAAAATGAAAAGCACTCCCCCTGTACCCGATACCGTTTGACTCTATCTAATTGCCTTAAGGAACTTTAGTGTTGTCCTAAGAGACTTGTGTCTAATTGTGTGAGTCAAATAATTTTCAAAAGAATATAATTTTTGAAAGCATATACTGTATTGGCAATCAAACAAGCATGAAATTCATATAAACATTATTATGTTGAAGCACTATTTTGAAAATATATTTTTAGAAAAATATTCTAACAATTTTGAAACATGCTTATCAATTCATTAGTCCTTAACATCTCACCCATTCTAGATGTATCAATACAGCAAGCATGGTTGCCTTATAAGTGTATTGTGAGATGCTTGAGTCATTTTTCTTAATTTATTATTAAGTCTAAGATTTAATTGAAGCTTGTGTTAGATTCAAATCTGACAATAGTAAAGTGAATTTGGTTTTCAATAATCGGCTTCCAGGTCTTGGCGAGGCACTAGGCCTTCTTTGGCCGTAGCCTTATTGGATCATCAACCCTTTCCTTGACAAAGCCTTTTATTGAAAATCCATTTTCAAGTTACTCTTTGAAAGATTTTGGTCTAACTAGTTTGAGTCTTGGATCGGTAGCTTCGGCTAGTTCCGCCAAAATGGCTTCCCTAACGTACTATCATCTCACCTCCACCCAATACTAGGTTGATCAAGTTTCAATTATTCTTTTTCCTATAGCCGTTCTAAATTATGCATAACATTTTAAATATGAATGACATGTCATATATTTAAAGGAATTAGCAAATGCATGACATGACAATTATGCATGAGTCAAACAAGTCCAATCATTTTATTTAAGTTTCTAATGATGTATCAAATTCCCGATTTGATACATGTCGTGTGAACCCGCGAATATGTCAACCCACTTTGACATATTTAATGTTATTAATTTTAATTGTTATAGTTTGGGTAAAATTTTATTTTAGTTCAAGTTTTAACGATTAGTTGGAAATTATATTGATTAAGGATTAATTAATTAAGAATTAATTGATGTTGAATTAATTGAATTTGAATTAATTAAGATTAAATTAATTAATTGAATTAATTTGAATTAAGTAAGATTTAATTAACATTAATTAAGATTTAATTTGAATTGAATTTAGATTTAATTTAAATTTAATTTAGATTTAATTTATTTATTTGATTTAATTTGAATTTAATTAAGATTTAATTTGAATTTAATTAAGATTTAATTTAATTTAGTTAAGATTTAATTTGAATTTAATTAAGATTTAATTTAAATTAAGATTTAATTTGAATTTAATTAAGATTTAATTCGAATTTTTTGAATTAATTTGAATTATTTGAATTAATTTGAATTATTTGAATTAATTGAATTATTAATAATTATTGAATTAATTGAATTATTTGAATTATTAGAATTAATTGAATTATTTGAATTAATTGAATTATTTGAATTATTAATAATTGTTTAATTAATTGAATTATTTGAATTATTAATAATTGTTGAATTAATTGAATTATTTGAATTAATTGAATAATTGAATTAATTTGACTTAATTGAATTTATTAATAATTGTTGAATTAATTGAATTTATTTGAATTAATTGAATTAATTTGAATTAATTGAATTTATTAATAATTGTTGAATTAATTGAATTTATTTGAATTAATTGAATTATTTAAATTAATTGAATTAATTTGAATTAAGTTGAATTATTTGAATTAATTTGAATTAATTGAATTATTAATAATTGTTGAATTATTTGAATTAATTGAATTATTAATAATTGTTGAATTAATTGAATTATTTGAACTAATTGAATTAATTTGAATTAATTGAATTTATTTTAATTAATTGAATTATTTGAATTAATTTGAATTAATTGAATTTATTAATAATTGTTGAATTAATTGAATTTATTTGAATTAATTTGTTTTATTAATAATTATGGATTTAAGTTCATCATTTTTATTATTTCGAAAATTTCTGCTTCATCTTTATCTATCTTTTCAAATTTTTCTAACAATTCAGATTTATTTGAACATTTGTAATTTTTATTAATTATGACCTTGATCTTAGATAGTTCCATATTCTCCTCATCCTCAAAATGATATCTTTTAGTGTCCTCAAAATAGGAGGAGTAATTTGGGCCACTAATTAATGTTTTGTAATAATCTTTAAGATTATCTATAATTAGTTATTATTTAGGAGAATTTTATCTTCAATATTATTCTCAGAATTATCCTCAAAATTATCTTCACTAACTTCAGACTTATCCTTAGAATTATCCTTAAGGTTTTCAAATTTGAATTCGGAATTATCCTTAGGATTTTCGAATTTAAATTCTAAATTATCCTTAAGATTTTCGAAATTGAATTCAAATTTATCCTTAAGTTTAATTTTATTTGAATTAAAATTATCAGAATTAAATTTATGAGAATTAAAATTATCAGAATTAATTTTATCAGAATTAAAATTATCAAAATTAATTTTATCAGAATTAAAATTATCAGAATTAATTTTATCAGTATTAAAATTATCAGAATTAATTTTATCAGAATTAAAATTATTAGAATTAATTTTATCAGAATTAAAATTATGATAATTTATTTTAGAAATTACTCAATTGATATTCTGAATTAAACAATTAATTTCTGATATTTTAGTCATATCTACATTTTCTAATTTGACATGCAAGATATTAATTCTATTGTGCAGTAAATCTAATTTATCAGGAAAATTAACTAAATTATCACAAGACAGTGCAGGAATTTGTAAAATTTTTGGAACATAAATTTTTCGTACCTTCGCCGGACATTTGCTTTTGTAGTGTCCATATTTTCCGCACTTGAAGCATTGTACGTGATCCTTGTTTTTCCGGGCTCCTGGCGCTAGTACCCCCTTTGCCGCCGGTGATGTAGACCGAATCTTACGAGTATGGCACTGATTTTTATAGTGCCCTCTCTCCCTGCATGTGAAGCATATAATATGGAATTTAAAATTTGACATTTAAAATTAAAATGTACCTGATTCATCTCGGGCTCCCCCTCAACTCCTGGCGTCGTTGCTCCGTCGACAGTTAGTCCGGTGAAGAGCGGCTCGGCTCTGATACCAATTGTAGGACCGGTGCCGTCGATAGAGGGGGGGTGAATATCGACCATGAAAAACTCTCGCGGAAACTTCGTAGAGAAACTCGGATCGTTCTGAACTTAGAACATTAGTAGCATAGCGGAAATGTAAATAAACAAAATAAAAGCAATACACAGGGACACAGCAGGATTTATTTACTTGGTTCCCAACCCCCCAGGGTCAGTACGTCCAAGGCCTATGTACTCGACGTGAGCCCACTATTGGTCTCCTTTTTAGAATTTCCGGAGGCGGAGAAAACCCGTCTTACAGTGTAGAAGTACAAGCACAAGTACAGAAAATTAAGTACGGAAAATTAAATGCAAACCGAACAAAACAAAGTTGAAGCTCGGCCGATCTGGACCTCCGAAGTGCCGCGCACTTCCTTCTGGAGCCTCCCGATCGTAGAACCTCATCTTTAGCACGTTGTCGTTGGTCAGAATGATCAGAATGACACTTACCAGTTGTGTCTGAAGCAGAGGGGTCGAAGCCCCTTTTATAGGCTTCCTATGGGCGCCCTGGACGCTGGGGGCGCCCCGATAAACCCGGCCAAACCTTATCCCTGCGCTGACCTCGCCGCAGCTGATAACACCTTTGACCAGGGCGCCCCGGACCTCCCGGGCGCCCTCATGAAGGCTTATCTGTGTTTTGGACTCGAAACAGCAAATACAGGTTTGAACCCGGGCGCCCCGGATGCTCCGGGCGCCCCGCTTGACACCTATTCTGCCTTTAACACTTTAATGCCTTTTTCCTTCTTTGTTTTGGGCGCCCCCATCATTGGGGGCGCCCCCACTGATGGGGGCGCCCTGCTTCAGGGCTTCCAACAGCTTGCTTTGTCTTCCAATCTTGGTACCTGCAAGATACATAAACACAAAGCATATATACATATAATATTTGTTGATGCAGTCTGGCCCTGATTGTTGTTTTGGTGTTGACACCGATTTTAGTTTAGGTGGATGATTATTGATTATGATTAAGTCCTGATCGGGGATCAGGCATGGTATGGAAAATCCTAGCTTGGAGGGCTAGGTGTTGGAAAATCCTAACCTGGAGGGTTAGGTGTTGGAAATCCTAGCTTGGAGGGCTAGGTGTGTGAAAAGTCCTAATTCGGAAAAGGTGGGTGAAAAGTCCTAGCTTGGAGGGCTAGGTGAAAAGTTCTAACTTGGAGGGTTAGGTGCAAATTCCCATCTTGGAGAATTAGGTGAAAAAGTCCTAGCTTGGAGGGTCAGGTCCTAGCTTGGAGGGCTAGGTTTGGAAAAGTCCTAATCCGGAAGAGTTGGGTGAAAAGTCCTAGCTTGGAGGGCTAGGTGCAAAGTCCTAGCTTGGAGGGCTAGGTGAAAAGTCCTAACTTGGAGGGTTAGGTGCAAATTCCCAACTTGGAGGGTTAGGTGAAAAATCCTTAGCTTGGAGGGCTAAGGTGTTTGGAGCCCCCTGGATCGGTCTGGTGACCGATCAGGGAGTTGGCACGGTGCTCCTTCGTGGATCAGTCTGGTGACCGATCCAGCGATGACTGATCGGTCTGGTGACCGATCAGGGTGTATGCGTTTCACCCACTGCTTGGCTCCTGATCGGTCTGGTGACCGATCAGGGAGCAAACAGTGAGGTTGAGTTCCCTTGCTGAACTGCTCCTGATCGGTCTGGTGATCGATCAGGATCACTGTGCAGATTGTTCTGGAGAACGATCCAGTGTGGCAGGTTCCTCTCTATGATCGATCAGGATGCAGCCTGATCAGTCTGGCCACGATTTGATCGGTCTGGTGACCGATCAGGAGGTTGCCTGATCGGTCCAGTGATCAATCAGGAGGGTTGGACTGCGAAGCTCAGAAATCGCCCGATAAAGGGGTGGATCGGTCGGGTGATCGATCCACAACCTGGGATCGGTCTGGTGATCGATCCAGGAGAGTTCAAAGAAATCGCGATTTCTAATCGAGCATTGGGGACCGATCAGGATGGAGCCTGATCGGTCTGGACCCAGCCTGATCGGTCTGGTGACCGATCAGGAGGCTCTCTGATCGGTCCGGTGACCGATCACTTTGATTCAAATTGCACTGTCAGACGCTCTGATCGCGTCTAAACGTATCCGATTCTCTGCGCTTAACATCTGATACATGATATGTTGTTTGATATGCTGCTCTAACACTCTGATTAAGCTGCAGGTAACAGGGGAGGATTCAAACACTCAAGGAGAAGTCAATGGAGGCTTTCCTTGGAGCAGGTTTGTCCATTTTTCCATCTCAGGTTGCAACGGCCGAGCTGCAGACTGGAGCTGAGACTGAAGCTTGGCTGAGGGAAGCTCAGGGAGTCCAGGGATAGCTCAGTGGTAGCTGGCGTTGGCAGATGAGTAGCTGGGAGCTACAGGGATGGTGTCATCTGATGCTTGGTGGAGAAAAAAAGAGAGAAGGAGACTTCGGTTGAAGTAGAGTTCGATAGTTCTAAGTGTTCGAGCTTGCTGAAGTTCTTGCTGCGACTTTGTGTTCTCCACACTTGACTTGCTGTGTGCGTGTGCTGTTGATTCTTTGAGCAAGTCATTGAGATCTGAGGAGCAACCAACTCTTACGTGAGTGCTTGGAGGAAGGAACAAGGAGCTTGGAGTCCAACAGTGAGAAGACACGAAGGAGGGAGTCCTTGCGTGAGATCGTCGCTGGGTGGAGCTCAGGAAAGCTTGCTGTGTTCTTGTCTTTGCTAAGTGCTTGAGTAAGATCCTTCTTGTTGGTTCTTTGTGCTTAAACTTAAATCTGATTGAAACGCTGTGGAGAGGTTTCTCCACCGAGAAGGAGGTTGCTTTCTATCCGGTGATAACCGGGGCTTGATCTGCCGACGATCAAGGGATCGCCCACCTTAAGGGCACGCCAAGGAGTAGGGACAAGTTATCCCCGAACCTTGTAAACCCTCCTTGTTAGTGATCTTGCTAGTTGTGTCTGCGTTGCTTTCGTTTTCTGTATCCTGCTTACTCTGTGATTATTTCTTCCGCTGTGCTACTGATCAGTTTGAGTGCAGAAAATCGATTTATGTCTAAGGCAAAAGTGATTGGCTATATTTACCCCCCCTCTCTAGCCATCTGGTTTCCAATAATATTAGCCTTAAGGACTTGGTTCGGACTTCGGATCTCCACGAAACCCTAGGTCGAACAGGCGCAAGTTCCCACCCCCGAGAACGCGCCTTTCACCTACTCCTTTCAGGAGACGGTTGCCACCCAGTCCTTCGGGTGGACTTTTGCTTAGCCTCCGATTACTCCGGATCTCGAGACGCCCGAACCCCGACCCGTCTCTACTCCTGTCCTTAGTCATCGCTCAGCTAAGTTGCTCAGTCCCTTGGACCAAGACTTCATTACCTAACAGTCCTTCGCCAGGTGCCTAGCAGTCCTTCGCCAGGTCTTCATTCCCTAGCATTCCTTCGCCAGGTGCCTAGCAGTCCTTCGCCAGGTCTTCATTCCCTAGCAGTCCTTCACCAGGTGCCTAGCAGCCCTTCGCTAGGTCTTCAATGCCTAGCAGCCCTTCGCTAGGTGCCTAGCAGCCCTTCGCTAGGTCTTAGAGTTTCTATACCTAGCAGCCCTTCGCTAGGTTCCTAGCAGCCCTTCGCTAGGTCTTAGAGATTCGATACCTAGCAGCCCTTCGCTAGGTCTTAGTGTTTCGATACCTAGCAGCCCTTCGCTAGGTGCCTAGGTTAACTAGGACTTTTCTTCAACTTAGGTTACTTCTCCTTTGCTCCCCTTTGTCTGTTCATTGTATCACTGACTTAAGTGTATTGTCAAACATTAAAATACTTAAAGAAGAACATCATTGATGCAACTTGCACCAACAAAGTAGAGTTAGAGGGTACCTTCTTTACCCTTGGTGCTCCCCCTTGATGAGTGCTCCTCTTTCTTTCTTCTTTCTCCCATTTCCTAAGATGCTCCATCTTCTTGATCTCTTTACTTCTTGGACATTTTGTGTGGTAATGCCCAAGCTCCCCGCATGTGAAGCACCGAATTCTCCTTCTTTTGTTTTGAGCTTCCTCATTCCTACAACCCATATTAGCTTTAAATTGAATTGATTTGGGCTTAGGAATTACCTCCTTTTTATCTAGTGGGCACTTATCCTTATAGTGCCCCTTTTTATTGCAACCAAAGCATACGATATGCTCTTTTGATTTAGCCTTGGTGGAGGTGGAAGTCTTTTCTTGCTCTTGGATGATCGAGGGTCTCTCCTCCCCCTCAACATTTGAATTTGTCATTTTTTCTTCTTCTTCGAATGGAATGGGTGCTTCTCCACTCCCTTCTTCCACTCGTTTTGATAATTCAACTTCTTTTTCATCTTCTTTAATACTTGAGTCGATTTCCTCAAACTCTTCCACTCTTAGAGTCGATGTAGGGGTCTTATGAATTTCTTCCAACTTATTCCATAATTCGCATGCATTTGAATATTTCCCTACATCACTCAAAACATGGTTAGGCAACATATTAATCAAAATATTTATTACCTTCTCATTGGCCCTAGCTTGTTCTTGTTGTTCACTTGTCCAATATCTAGGACGAAGCTTTTTGCCGTGCTTGTCCTTGGGGATTTCGAACGGGTCTTCAATGGTCATTCTACACTCCCAATCCATCCCGAGCCACATCTTCATTCTATCTCTCCAATAATCAAAAATTTCATGCTCGTATGATGGTGGTGAGTTGATATCGTCACCCAAGTTGTCTTCCATGACCCCTTTTCCTCTAGCGAGTGCTCCCTCGGCGGTTAGTCCGATCAAGAGCGGTCCTTCGCTCTGATACCAACTGAAGGATCGTTTATGGTGTGCTAGAGGGGGGTGAATAGCACTTCTTCATCGTTTTGATCTCTACAAAGTTGTTAACACAGCGGAAACAATAATATGCAAAGTAAATAAGAAATAAAACACCGCTAACATCTCGATTTACTTGGTATCCACCCCGGTCGGGTGACTAATCCAAGAATCCATCGGTGGATCAACCCCCGGATAACCTCCGGCTAGATCTGTCGCTCCTTGTGGGTGAAGAAACCTCGCCACAACACTTCGGACGCTCTCTGATCACAGTAGACTACTAACCCACTTTATCCAAGTGAGTTTCGTCAAGCAAGTTAGTAGAAAACGAGCTCCTTTAAATAGGGCTCGAATATGAAAACAGCCGCTACCAGTCGACTGCCCCTAGGGCAGTCGACTGGTCCCACCCAGATTTGACCGTTACAGTACAACATTCAAATCTGCCAGGCTGTTCCAGTCACCACCAGTCGACTGCCCCTGGGGCAGTCGACTGGTACACACCTAAGCCTAGGGTTTTACTCCCGAGTATAAGTCTCTCCGCACTCAAACCCTCCCGGCTTAGCCCCTGAGTACATACACTCATACTCAGACCCTTACACCTCAGTTGACTCTTTACCAGCAGTCTTGACTGTTGCCTTCACGCCCTCTTCATCTTTGGCCCTCGTCCCTCGGATGCGCACACAAGCCTCCAACTTGCCTCCATGCCACCCTTCAAGTACGCCTCGAAGTCCGCATCCCTCGGCTCATCATCTCTGCTATCCAACGGTCCCTCGGATGCACACGCAAACCTCCAGCTTGCCTCCATGCCATCCTTCACCTGAAGACATCAACCAAGTCCATGTGTACCTGTACACCTGCACACTCATGTACACATATCAGGAGAAACAACACAAATCCCTAACTTAACTATATTGCTTCACACATCAAAATATCATGATCCTCCCAGATCATCTCAGGGCCGATTGCCCAACAGAGGAGTTCTTTGTCCGTCCACCGACAACATCATAATATATGTCATTAAGTGCGTCGGTGGATAGAGATTGTAACTCTCCCCCCTCCACTACAGGCTGAGATGCCTGAGTGACTCTCTTAGTGATTTCCGCTTGTATTATAAAATGTAACATGATTAAAAAGTAATTCGATGAAAAGTACTAAAGGAAAGAAAAATAAAAACTAAGTAATATTCTTACATGGATGGATGCAGAACGAGAATCAACGAATGTGCCATCTTTTTTCTTGTGAGTTTTCACAAAGACCTCTATACTGGTGGGCGACCGAGCTAGCTCTCATTCCTGTATACAAGTATATATTAGGCAAATATTATGCAAGTATGATAATTAATGAAAATTGTACTTTGTGCTAATATTAAATTAAACTCACCAAATCAAGAGCATGCAATACCATAGATTTGGAACCAGAGGTATATTGAGCAGTTTCGGTACTCAGGCCACCTGGCTTGGTATTCCTATTAGCTCAAGCCTTATCAACATTTTCTTTCCTCCTCTGTTCAGTCCAGGTGGCCGCCCATGTACTCCATATCTCCTCAAAAACATACGTCGATTTTATGCCCTTTTGTTTGACATAATAGAGGTAGTTTTTGTAAAGCTTGCCATAATAAATATTCCATGTTGCTTTAAAAATTTCCTCCTTGCCCTCCTCTCATGTATATCTTTTCTGCAATTATAAATTATAAATTTAGTAAATTAATGAGTAAATATAATATAAAAACTAAATATCTATTGATTTTGCTTACTATAAATTTATTATAATAAAATATCTTCATTTCATGATCTATATGCCTCCATGTTGTAGATCTACATACTTGTTCTTTAAATTTACTTGTGATATAATTGGAAACCCTATGCCTATCTGGAGTAAAACTGCATAACAAAAAAAAATTTAATAAGATATTAAAATAATATATGAACATTAATTACTAATAATAACAAATACTTACACTTTTCCAACAACTCATAAAACACGATGGCCATGGAGAATTACTGCCTGCTGCTCTGCCATAGAAATATTTGCAAAATAATACATAACAACACATCATAATAAAAGTGAGTAACATGGTAATAAAAATACAAAACAATATTAAAGCATAACTTACTAGATGAACAATAATGATACTATTTACATATAATTAGCATTTATGTCCTCTTCACTAGACTCTGATAGTTCAACAAGATCCTCACTACTGGACGTTTCTTGATCATCTATATCCTCGTAAGTCACATTAACTTCTACAAGTAAATCATATGTGGATGGGAGTTGTGAATCAACAAAATGTCTCTCTACTTCGTCATTCTGAAATGCATCACAATTTTGAGCAGTGATGGTGTTCGGCATTTCTATAGTCGAGTGAGGCTTCATTCGACAAACAGACAACCATTCACTAGGTCTTCTTCTTTTCGTAGGGTATTCAAGATAAAAAACCTGACCCGCTTGTATCCTAAAAATAAAAGGCTCAAATTTCTTGAACCTTCTATTTTTATTAACCTCCACTAATTTATAGTTTCGATGTATTCTTGTACCTGTTCTTGGGGTCGGATCATACCATGAACATTTAAACAACACACACTATTTTATAGGTAATGCAGGATATTCAATCTCTATGATTTCATCAAGTCTACCATAGTAATCAAACTCTGTGTCATTGCTGTCGATATATCCTTTAACACAAACTCTCGAATTATATGTTAATCTTCATGAATCTCGTTGTGCCACATGGAATTTGAGCCCATTAACATAGTATCCAGAGTAGGCCTTTATTTTACGGAGCGGTCCTGATGCAAGATACATTATTCTATCATCTTGCATATTTGATATTCTGCGGTCTTTCACCTACATAAATTATAACATAAATGAAGACCAAACTGAATAGACATAAATATATACATTTTCTAACGATATTGCAACTTACATATATTTCAAACCATAATGCAAATTCAGCCTCTAACTTTTTAGCGACCGCACTTGCACCCAGTGATGAATTTTGTATATATAGTTGTTGTTTGTATAAGCTGTGACAGAGGAATATTATATGACAATTGGGATATCAAACAAACAATTAAAATAGGATAATTGGATCATTAGAGAAGTAAACTTACTTTATGTATGGTTTGACCTTATCAGAGTTTAAGAGTATGTATGTTCTTGCAACATCATATTCCTGTTCAGTTAACCATCTAGAAACAGATGCACCCATTGTCTTACCGGGAAAGTTGAAAATAGAAAGCATTGATGGGTCATTTGGTTGAACATCATCAGAATTTCTAGGACACTTACAATGTTTGGATTTCACATTGTCAGTAAAATAATAGGGGCAGAAAGAAGATGCTTCTTCAACCAGATAGACATTACATATTGACCCCTCAACTCTTGCTTTGTTACGAACATTATTCTTTAATTTTCTCAAAAATCGTTCGACTGGATACATCCATCTACTACAGTATGTTGGTGCTTGGATGGCTAAAGAGGGGGGGGGGGTGAATGTAGCCAGACACTTAAAACTTAGCAGTTTTTGAGATTTCTCTGCACTTCAGAGGTTAGGCAGCGGAAACAAAGAAAACAAACAGAAATGTGCAGAAATGAAGAGCAAACCAAAACGCTAACAAGGATCGTTTACAAGGTTCGGGGATAACTTGCCCCTACTCCTTGGCGTGCCCTTAAGGTGGGCGATCCCTTGATCGTCGGCAGATCAAGCCCCAGAAAATCCGGATAGAATGCAACCTCCTTCTCGGTGGAGTAACCTCTCTACAGCGTTTCAAGATGAATGAAGTATTAAGTACAGGAAACACAAGAAGGAACCTTACCGAGCACTTAGAATCGCAAGAACACAAGCGAACTCCTCACCGAGCTCCACTCAGCACAGATCTCACGCAAGAACTTTCTTCTTCGTGTCTTCTTGCTGATGGACTCACCAAGCTCCTTGTTTCTTCCAAGTCCTCAAGTATCCACTCAAGATTCACAGTTGCTTGCACAAAAGATGGATCAAAATTGTCGCAAGATCAAGAAGTTGTAGCTCAAGCAGTGAATCCTTTCTTCTCTACTTCTCAGCACTTTTAAGCATCTGGCTTCTCCAGCTCACATTGCCAGCCACCAGATGCTCTACTGCAGCTTACCAGTTGCTCAGCTGCAACTGCCCACCTACCACTGAGCTCTCCTGGACTCCCTGAGCTTCCCTCAGCCAAGCCCCAGTCAGCAGCTCCAGTAGCGCCAGCATCCGTTGCAACCTGAGATGGAAAACGGACAAACCTGCTCCAAAAAAAGACTCCCATTGACCCTCCTTGAGTGTTTGAATTCATCCCTGTCATATGCACACTAAATCAGATCATTAGCACAACAAATCAAGCAGAGGATCAAATATCAGAAGACTCTGAACAAGTATCGGTAGTGTATCAGTAGTAATCAGAACACGATCAAAGCTTTGACATCGCTTTTGAATTAAAGTTGTCAGCTGCTGATCGGTCACCGGACCGATCAGAGAGACTCCTGATCGGTCGCCAGACCGATCAGGATGGGTTCAGACCGATCAGGATCCAACCTTATCGGTCCCCAACGCGTAATCAGAAATCACAACTTCTCCGGGACCGATCACCAGACCGATCCCAAGTCGTGGATCGGTCACCAGACCGATCCACCCCTTTACCGGGTGTTTTCCCAGCTTTGCAGTCCAACCCTCCTGATTGGCTCCCAAACCGATCAGGCCACTTCCTGACCGATCAGGCTCCATCCTGATCAATCATAGTGAGGAGCTCGCGACACTTGATCATTCACTAGAATGATCTGAATAGTATCCCTGATCGGTCACCAAACCGATCAGGAGCTGCACAGAAAGTTTTCCAAACTTACTGTATGCTCCCTGATCGGTCACCAGACCGATCAGGAGTTGAACAGTAGGTATGTCAAAGTCACTGTAAGCTCCCTGATCGGTCACCAGACCGATCATACATCACTGGATCGGTCACTAGACCAATCCATGAGGGAACTCCGTGCCAACTTCCCTGATCGGTCACCAGACTGATCAGACATCACTGGATCGGTCACTAGACCAATCCATGAGGGAACTCCATGCCAACTTCCCTGATCGGTCACCAGACCGATCCAAGCAAGGCCACACCCACTCTAAGTCAAGAGAACTAGCTCCCAGCCTCCCCTGACTCGTGCTCAGTCCCCCGGACCAAGACTCCGTGCCCAGTTTCACTCACCGAGACTTCAACCTAACCCTCCAAGCTAGGACCTGACCCTCCAAGCTAGGATTTCATCCAACCTAACCCTCCAAGCTAGGACCAGACCCTCCAAGCCAGGATTTCATCCAACCTAGCCCTCCAAGCTAGGACCTAACCCTCCAAGCCAGGACTTTTTCACACCTAACCCTCTAAGTTAGAACTTTTCACACCTAGCCCTCCAAGCTTGGACTTTTTCACACCTAGCCCTCCAAGCTAGGACTTTTACCAACCTAGCTTCTCAAGCTAGGACCTGACCCTCCACGCCAGGCTTTCGCCAACCTAGCTTCTCAAGCTAGGACTTGACCCTCCAAGCCAGGTTTTCATCAAACCTAGTCCCACTAGGTATGCCTAGTCCACGACCAGGACTTAATCATAATAATCTCATCAACCTAAACTAAAATCGATGTCAACACCAAAACAACAATCAGGGTCAGACTGCATCAACACAGTAGACCAGCTATTTCTGCCTCATATGGTAAATGTACTGGTAAATGCTCCATTGAATCAAAAAAACTTGGTGGAAATATGCACTCCAGCTTGCATAGTATGAGAGGAATGCATATTTTTAGCCGAATCATATCATCCATTATAATACACCTTACCGTCAAATCTTTAAAAAATAAAATCAATTCTGTAAGTGCTTTCCAAACATTTTGTGGAAGTAAGTCGTCGAAAACTACTGAAATAAGTCTTTGGATGAATACATGACAATCATGACTGTTCATTCCAAACATCTTCAATTTGTTCATATCCATGTATCGAGCCATATTTGAGGCATACCCATCAGGGAATTTTATTTCTCTTAACCAATTACATAAAAATTTTTTACCATCTTTGTCCAATGCATAACAAGCCTTTGGAAATCTATTGGTTGTTTGATTCATATGCAACTTTGGTCTGTTAACTAGTTTTTTTAATTCCTCATGTGATTTTGCTGTGTCTTTAATTCTTACAGGCACATTCATGACAGTGTTACAGATATTATCAAAGAAATTTTTCTCAACATGCATGACATCTAAGTTATATCGAATGAGAAGATACTTTCAATATGATAGCTCCCAAAAAATACTCCTCTTCTTCCATCAACACTTGCACATCCTAACAATGTATTTATTTATCTCATCAGAACTAGTTGAGATACTGTAGGAAGTTATAACTGTCTATTTGTTCAATAATCTCTTCACCTGAAGCATAAATTGGAGAAAGTTTTCTAACTACAACATTCTTTAGGAAATTTTCTTTGTTTCGCCTGAAAGGGTGGTCGACAGGTAAATTTTTTTTTATGATTATCAAACCAAGATATCTTCCCACTACAAGGTAATGATGATGCATCAGAATCTGTCTTGAAGTGTGGGCATGCTAATTTACCAGCTGTGCTCCATTCAGATAACATTGAGTATGCTGGAAAATCACTGATTGTCCATAATAATGCAGTTTACAAACAAAAATTTGTTTTACTTGCAACATCATAAGTCATTGACCCTACATTCCATAATTCATTCAACTCGGCAATTAGAGGTTGAAGGAAAATATCTATCTTATCATTAGGATTGGTTGGACCAGGAATCAATACAGTAAGGAACATAGATTCGTCTTTCATGCGCATTCATGGAGGTAAATTATAAGGTGTCAATATTACTGGCCAAGATGAACATTGTTGTCCCGACTTACCAAATGGTTGAAAATCATCTGCAGAAATTCCCAATCTAAGATTCCGAGGTTCCATTGCAAATGAAGGATATACAGTGTCAAGATGTTTCCATGCAGGGAAATCACAGGGATGACACATAATACCTGCTTTGTGCTCATGCTCATAATGCCACATCATGTAGCTTCCTGTAGTGACAGATGCATATAAGCGTTGAATTCTAGCAGTTAACGGAAAATAATACATGACTTTCCATGCAATATTTTTCTTCTTCTTCCCTAATATATGAGTACGATGCTTATAACGCGGGTGACTACAGATTTTGTATTCACTCAGTTCATTGTCTTCATTCCAATATATTATGCATTTATTTATACAACAATCAATCTTCTCTACAGGCAAATCTAAACCTCTAACCAATTTCTTTATATTGTAGAAGTTATCAGTCATTATGTTATCAGCAGGGAACAACTCTGACATTAATTGACATATTTCATCATAATATCTTTTTGAAAAATGACATTCTTCTTTCATATTTAACAACTTGTAGTAGCTGATAATTGAGAATAACCAGAAGGAATGTCTTCCTATAATTCTCTTTCACTAGACTTTAACATTTCATATAATTGGTGATATTCAAGTGCAGGTATTTCATCTATATTGGAATAATCAGCTGTATTCATCGCATCTTGAATCATTGATTGCATTGCAATATCATTAGTTGATAATTCGAGGGATGCAACAAAAGTATCAGATGATGAACCAACAGAAGAGCCAATTGATTCACATACATAAGGTTCTCCGCGACAGTACCAGTTATAGTAGTTTGACACAAAACCATTTGTACATATATGTACTCTCACCGTATCCTCATTATGGTAGTTTGTATTTCTATATTTTCTATGATTACACGGACACTTTAACTTATCACCATCCATACATTCTGGATGACTTTTAGCAAAATTCATAAATTGTTCAAGATCAGTAATAAAATTATCTATGATGAATTCATTATCTAATTGGTTGTACATCCAAGCTTTGTTTATATACATTGTTGCCTAATCAGAATAAAATTAAAATATTAATAAACTTTTATAAATTAAATAAATATAGTAGTAAAAGTTAATTAAATATTATAAATTATTAAATCTAGTGAAAATATTATGAGTTTAATTAGTTTACATTAACTTTTATTTTAATGTATGTTTATTTTTTATTCTAATTAAAATATTTAATTAAATTAACCAAATTAAATCAAGTATTTAATACTTTTTAACACTTAGTATCATGGTGTTTGGTGTTGTTGAGTTAGATATACCTAAATTATTAATTATAAATGCTAGCTCTTATAATAAATTCTAAAATAACATACTAAATTAACAAAATAATTAAATCATATAATAACTAAAGGTACATCATTAATAAACACTAAAATAACATCTAATTGCTAATTTAGCAAAA
This sequence comes from Boesenbergia rotunda, assembly GCA_024364735.1. Classification (NCBI taxonomy): domain Eukaryota; kingdom Viridiplantae; phylum Streptophyta; class Magnoliopsida; order Zingiberales; family Zingiberaceae; genus Boesenbergia; species Boesenbergia rotunda. The sequence goes on from JAGFNQ010002269.1 coordinate 403,618, forward strand.
TTCTAACATAACAAAAATATATGAACTTATTATACCTGAAGATTAGATGCAAGTTGGAGAAGAGCAGCAAAAGCAATAACCTAAGAATATATAAATTATAGTTAAAATTAATTATAATATTTTAAAAATAAATTAAACAAATCTATATAGGTCGGAAGCACACCGGCAGCTGTTGGCGGCGGTCGGAAGTGCACCGACAGCTGCCGCCGACGGCCCGCAAGGGACAACGGTAACCCGCAAGGGTCGGTAACTGCCGCTGGCCCACGACCGCCAAGACTTGGCCGACCTCGCCCGGCCAGTGGCCAGACGGCCAAATCTGGCCGGCATCAGCCCACCCAGGGCCAGCAGGCCAGATTTGGCCAGCCGCAGCTAGATTTCGTCGACAAAGCCTGTCCGTGGCTAGCATCCAGCCGCGGACGACGAATCTGGCCGGCAGACTATGACCGCCTGGAGATAGGAGAGGGAAAACAAACAAATAACATACTGGGAGAACGAGTGCAGAGCGAGCGAGGGAGGAGGCGACAGAGCGCGGGGAGGAGTTCGAGCGAGCAGCTTGCGCGAGGACGAGGGAGGCGTACCCTAATTTTATTACAATTTTTTGACGGAATTAAAATCGTTGGAAATCTAATTCCGTCGGGAATATTCCTTTACCACATGGCTAAATAAAAATTTTCCGACGGAAATGGCGATTCCGTTGGGAATTTCCGATGGAATTTCCATTTCCGTCGGTATTTAATGTTTTTGTTGTAGTGACATAGTCAATCTACCAGCGTAGTATTAGATCGTGCTTGAGCATCTCACACAAGACTTGAATCCATAGCTGATCCGGGCCATCTGTTTCGATAGGAAAGTTGAGGGCTCGGTCGGAGTTAACCCGGTATAATCCGGGTTAGATAAAGTCAGGCCCGTTCACCCCCAATTCAATGGACCAGGTCGAAGGCTCAGCAAGAAGACCGAGAGGTCGGGAACTGGAGTTCACTAACCTCGGGCCGGGTGCTAGAGCTCGGATACCAAGAGGCCGGGTGCTAGAGCTCGGATACCAAGAGGTCGGATGCTAGACCTCGGACACCGAGAAGTCGGGAACTGGAGTTCACTAACCTCGGGCCGGGTGCTAGAGCTTGGATACCAAGAGGCCGGGTGCTAGAGCTCGGATACCAAGAGGTCGGATGCTAGAGCTCGGATACCGAGAGGTCGGATACTAGACCTCGGATACCGAGAGGTCGGATACTAGACCTTGGATACCGAGAGGTCGGATACTAGACCTCGGACACCGAGAGGTCGGATACTAGACCTCGGACACCGAGAGGTCGGGAACTGGAGTTCACTAACCTCAGGCCGGGTGCTAGATCTAGCTTGGACCCCGAGAGGTCGGGCGCTAGAGCTCAGTATCTTGGGTCAAGCATTAGAGCTCGGACACCTAAAGGTCGGGCGCCGGGAGGTCGGGCACTCCAGTTTGGGCTCTCGGGGTAGGACGCTCGTGGACGCACACCTTAGCCCAGACACTCGAGGTCGATTACTTGGGGTTGCACCCCAAGACGGGGCACCCGAGGCCGAGTCCTCGAGGTAGAATACTCGAGGTCGGATACTTTAACGCCATCCCCAAAAGCTAAGGTGGGTAAATAATCCCACGACCCGACCTGGCAAGGCCCAGTACTAAAAGAGCCATGTCTGCAATAATGATCTGGCAGGACCCTTCATTAAGGGGAAAAGACCCCTGACATAATTATTACCTGACACAGCCGCCAAGCATTAATTAAGGTCAGAAGGGGCAGATTCACAGATTGACAGGCGGCTGTGACAGTCTCACCCCGTGGCTGAAATATCCAATAACTCAGCCTGACCACTGACAAGCCCAAAATATACTAGATTAATTTGTCACGAAATGTATGGGCTCATCAAATTTAAATGTAAATGAATGAAATGCTGGAAACCCTTTTACCATCAGAATCTGAAAATGTAATATAGGGGTCACAGGTCGTATTTTTCTCGGGGCTAGTTGAAGGTTTATTTGATTCGCGCTTGTATTTATATGTCGTTTTTGTTTTTGGGTTTCAAATAAATCGTGGGTTCGGTGTCAATTAAAATTGAAATTGCAATGTAAAAGAAGGGAAATTTAACTATGTGAACTTAAGCAAAATGGTATCAACTAAAGCACTCAACTAATGGAAACTTAACTCACCAATGCAGCTTAGCAAAGTTTGGAAATCAAAACTGAACTCAATTGTAAGTGTATGAAGGAATTTCAAACTAGCTGCAATGTTCAGAACTAACCAAAGGAAGAAATGTATGAAGGAATTCGAAATCAGCCAAATGTAAATGAATGCTGGAATTAAGTACAGTAGTTCACTGAAGATTAAGTTATTTGATACCCATCACTGCCGTAGCTTAATATTGATGCACAGAAAAGTGAACAGCTTGATACGCAAGGAAAGTTCATGAGTGCCAAAAGCTAATTCTAAATGTAGAGCTCTAGCTAACCATTCCAAAACGAAAACTGATTGATACAACTTGAAGAAACAAAGCTGACAGATTTGGAACTGCATTTTTTTCATGTGCAGAAATGAGCTACAAATGCAGAAATTGAGAGTTGAAATTAGGGAACAATGAACTCAGAATTGTTCGAAACAACTTGGATCAAGTTCAGAGGCTGAACAGAACTGGACCAAGCTGCAGAACGTGCCAAAATAAGAAGTTGCAGAATTGGTTTTGATACGCTCGAGCTGATCTTAATTTCAGAAATAAACCCGACTGAGAAATGAACTCGAATCTAATACATTAACACACTGATTGTGATCTCTAATTGCAGGAATTGGATTGGGCACAGTCTGAAATCGGAAGAGAATGCAAAATTCAGAAACTAAGTTGGAAACGCAAGAACAGGGCTTGATACGCAAGGTTTACTGAGAAACAATCTGAAAATTGGAATTACCACGCCAATCAAGAGTCAGAATTAAAGCTAAGGTCTAAATAAACTTAGACTAACTAATTTAGCTCACTAAAAATGAAACAACTTGAAAATTTCTGAAACTGAATTGCAAATTCAGTGATGAACTGATACGCAAGGCAATTAAATGGCACGCAACAAATAAATTGCAAACTACATGAAATTTGATCTAATTGTCAACTACACGAGCTCAGAAACTACTAAACTTGAAGATTTAAAACCTAATTAAACTAAACAATTCAGAAAACTAAATCTACAGCTGGTCTACTTGCAGAAAACAGATTGCGCAGAAATGAACTACAGCTAAAGCAATGAAACTTAAGTATCTAAGCTACTCCTCAACCATTCCAACTCAAGAGCTCCTTGGTCGTCAATCAAGGGAGAACCTGGGACCCGCAAGTTCCACAAATCAGCGAAAATCGCCTCTGCTACCGAATCTGATCAGCTCACTGCCCAAACTGAAATCAGCTTCCAATTTCATCAAACTCGCTGTGGTGGCTCGCGATTAGGATTAGGGGGTGTCCGAAACCTTCCAGGGAACCCCTCTGGTCAGCTCGGATGCAGTGGAAGTGGAGCACAGCTGAGTTCGTTGAATCGGATAGCAATTCTGCCGAGACCTCGCGCAGCTTGCTATTGAACAGAAAATCAATCGGAAACCTCACTAAGAGCTCTCTTCGCTGACCTAACTCTTGCGTTGATGATGGAATTGAGGGATCGCGCCTCCTTGATGAAGAAATCTAGCTAAGAAATGGAAGAAAACTGAAGAAGATGACTGCTTGCGGCGGAGACGCGACGAGGAGAAAGGCAGCTCGTTTTGATTAAATAGGAATCAATGGACGGCTCAGATCGATCGAGGAGATCCAACGGCTGATCTTGCTCTGATTGAAGCCAAACTTTTATGATGATGATCTGGGGTCAGGATCTGCCTTGTGGTAGCTCGGATCCTCCAGATGTGCAACGGATGGTCCAGATCAACTCTATCTGTGAATGGACGCTCTAGAGCCCTCCTTGCTTGATCCAACGGTTGATTTAGCTCTGATTGGGATGAAACCTTCAGATCTTGATCATAGAGCTTGATCAACCCTAACCCTAGCTCGGATGCTTCAGATCGTCCCGGATGGCTCAGATCTAGCCGCTCTTGAATCGGACGGCCCGGATTAATCGTAGGCTGATAATTCGATCCGGTTCACATCCGACTCAGGTTTGACCCAGTATGCCCTAGGTCCAGGATCCTTTCATGCCTACAAAAATATATCAGAAAATTAGTGGCCAATAATCCAAAATTATGTAATTTGCAATTAAGTCCAAAATAAGATAAAGTTCCAAAACCTAGGGTAAAATCATAATTAAGCAATAAAAACATAGGTCAAACATGGATTTAAGCAATTAAAATAATCAATAAAATGGTGCTTATCAACTCCCCCACACTTAACCTTGAGCGTCTCGCGAAACTACCAAATATGTATCCCCTAGACTTTCTTAAGCATAATTAGAAGCAAATGAAAAGAAATTACCTAGGGTTGTCAATTCTTAAAAATCTAAGCTCTATGGATTAGTATCTTGTCCTTAAATCAACAACTTAGCTTTTTCATCTATTATGAGTCATTGAGATGAATTTAAATCACTAGCCTTTCATGGAAAGTTTTGGTGGCTCTCTATTAAGTTCTAACTTGATGATGGAAGTGGAGCTCACTCAAACACATATGATTCTTGCACTACCATAGGCTTGCTTATTATCTAATCTCCACCATTAATCATGAATAGGATCAACAACTATAAAAACAAATCAAAGACATAGAAAATGGCAAGAAATGGAATAAAAACTAAGGAAATGGAAAAATTCATGGAGTGGGAGACTTGGTTGCTCAAAAATGTTTCCAATGTGCTTTTGCCCCTCTTGACAGTCCCCTAGTGAATTCCAAAGTTTGATGGAGTTAAACTTAACTAATCTCTTTGCTTTGGATGAAAAACACCTTCCTTAACCTCATGTGCCAATTCTTCCTTTTGTGCCAACTTTGTTTCTTTCTTCTCTTTCTGTTTCAAGTTCAGCATCCACTTCAGATTCATGGCACGTCTCTGATCTCTCAAACAATTAGCATTACTAATATTTGCATCTGTTGATAGTGGAAAATTTGAGGTGTTCCACTCGAAAATGGTTGAGTAACAAGTCAACATCCGGCCACTGCACAAGCATTTTTTTCTTTATTTGCTAACTGATTTATCCTTGACTGATATCCTCCCTTTACCTTACTAGAAATTTTAGCTTTCTCTTAAACTATCCAGTCAATGGAAATCTGCAATAAACATTTGAATCAAGTGGCTGAATTTGGGGAAAAACATTTCTGCATTTCTATTCAAAATCAATGATCTTCCTAACTAAATTTTTAGTTCTTTCCCCCTTCCATAGCTGCATTTCCCTCTGTTTAATTTCAGTAACACAGTGCTGGATTAGAGAATTCAGATTCAGTTTAAAGTTGATACAAAATTGCTGGTGTGGAACCAAGTTTGATATAGCAATCACATTTTTGTCCTTGAACTTGGCACAGATTTTTGAACTTGTCAACTCCACTTTCCAATCTGATTTCTCCAATTCCTTCACAAACAATCCTTCAAGATATTCCATAATTCGCAGCCTACTCAAAATGTCCAGGTTTCAGCTTCAAATTCAGTCTAGTTTCAGCTCTAAACAGATTATTTTCAGGTTTGAATTTCAGCACTGCCTGATGAGATTTCGGCACTTAAATTCAACTAAATTGCTGCTTTTCAATTTCTGATGGATGGCTGGTAGATGGATTTGTTCTTAATCCTTGTCAGCAGTCCTTGAAAACCACATTGGTTTCAAATCAATTCCTACACTTCAATTTCTGCACTACACAGAAATTTTTTTCTGTTCTCTGTTTTTGGCACAAAACCCTTGTTAACTGCTCAGATTTCCTGCATTTTCTGCTCTATTTCGAAACCTCCAGCCCATTTGTTTTTCGTAAATCTGAAATTGAATGTGCACCTTCAACTTCAAATACAATTTACACTTAATAACTTGCTTCGCAGCTACTCAAAATTCAAATTTCAGCTTCAACTTGACACAAATTGCATTTTCAGCTTGCTTTCTCAACCTTGCTGCATTTCCAGCTTGTATTCTCTGCTTGATTCAGTAATGCAATTCAATTTTTCACTGCAATTCATCCACGCAGCAGCATTTCCTTTTCTGATCAGTCTTGGATGCAAACAATGCTTAATTCACTAATTCAGACCCTAGGAAAATCGAATTCAGCCCTTGCAATGCAGTCCAATTTTTTAGTTCAGCTTTTTGCTCAGCCTTTGTTCAGAAATTTCGATTTTGTACATGTTGTTTCTGATTTTGATTAGCTTCCATAACCCCTGATCCAAACTTTGCTGACAAAATCAACCTTCAACTTCATCAGCCTCCTTAATTCTGTTTGTCTTCAGCTGGAGATCAGATTTCACCACTCGGCAGCAACCTTGCACTAGTTCTAGCTCAGATTTTAGCTTCTTTTCAGCTTTTGTTCAGCTACAATTCAGCTTCTTTGCAGCTTCTTTACAGCTGAATTCTGATCAGAGTCAGCTTCATTCCCAACTGCCGTGAGCAACATTTCTGAATTTACAGCCAAGAGACTTCCATTCAGCTTCAATTCAGCTTCGACAAACTCAGATTCAGCATCAGCAAACTCAAATTCAGCACTCCTGATTTCCAGCAGCTGCAATTCAGCTGCAATCAAGGTGGTCGAACAGCTCTATTATTTGCAAATTCAGCATCCTAGCAAATGGAGTTTTTTTTTTGGCACAGATTTTTCTACATGATCTTAGATTTTCTGATTTTTTTCCAAATTTTGCTGCCATGTTTCAGATCTGTCCAGCTACGATGCAGCATTAAGCACTATGTGTCTGATTTCTAAGCAACAACAGCTACAAGTCCAAAGCATTTTGATCAAACCTGCTATATATAAAGTTTATTCTTCTCGGTGCAGAATTTTTCTTCTTGGTGCAGATTTTTGGCTTCAATTGGCAAAATTTTTTTTTTCTTTTTGACATGAAATACATCCAAAACTTAGTCACTCCCCCACACTTAAATCTTTGTCCGTCTCGGGCAAAATAGCATTAGAAACAAATCAAACAACAAGTCCAAAGAAAAGTGAGGGTAAGTGTAAGAAATAAGTAGAGAAAAATGGAATGAACATGATTTTTTTTTTGTTAAAAATTGATGTGGAAAGGGAAACAAATGGATTAGCCTCTATAGATGTGATCCAATCATTGAAACATGATTTTGAAAGAACCTAAGCAAGTTCTAGAGTTTAATAACATGTGTGTGTCACAAAAATAAGGCTAATTCTCACTAGGTCAAAATAATTCATCCCAAGTCCTCAATTAAGAATCTAAAGCAAGTAGTACTCAAGCATCCAAGATTTCATCCATTAGCTCAAACCTTAAGTCTTAACAACCAAATTTAATTTATTTTCAAGAGGCTCTAAAATGACAATGAGATAACCTAGAGGGATACATTTATTCCTAGTCATGAAAGAAAAAGTGCTAAAAGAAAAGACATGGTATTTACAATGTCTATTTATTCAATTTACTCTAGAAAACATAAAAGTGAAAAATGCGATAAAAGAAAATGCAAGAAAGAAAAATCTCCCCTTTATTTCTGGTGGACGGAGTCGATCCAGAAGAAGCCTCCATCGTGGTAGTGGAGGAAAATGGGTGGCCGGGAGAATTCGGGCTCCCCCACACTTAAACTTTACAAAATTTTGTTCAGGTGGTCGTAGGCGATTCAGGTTCAAAAGCCATTCAAGGGGTGGAGGGCTATGGATTAGAGTAAAGTCAACTCCTCATTCTTGATGCCTTTTAGAAGTACTTCCAGGAGGTTGAAGTCTATTCAGTTGGAGCACCCACTCCTGAAGTCTCCTAGACCCTGCAAAACAGTGTAATACCTCTCTCAAGCGTGCAGGGTCAGAAAGAAATAAAATAGTATCAGTCTCTGCATAAAATAAATCCAAAACTGCATCATGTCCAATTAAATCAAATTGTGGTGCCTCAATAAATTTTTCACAGTTATTTCCTACAACATTTGCATCCAAAAACTCATCACCAATAATAAAATCAATTTTTGGCACTTCAATAAAAATTTCGTAATTATTTTTCAACACAGATGTATCAAGCAATGTGTCACAGCCTATGAAATCAATCTCAGGTGCCTCAATGAATTTTTCACAATTATTTTCAGCAAAAGATATATCAAGAGACTCATCACAATAATCAACATCAAGTCTAGGCACCCCTAAAAAATTTTCACACTCAGCATTTTCATGATATACATCACAACATGCTTCATTTTCAGCAAATTCTACACTAGGTACCTCTAGGCAAATTTCAGAAAAGTTAGGAGAAGAATTTACCTGATCGTGCTGAAAAGTACCTGGAGATTCTACAAAAGTAGATGTATCTGTGTTCTCCTCCTGGTCAAGTAATCTCTCCTCTTCAGCCTCAGGCTCTGGTGGAAAATCAACTGGTGATCCTTGGGTGCTTGCTTTCACCATGCAAGTCCCTACACTTTCTGAAAGTTGTGGTGGTCCCTGGGGCTTAGTGCAGGCCCCTACACCTGTGGAATCATCTCCTCTGCATGCTTCTTCTGTAATATCTGCAACAACAGTATCAGAAAAATTAGGACCACTAATAACACTATCATCACAAAATAAAAATCGAGAATGGTCCTGTGAAATAGGAATGGGTGATTCTTGGGGCTCAGTGCAGTCCCCTACACTCTCAATCCTATCCTCTGAATTTTCTGATGTATCAATCACAGTAGGTGGTCCCTGGGGCTCTGTGCAATCCCCTACACCTATAGAATCATCTGATTGTTCTAATACTTGGGCTTTTATCTGATTCAATCGATCTTGTATGTTTTGAACCCATTGTTGTTGTTGTTGTTGTTGTTGTTGAAAATTTTGCTGTAGAAACAGTTGAAAATTTTGCTGTTGTTGTAGAACTTGTTGCAACATCTCCATCATCCTTTGGTGTAGAGCCTCATCCCAATCAGGATCATCAAAGCCTTCTTGATTAAACTGCTGAAATGGGAGGGGCTGAAAATTCTGAGTGTCTTGCTGAAAATTCTGTCCTTGAAACTGGAAATCTTGCTGAAAATGTTGAAATTGTGGTTGAAAGGATGGTTGAACTTGCTGAGAATGGTAGTCCTGGAAATCTTGAATCTGAGGTTGAAATTGTGGTGGTGAACACTGAAATTGAGTGGGCTGGAAATTCTGGTTTTGAAACTGAAAATTTGGATCGCATGGCTGTGAATATTGAAAAGGTTGTTGAAAATTCTGTATAGGTTGAAATTCTTGCTGCCATGGCTGAGGTGGAATCTGAAATTGATTATTTTGGGGCTGAAAACTTTCAAAAGGCTGCTGGAAATTTTGTGATTGCTGAAATTGTTGTAATGGTGGCTGAAATTGCTGAATTTGTTGATCGAAACTCTGAAATTGTGGCTGCCCTTCCTGAAATTGTTGGAAATTTGGTTGATTGGGCTGCTGAAAATTCGAATGTGATTGCTGAAATGGTTGCTCAAAACCCTGGAATTGTGGCTGCCAACTCTGAAAATTCTGATCTGATTGAAAATCTTCCTGAAATTGTTGACATTGTGGCTGAAAAAATTGATTCGGTTGCTGGAAATTAGCATAGGGCTGTTGGAATTCTTGCTGTGGTTGATTGAAAGGTTGGTTCTGCTGAAATTGTGGACACGGCTGCTGATAAGTGGATGAAAACATGTTTAACCTGCACCCCTGTCACAAAACAAACAAGAAAAATGACAGTAACCGTATACAAAAGATAAAGCAAAATAAAATAGACCCCAATGATATGTCAAAAAGTATACAAGCAAAAATCAAACAAATCAACTAGTTGCTTCCCCGGCAACGGCGCCAAAAATTTGACGAGACCCAAATATACTAATTAAAGTTGTCACGAAATGTATGGGCTCATCAAATTTAAATATTATATGAAATGAATTGCTGGAAACCCTTTTACAATCAAAAGTATGAAAATGTAATATAGGGGCCACAGGTCGTATTTTTTCACGGGGATAGTTGTCGTGCTTGATTCAAACTCGTAGTTATATGTCGTTTTTGTTTTTGGGTTTCAAATAAATCGTGGGTTCGGTGTCAATTAAAATTGAAATTGCAATGTAAAAGAAGGGAAATTTAACTATGTGAACTTAAGCAAAATGGTATCAACTAAAGCACTCAACTAATGGAAACTTAACTCACCAATGCAGCTTAGCAAAGTTTGGATCTCAAAACTGAACTCAATTGTAAGTGTATGAAGGAATTTCAAACTAGCTGCAATGTTCAGAACTAACCAAAGGAAGAAATGTATGAAGGAATTCGAAATCAGCCAAATGTAAATGAATGCTGGAATTAAGTACAGTAGTTCACTGAAGATTAAGTTATTTGATACCCATCACTGCCGTAGCTTAATATTGATGCACAGAAAAGTGAACAGCTTGATACGCAAGGAAAGTTCTTGAGTGCTAAAAGCTAATTCTAAATGTAGAGCTCTAGCTAACCATTCCAAAACGAAAACTGATTGATACAACTTGAAGAAACAAAGCTGACAGATTTGGAACTGCATTTTTTTCATGTGCAGAAATGAGCTACAAATGTAGAAATTGAGAGTTGAAATCAGGGAACAATGAACTCAGAATTGTTCGAAACAACTTGGATCAAGTTCAGAGGCTGAAATAAAAGACTGATACTCAGAATTTAAGTGCAGAAACGCAGAATATGAAGCTGAGTTCCAAAAAACAAAGCATGTGCAGAACTGGACCAAGCTGCAGAACGTGCCAAAATAAGAAGCTGCAGAATTGGTTTTGATACGCTCGAGCTGATCTTAATTTCAGAAATAAACCCGACTGAGAAATGAACTCGAATCTAATACATTAACACACTGATTGTGATCTCTAATTGCAGGAATTGGATTGGGCACAGTCTGAAATCGGAAGAGAATGCAAAATTCAGAAACTAAGTTGGAAACGCAAGAACAGGGCTTGATACGCAAGGTTTACTGAGAAACAATCTGAAAATTGGAATTACCACGCCAATCAAGAGTCAGAATTAAAGCTAAGGTCTAAATAAACTTAGACTAACTAATTTAGCTCACTAAAAATGAAACAACTTGAAAATTTCTGAAACTGAATTGCAAATTCAGTGATGAACTGATACGCAAGGCAATTAAATGGCACGCAACAAATAAATTGCAAACTACATGAAATTTAATCTAATTGTCAACTACACGAGCTCAGAAACTACTAAACTTGAAGATTTAAAACCTAATTAAACTAAACAATTCAGAAAACTAAATCTACAGCTGGTCTAATTGCAGAAAACAGATTGCGCAGAAATGAACTACAGCTAAAGCAATGAAACTTAAGTATCTAAGCTACTCCTCAACCATTCCAACTCAAGAGCTCCTTGGTCGTCAATCAAGGGAGAACCTCGGACCCGCAAGTTCCACAAATCAGCGAAAATCGCCTCTGCTACCGAATCTGATCAGCTCACTGCCCAAACTGAAATCAGCTTCCAATTTCATCAAACTCGCTGTGGTGGCTCGCGATTGGGATTAGGGGGTGTCCGAAACCTTCTAGGGAACCCCTCTGGTCAGCTCGGATGCAGTGGAAGTGGAGCACAGCTGAGTTCGTTGAATCGGATAGCAATTCTGCCGAGACCTCGCGCAGCTTGCTATTGAACAGAAAATCAATCGGAAACCTCACTAAGAGCTCTCTTCGCTGACCTAACTCTTGCGTTGATGATGGAATTGAGGGATCGCGCCTCCTTGATGAAGAAATCTAGCTAAGAAATGGAAGAAAACTGAAGAAGATGACTGCTTGCGGCGGAGACGCGACGAGGAAGAAATGGGCAGCGTTTCTGATTAAATAGGAAGTAATGGACGGCTCAGATTGATCATATGAAATCCAACGGCTGATCTTGCTCCGATTTGATCCAAATTTTTATGATGATGATCTGGGGCCAGGATCTGCCTTGTGGTAGCTCGGATCCTCCAGATTTGCAACGGATGGTCCAGATCAACTCAATCTGTGAATGGACGCTCTAGAGCCCTCCAAGCTTGATCCAACGGTTGATTGAGCTCTGATTGGGATGAAACCTTCAGATCTTGATCATAGAGCTTGATCAACCCTAACCCTAGCTCGGATTGCTTCAGATCGTCCCGGATGGCTCAGATCTAGCCGCTCTTGAATCGGACGGCCCGGATTAATCGTAGGCTTGATAATTCGATCCGGTTCATATCCGACTCAGGTTTGACCCAGTATGCCCTAGGTCCAGGATCCTTTCATGCCTACAAAAATAGATCCAAAATTTAGTGGCCAATTAATCCAATTTAATACAAATTTGCAATTAAGTCCAAAATAAAAGGAAATCCTAAAACCTAGGGTAAAATCACAATTAAACAATAAAAACATGGGTCAAACATGGATTTTAGCAATTAAAATAATCAATAAAATGGTGCTTATCAAGGAACTGTCTACTGACGTCCTGTCTGCTGCTGACGGGATAACGTCTGAGTCTGACGATCGCCTCGCTGTGGCCTCTGCTGTCCTGATCGACCTCCCTGGGGAGTAACTGCTACAGACTTATGCTGAGCCTTCAAGGTACAATCTCGACTCTCATAACCCGGAAGTTTACAGTAATAACAGATGGGGTGCTCTAGGGTGTTGGAACTTGGATGACTAGAGAGGAGGGGGGGTGAATGTAGCCAGACACCCACAAGTTGCACTTTGAAGTTTTCAGCGCGATCAGATTAGCAGCGGAATAAAATGCAGAACAAAGAACAACGCAGAGAAGGAAACACAAACCAAACAAACGCTAACATCGTGATGTACAAGGTTCGGGGATAACTTGTCCCTACTCCTTGGCGTGCCCGTGAGGTGGGCGATCCCTTGATCGTCGGCAGATCAAGCCCCGGTGAACACCGGATATCAAGCGCCTCCTTCTCGGTGGAGAAACCTCTTCACAATCGCCTCAGTAGATGAATACAATGTAAGCACACGAGACTAAGGAGGAACCTCTCACAAGACAGTAGCAAGAAAGCTCAAGAGAGAAGCTATACAAGGAGCACAACAACAACAGCGAAACACACAGTCACACTTGCTTATTTTCCTGTTCGTTCTCCTCGCCTCCTCTGCTTCTCCTCTTCCACTTAAGCTCCTGCTTCATCGCCAGGCTCCATCAGCATCCCCTGAGCACAGCCTGAACCCACTGACCTCCCTGAGCACTCAGTCCACTGAAGTCCCTCTCCAGCTGAGCCTCCGTCAGTCGCCAGCCATGCCTCAATTGCCGTTGAAACCTGAGAAGGAGAAACAAACAAACCTGCTCCAGGGAAAGCCTCCCATTGAGCCTTCTTGAGTGTTTGAATCACCTGCACACTCCAACAGAGGCTTAACAATGCATATCAAATGAAATCAACAATGTATCAGAGAATCGGCAGAGAAAACAGTCGCGATCAGAGCTTCTGACAGCGTATTTGAATTAAAATTCTGCTCCTGATCGGTCACCAGACCGATCAGGAAGGACCCTGATCGGTCATCAAACCGATCCAGCAGTCTTTTGCACACTCCTGATTGGTCCCCAGACCTATCCAGCAGTCTGCTGCACACTCCAGATCGGTCCCCAGACCAATCAGGCTCCAGCCTGATCGGTCACCAGACCGATCAGGCTGCTTCCTGACCAATCAGAAGTCATCCTGATCGATTATAGTCAGAACCTTGCTACAAATGATCGTTCACTAGACCGATCTGAACAGTATCCCTGATCGGTCACCAGACCGATCAGGAGCAGATCAGTAAGGTCCCCAAAACCTACTGGATGCTCCCTGATCGGTCACCGGACCGATCCGGAGCAGAGCAGCAGGTGAACTGTATGCACCCTGATCGGTCACCAGACCGATCAGCCATCACTGGATCGGTCACCAGACCGATCCACGAAGGAGCACCGTGCCAACTTCCCTGATCGGTCACCAGACCGATCCAGGCAAGCCCAAATGCACTCTAAGTCATGAGAACAAGCCTCCAGCCCTTCTCTGACTCGTGTCATGCCCAGCTTCACTAACTGGGACTTCAACCTAGCCCTCCAAGCTAGGACCTGGCTTCACTCACCAGGGTTCGGTCACCCGACTTCATTCACCGGGGCCCGGCTTCACTCACCGGGATTTCAACCTAGCTTCACTCACTAGAATTTTGGTCACCCGTCTTCACTCACCGGGACCCGGCTTCACTCACCGGGATTTCAACCTAGCTTCACTCACTAGGATTTCCATCACCTGGCTTCACTCACCAGGACCCAGCTTCACTCACCGGGATTTCAACCTAGCTTCACTCACTAGGATTTCCATCACCTGGCTTCACTCACCAGGACCTGGCTTCACTCACCGGGATTTCAACCTAACTTCACTCACTAGGATTTCCATCACCTGGCTTCACTCACCAGGACCCAGCTTCACTCACCGGGATTTCAACCTAGCTTCACTCACTAGCATTTCCATCACCTGACTTCACTCACCAGGACCCGGCTTCACTCACCGGGATTTCAACCTAGCTTCACTCACTAGGATTTCCATCACCTGGCTTCACTCACCAGGACCCGGCTTCACTCACCGGGATTTCCACCACCTGGCTTCACTCACCAGGACCCGACTTCACTCACCGGGATTTCCATCACCTGGCTTCACTCACCAGGACCCGGCTTCACTCACCGGGATTTCCATCACCTGGCTTCACTCACCAGGACCCAACTTCACTCATCGGGATTTCCAATCACCTAACCCTCCGAGTTAGGACTTTTCACATGCCAGCGTGCGATCTCCCGATCCACCTGGACTTAATCCGAATTCAACCAAACTTGAATCAAACTTAAATCGATGTCAACACCAAAACAACAATCAGGGTCAGACTGCATCAACATAGGGGACAATCTGGTATGGTGTGGTCCCTAGATCCGCACTGAAAACAATGAGCCCCACCAGTAGCAGACCTCCAGGTTTGCTGAGAACCCTGCGACGATCCTGCTAAAAAACGTCCTGACTTTTGGGGTCGAGATTGAGGATCATAAGTCTCCTGTGTACTCTAACTCTTGCTACTGCGCTTCTGTCCAACAGTCTGTTGTTTTTGTGTTGCCACTGAACCTTGAGTTGTCTGCTTTCCTTTCTTCTCATCACCATGCAACTGATGCTGAATCATCTCGATGTGTAGAGCCCGATCCAGAGTCTCATGATAAGAAGTAGGAGGCCATCCACACATACATAACTCGATATATCCAGCTAGGCCCAGCGTGAACTGTGTCGTCCGCTCATCCTCTGTAGCCACCAACTGAGGACAAAACTCTGTCAGGCGATTGAATTCCGCCTCATACTCCATAACTGAGCGATCTCCCTGATGAAGAACAAGAAACTCCTGCCGTCGGGCCGTACGAAACGCAGCAGGATAATATTTGCCCTCAAAAGCTTTGCGAAAAGAAACCCAAGAAATTGACCGTCCACCAATAATAGTCTTCTGCATATTCCACCAAGTGATGACCTGATCTCGAAGGTGATATGTAGCCAACTCCACCTTCTCTATGTCTGTGAGAGTCATTGTCACGCCCCCAGAGGCACATACTCGAAAATCGGGCAGCATCTCCCCTGTACGGCGGACAAGTTGGAGCATATATACATACATCACTAAATAAAAGATGACTCAGCCATCATAACTGTAATATAAAAACACAACCATGCAGTTAATATTAACAAAAGAGAACAAGTGGCTCAACCACCTTAAACATGAACGAAAAACCACAACTCAAAAAGAGAACTCAAATGTCTCTGTAATAATAACAAAATCAGTCCGAATACCTGATAAACAAATACCATGCGAAAACCCACCAAGTACCGAAATAAAAGCAACTAAATCAAATGCGGAAACAACTCAACTCTGGGGACTGGCAACTGGATCCTCTCCTGGCTCCAAGAAACGTAGCTACCTGCTACCTGAAACAAAAATGGGAGGTAGCGGTGGTGAGTTCGGGCGGACTCTGTGGGTATATGAGTAGACAATAAGCATGACAAAATAAAGAATAACTAAGTAGAGAGTCAATAGAGTATAGTCCATAGGAAATATAGAATCACCTAAACATGCATAACATATAAAAATGACATGGTATAAAATCTGAATATCAACTAAGCATATATAAACAACACAACAATAATAAAACCAAGATATACATGCATGTCAATCAAGTGCAACAACCATAGCTCATATAAATGCAACAATCACAGGAAAATGCATAAACGAAATATGTATGCACATGATGCAATGACATGTGTCACGCCTGACGCCAGTCAAGCCGTCAACACATTACATCTGTGTGACCGAGTGGGTAGGGCTGTGACAACTGTACGCACTCCAACAACAAATATCACATAAGGTGTGGTTGAGTGGACAGGATGCTGGAGAGCCTACACTCCAGACCCCGATACATAGGGGGAGCTATCAACAGCTACAGTATCCCTTGAAAAACAACGGTGACGGTGTCCCTGTTTGCCTACAACTGCAACATGTGTGGCATAACAGGACAGTTGCTCGCACTCTAACCACTACCACGACAACAAGTGGTTGAGTGAATCGAGCAACAAAATGACTAATGACGACTTAACCATATTGAAGCCCAACAGTCGTTAGTATGCAACGTGCAGATATGGTGCATGCTACAAGATGCACGAACAACCGGGGAAACAACGATGCAACCAAAATCCAACAAGTAAACGATGCATCAATACATCCAACCGGAAATCGAAAACCAACGATTATGCACCTACACTACTAAGTAGGGTATTTCTAATGCCAAATAAACATATCTGTGTTTAATGGACTTCTAAGTACTCGCGTACAAGCGGTACTTTATAGAACAGAAAACCAACAGAGGACTGTACAGATACAAATTTGGAATACTCGAAGATCAACGAAGAGTAAGTATCAACGGTGATGTTAAAATAACAAACGGCAAGGAACAAGGTTAAGCAACCTACTAGACATAAAATAGCCATGCTTTAAGGTAAAATAAATTACTCGAATACAAAGGAGAAGTACTCACTTTTATTTTGTAGATGTTCGTAAACGAGAAAAACCTCCCACGATCAACGACGTGAGTCCAAGGTCAAGGTCCTGTATAATAATTAATGTTTAGCTAATTATGAAATCAACACATTAGCTAAACTACATACTAAACACAAATTAGTAAAAATCTAAATTACGACTTCTCTTTAATTAATTCACAGCATACAACGGATTCCTTCTTAAACTAATTCATTAGTCTATAGTTCACAGCTACCCACAGCATGAAAAATCCAAAATTGATCTAGCCCTGAACATAATGCTCTACTTAAGCCAACTACCTAAACAATATTCAAAGCCAACGAACCAAAATCCAAACTCAATTAATCCAACTACACAACTCCATAACAACTCTGAAACCAAAACCCAACAACTCAAGGCAGAAAACCAAACCCATGAAACCAATTCAAACGCTTGCTCACAACCAAGCACAGAAAACCAAAACAACTTGAATTCCCCTTACCAAAATAATGGCTCATGTCATCCTCTAAAAATCAAAGGGAGACTGAAAATAGATTGTCTAAAATCACATAAACTCATGGAAGAACCAAAAAGTTCACAAAAACTGATCATCAATCCTAATTCAATAATTAAATTGCTCTCCAAGAATTCGAAACCAACAAGGCAAGAACAAAACCCAACCAGAAGAACCATGATCCAAAAGCAATTCCATCTCATCTACTATCTTTTATTTGAAACCATTCAAGATCAACACGTAGAGAACCAATCCACTAGTTAACCCTTACCTTGGTTTCGGCTGGAGAGGAAAACCAAGGACGGGAAGCCAAACAAGGCGGCGCTTCCCCGACTCACGACAGCGGCGTCGGCTAGGGCTTCTCGCGAGGGCGACGGCGCTCTGCTCGTGCGCACCGGAGAAGAAGAAGGAGAAGGGGAGGAAGGGATCTCGGTGGCGGCGAGCGGCTGTGGCGTCGCGTCTCGGCGGCGACGAGCAGTTTCGCACAGGGGAAGTTGGCACAGAGGGGAGGGGTTTCGGGTGAGATGAGGGAAGTTAGGGCTTTAGGGTTTTTTATATTTGATTTGGCATTTTTGCAAATAAACCCTATAAGTTTGGAATATTTCAACTAGGCACCTAAAAATATCTTTTCAACCCTTTAAAAAATCTGATATTTAACAGTCATATAGCTAAAGGTGCCCTCCAATGTTTCCAACCAGGCACGAGCAACATACGGATCTGGTTCTCCATGGAATAGTGTGAACCGACCCTTCACAGACGCTACCAACAATGGAATCTGAGCTCTGTCCAGAAGCCAACCCGCTTGGCCAGGGGGTACCACTGATGACACTCCAGGAACTGCCATTGGTGGCACTGATGGACCTGCCTCTGATGGTACGACTGGAACTGCTGTCAGATAAGGAGGAGGTACTTTCAGTGGTGGAGGTCTCAGCTCACCCAAAGAGTCCTGGTGAGCTGATCCCAGACCAATCGGCTCCACTCTAGTGGGCCTCTCAACCTCCTGACCTGTGTCTCCCTCGGCCTCCTCTGGCCTCCTTCATGATCGTCGTCCACGACCACGAGCACGGGGTGGAGACAACTCAATAGACATACCTGTTAACAACACCAACATGCATTACTTAGATATAATTTTATCAAAATTTAAACACCAACTTACTTCTTGTTTGCCAGGAGAGATCTTGTCTCTGCCAAGTCCCAAAACATAACCATGTCAAGACAATGACTCCACAAAAATATAAACAAATCCGTAAAATACAGATTAACTTCGTAAAACAACTCCGTAACCCCACAAATACCAAAACATCACAAAACCTTGCTCTGATATCAAAAATTATCGCGCCCTCAGAGACACATACTTACTTGAAAATCAGGTAGCATCTTCCCTGTACGACGGACAAGTTGGGACAAATATACATATCTCTCAACATAAAAGATGGCGCAGCTATCATAAACATAAAGTAAAAGCACAACCACGCAGTTAATATCAAAATAGAAGATCTATGGATGACTCAGCCATCATTAACATGAAGAAAGTATACATACCAAAGAAAACTCAAATGTATCTATAATAATGACAAAATCAGTCTGATACATGATAAACAAATAAAATGCGAAACTCACAGAGTGCAAAAAATAAAGCAACTAAAACTGATTCGGGAGAAGAAGTTTTAGGGTTTTAAATAGTTTTGGCTTTTTTGCAAAAAGGCCCTCCAAATTCCATTAATCCCAATTAAGCCCTTAATTTTCTAAATTTACCTTTTCAACCCTTAAATTTTTGGTATTTAACAGCTTAAGTCCCCACGTACTAGCCACAACATTCGGGCAAATAATCTCTGTGATTTATCTCCTCCATGTTGACTTTGAGATGGATAAACGAGAATGCTAGGGATGAGCGAACCGTCTTTTGTCACCTCATAAAAAAAGGTTGAGGAATTTAAAGAAATTAATTTGGAATTGTTCTCAATATGTCTTTCACTATTTCAAGAGGGCTGGTCGGTAATATGTATCCAAATATTAATGTTCTTGAATATTAATATTCAATAAATTATTAATAAATTAACTTATTTAAATTTAATTTATTAATTTTGATTTTACTTTTTCTTGCATATATAATATAGTTAATTGGTAAAATTATTTACAAAATATGATGGCTTGTCGTGGTCCAAAGAGGGTGAACTTCGATCTAAATTGTATCGATACAATTTCACTGTTTGCTCACATCTAATGCATCCACACGCATGATTATGGTGGAGTGCCCTTCTTCAACTCAATGACAATGTTAGATACATTACAGTTAGTAAACTTTTCTTCAAGAATGCTCCTCGAAACTTTTTCAGCAATTCTTTCATACAGTTCATCAAGAATGGCATCCCCGAAGTGATGGCCAAACAGGGATTCAGTCCCGGCACGAAAACTATTCGCGATCTTCTTCCCGTCTGGTAAAATGTCAAGCTCTGTGGCATGCTCGAGCCATTTGTGGCTTACCAAGTGTGCTTGTTCTATGTGGAATGAACTTTCACTGAGAATTATCGACTTCACTTCCTCCAACAATGGCGAGTAGAATGGGATGTTGAAAGCATCCAATTTAGCTTTTGAAATGATCCCCTAGTTTTTTGAAATAGAATAGTTTTCGATCAATTCCATGTTTATTTGTATCCATATCGTAGCAAATAGTAATTGCAAATTCAAATAACCAAGGGTACCACCTACCTCTTCGGCCATTGCATTGAGGGAATCAGAAAATAATTCAGAAATGTGGTTAAATATGTCACCATCTTCATCTTCTCTTCCGGGAAATGTTAACAATGCTCCTCCTCCAACACTTAATTCTTCGAAGCGAGACTTGAGAAATATAGAGAAATCTCTTTGAAATTGTTCGCGAAATGCTTTTACTATCCAAGGGGGGCTTGTCTTCGTGAAGTAAATATTTCCTTTGTTTTGTGGAATACCTTGTGCATTCTCAAGTTCTTTAGGAGCCTAATATTTTTTTAATCGACAAACAGAAATTATAAATCATTAAATTGATTTAATTTGAAAAAAAAGGTGTTGATTAACTAACCTGAGATAGCCAATGGAGACTAGTGGAAGAGTGAAAGAAATGAATACTCGAAGAAGGAAAAAGTCTTCCATGGAAAGACCCTGAAACAGCTGCAACATAATACGGTATAAGCAAGTTCCCTCTTTCTTCCTTGAACTTCTTTTTGAACTCTTCCAAGGATTGAAAAACAGTGTTGAAGTCATTCGATGGTAGGTCGTTCAAGATGAACTGGATTTCTGGAAGTGTCTCCCCCTTCGATTGTTTATGTAGCTTACTGATAATGTCAAGAACTTGAGAGACCACTAACAAGGTGTTGGGGCCTGAAGAACAGCCTAGATCGACAATAGTAATTCTCTCAAGGAGCAATGTCGTGAACATTTGCTCTATGGTATTCTCCAACATGGATTTTGTCATACTAATTAGCTTTCTCTAAATCACAAACATGAACATATAGATCAGACCAAAATAAGATTGAGATAAAAGTTAAAATGTCCAAACTAACTTGACCCAAAGCATTAGCGGCATAGCTATATTCTCCTTCCCCTCCAACCATTTGAAGTGTCTGTTCAACCTCTCCTCCCGTAGCCTCCATGTTTCTAGCTCTTTGAGTAGCTCTATAATATACAAGCCATGTTTATAGTGAATATATGGCAAGAATTGGTAGATTCTAAGCCATGTTTTAACTCCAAAAAACCTCCCGGGGGAAAAAGAACACTACAAGAATATTCAGGTTTATGGATCGAAAATTCGTTCGCTAATAAGTTGGTAACTGCAAATAGTGACTGAATACTCCAGTCGCTAAATTTTTAGTGAGCTCGTGGCTGCGAGCTCGCAACGGGAAGGGAGAGTAGCATACCGACGGAGCGGAGAAGAGGTTGCGTGCTGGAGATCGTAAAAGAGTTCATCGGAGATCGAAGAAGGGAGAAAACTCGGATTGAAATCGAAGATTAGGGTCGGGAATCAAAATTAGAAACCAAACCCTAATTTTGGTCCCAAAATAGCCACGGAATTAGATTTTAGTCACTAATTTAGCGATGCTAAATTAATAACAGAATATATAATCCATCGTTAAGTCTGTCGCTGTTTTAGAGTATTTTGTAGAAGGGGAGAGAAGAAGATACTGACCCAGTAGTCTCCGGCACATCCACCGACTGAGACGCCTCCCTGTGCTCTCTTGACACAAGCAAATGGTAACTAGGGAACTCTTCGTCTTATTACTTGATAAGGATGGTTTTGTAGTCGTCCAAATCCAAGATGTCATTGTAACTTGCATTCAAAGTAAGACTAAGAGGATTGGAAAATAAGGCAAAGAGCTGACAAGATATAGTCATATTGGAATTCTTTAGAGAAAAAAAAAACAATTGAAGATAAGACAAATAAAGTTGACATGAGACGATTCGTTTGTCCCATACACTAACGTCTTCACTGATTCATCCCAAAACTAAGATAAAATAAATAAAAAAGATTAATAAAATTGGATAATGTCAAATTTCATGATCGAATCAATTTTATGGAAATTTTCTATCAACCATCAGGATAAATCAAAAAATACTTATGGTGGGTATTCCAGAAGTCCAGTATCATAGGGTTCGCATCCTATTTTGAAGAAAAATTTCTATAAAATATATCGTAGCTGGGGATCAAATTGCAGATTCATAAGATGACATTTAGTCGCCCTTTCATTACACTATAACACCGAAGGCTAAGAAGGTGACAAAAGGTGATTCGTATGTCCTTATCGTCCCTGCTAATTCGTTCTAAAGTTAATATGGAGAAGATAAATTATGAGACTACTAATTCAAATATTATGATTAGTACGTGAGAAAGACAGACATACTAATTTATTAAATTTGATTTTCAAATTTTAAAATAATAATACCGATCTATTAATTATTAGTCAAGATAAGGCAAATAAAGAGCTGGCTAGATGTTGACTAATCAACAACTAATGGCCAATTCAAACCTTCGTTGTCACACAGACTATTCATCTAGCCAATCAAGCATGCCATTGAATTACTCGATCAAAATTAATTCCAAGCTTTGAATTTTCTTTCATATCGACTTTCTTCTCTCGTTTTTAAAAAATATTTGCTTCTCGCGTAGAAAATATAACGTTGATACAAGGAAGAAATGAGATGATTATGATTGTAAACACTAAAATATGTAATTTGTTGGATTGCTCTGTCTCAAAATAAATTTTAATCTAAAAGGTTGATTGATTTAACTGATTGAATTTTAATAAATTTTCGATGGATATATATCCTTATAGAGAATTTTTTTTTATTTTTTAGTCATTTGATAGTCAACTATAAATTAATTTCGTGATTTACTTATGTTCACATAATTTAGAGATGGACTATGAGGAATACCCAATGAATATAATCATCTTTTTGTTACGCTATGTACCTCCTTAGTTGAAATTGGAAGGCTTATTTATGATGTTTAACTAGAACATCTTTTACCATTTTTATTTCATGAGTAATATTGTTATAATGTTCACCTTCCGTGCACTCTTCGTGGGAGATTAAGAGAGTATTTGGAAGAATTTCTGCTAAGTGTTTTTTAAATTTTAGCGGCATGAAAGTATTTTTGAGTGTTTGTGAATGTCAAATTCCGTTTCAGCTTTTATAACTTTTATTAAAAACTGAAAGTAAGAATATAATATATTTTTCTGCTTTTTTTTATTTATGACCTAGAATTAAAATTTTACATTTATATCTTTAATAAATTTATCATTTTACATAATTGTGATCACACTTTTAAATAAAATTTTATATTTTTATATGATTTATATTTTCAAAAAAATTTATACATATTTTTATGTATTTATATAAATTTTATCTTCTTTTATATTTTTATTAATTTTTTATATTTTTTAACATACCTATTATAAAAAAAATAATTTTGATAAATATTCAAAATATAATAATAAATATATAACCATTATTCATGGTGTATCAAAATTATATTTAGATAATTAAAAAAGATTAATTTTTATATAGTTTAAAGATATTATTGTCATTTAATTAAATGTTAAATTTAAAATAATTATTCATCAAACACTCCAACTTTATTTTATATCAATTTTTGAATTTTATTTTTAAATATTCTATACTTTAGTTTCTCACTAGTTTTAAAATAATCACTATAAAAATTATTTTTAAATAGGTAAAAACTCTCTCACACACACTCTCTAAATGCATCCGAATCACTTCGGGACGCCTCTCTCTCACTCCGTGGGCATCAGAATCGGTCATGAAGATTAGCACCGTATCATTCCCGTCTATTTCATACTTAAAATAAATTTTTCACCGCTAAAGGATGCAATCAGGCTGCTTATTTTTCAGATTAATAATTAAATCACATATTCCCCTTATCTGTCATACTGTTGACGCGGTGATGAAGAAACTGAGAACCCAATGGGCCATAGCCGGGCCGTCGCAAGCCCAATTCCTCCTCAGCCCGAAATAAGAAAATTTTTTCACATAGGCCCACCTCAGTCCGAAATGAGAAAATTTGAAAATATAATAAAGATATGTTTATGGATGGAAAATTTAATATTTTATTTTATTTATTAAACATATATAATTAATTAATTGGGAAAATTTTATTGATACATTTTTATTGCTCTGCTTAAATCTAATGCATCCGCATACAAGATTATGGTGGAGTGTTCTTCTTCAACTCAATGACAATGTTAGATACAGTACATTCAGTGAGCTTCTCTTCGAGAATTCCTCGCGAAACTTTTTCGGCAAATCTTTCAAATAGTTCGTCAAGGATGGCATCCCCGAAGTGACGGGCAAATAGGGATTCATTCCAGGCTCGGAAACCGTTGGCAATCATCTTCCCGTCTCCTAAAACGTCGAGTTTTGTGGCATCGAGCCATTTGTGGCTCAACAAGTGTGCTTGTTCTATGTGGAATGAGCTTTCACTTAGAATTATCGACTTCACTTCCTCCAACAATGGCGAGTAGAACGGAATGTTGAAAGCATCCAATTTAGCTTTTGAAATGATCCCCTAGTTTATTTGTAGGATGGATTAATGTTGAAAGCATCGAGCAATTGAGCAAATAGTAATTGCAAATTCAAATAACGAAGGGTACGTACCTCTTCGGCCATTGCATTGAGGGAATCAGAAAATAATTCAGAAATGTGGTTGAATATGTCACCATCTTCATCTTCTCTTCCGGGAAATATTAACAATGCTCCTCCACCAACGCTTAATTCTTCGAAGCGAGACTTGAGAAATACAGAGAAATCTCTTTGAAATTGCTCTCGATATGCTTTTACTATCCAAGGGGGGCTTGTCTTCGTGAAGTAAACATTTCCTTTGTTTAGTGGAACACCTTGTGCACTCTCGAGTTCTTTAGGAGCCTAGCTTGTATTAATTTTAATCGGCAAACAAAAATTATAAATCATTAAATTGATTAAAAATAAATATAACTGATTAGCTAATTAATTAACCTGAGATAGCCAATGGAGACTGGTGGAAGAGTAGAAGAACTGAACAGTGGAAGAAGGAAAAAGTCTCCCATAGAAAGACCCTGAAGCAGCTGCAACGTAATATGGTATGAGTAGATTTCCTCTTTCTTCCTTGAACTTCTTGTTGAACTCTTCCAGCGATCGAAAAACACTGTTGAAGTCATTCGATGGTTGGTCGTTCAAGATGAATTGGATTTCTGGAAGAGTCTCCTCCTTCGACTGTTCGTGTAAGTTGCTAATAACGTCGAGGACTTGAGAGACCACTGAAAGAGCATTTGGGCCGGAAGAACAACCGAGGTCGACAATGGTAATTTGGTCGAGAAGCAGTGTCCTGCACATGTGCTCTATGGCTTTCTCCAAAATGGATTTTGCCATAGAAATTACCTTCATCTAAACGCAAACATGAACACATAGATCAATACATTTAGAACGATGCATGACTTGGATTGCAAAGACAAAAATAAGATTGGGATTAAGTTAAAAACATCGAAACTAACTTGATCTGAAGAATTCGATAGTATCTGTTCAACCTCTCCTTGCCTAGTTGGTAGATTCTCAGCCATGTTTTAACTCTGAAAAAACTCACGAAAAGGAAAAGAAGAGGAGAAGATACCGATCGACCTAATTATAGTCTCCGACGCAGCCACCAATTGAGACAGACTCCCGTGCTCTCTTAATTGATTCTTGACACAAGCCTTAATTTCTTTATATAGCCAACAAGCAAATGGTAACTAAGAAATTCTTCATCGTATACTTGCTAAGCAAGGGAAAAAAATGATTAACGAGGTTGGATAATACCGAACCTCAAGCGATCGGTTCAGCTCCATAGAAATTTCTCATCGACTGTTAGGATAAATTGAGAAGCGCTCGTAGGGGACGGTCCAGAAACTCAACGTCTCAGGATTCGTGCCTCATTTGAAGAAAAAATTCTTATAAAATATGTCACAGTTGATTATCGAACTGCGGATATTTACGATGATAATTAATCATCTTTCTACTATACTATAATCCCAGAGACATATTTGCTAAGGAAGGAAAAAAACAAGGAAGGAAGGAAGATGTCATTTTAGCTTGCAATCTAAGTAAGAGGAAGGAAGATCACATTGAAATTCTTTAGAAAAGAAGTCAAGATAAGGCAATCAAGGTGTCAAACAAGGAGCTAAATGTTGACTAATCAACGACTATGACCAACTCAAACCTTGTCGTCATATTAACTATTCATCTAAATCAATCAAGCATGGCGGCGTTGAATTAATTGATAAAATTTTCAAGCTTTGAATATTCCTTCGTCTAGGATCTGGGAATTAAAGATGGATCGAGTTGATCTTGAGTTGATTGAGTTCATCAATTAAGTGAGGAGGTCTGTTTGTTTGTGTAAGTATTTTACCATCTCATCTTTTATTTCACCGGATTTTAATTTTTTTATTAAATGATTTTTTTATTATTTATAAAATTATTAATTAGTTTACCGATGATGATATTTAATTCATTGACGTTGAAAATTTAAGTGTTAGAGAGCATGTCGCCGATAGTTAGATAGAAGTAGTTGATCACGAGGATGGTGTAAGGCTGTGTCGAGTGTCTCATGCAGGACTTCAATCCAAAATTGCTCACCTCCAACCAGTGGCATAGCCAGGATTATCCATCAGGAGGAGCGATTTTCCACCCAGAGAAATAATTTTTGAAAATTTTCAACCTTAGTATAAATTGGTTAACATCAAAACTTAGACACGAGACATCAAAAATATATATAGGACCTAACTTAACTCAATTAATCGACATCAAAATTATCCGGGATACTTATATAAATTTGATTCGACCATAATTTAATCAAATCAACTCCAAATAATTCCCGATTTGAACCAATATAATCCTTAGATACAAGGCATCAAACATACATAGGGTCTAACTTGATTTGGTTGATCAACATCAAAACTATCCGGGATACTTACATAAATTTGGTTCGACCATAATTTGACCAAATCAATTTCAAATCAATCTTGGTTTGAACCAATATAATCCTTATCTCGACACCTACCTGTTAGATTTATTTCAACCCTGATCCAATTTTAATTTAGTATTTTCACTTCATCTTCTATAATTTAGTTCGTTCGTTTATTATTATTTATTTTATTTTTAAAATTCAATACTTAACCTTCAAAATCAAAATATTTCCTCGTAAAAATTATACCAATGAATAATTTAGGTCATAAACTTTCCAAATATATAATCAATTTAAATTTTCGGGCCTCCAACATCACCGCAAGGGTACGTTGATGTGGAGGACTTGTCGATCCAGTAGTGACAATCACGGCCGAGGAATTCACGTTTAACCACCATGCACCTTTTTTAAAATGTGAGGGAATCTAAAATAACAAAAATAAAATAATAATAATAATAATATTGATCCGGGCGAGCGGTTTTTTATCAGGGTTAGGAGCCCGGTCGTGGCATACTTGGTTCGACCCGGGTTAAAGAAAGTTAAACCAGACCATACTCTGTCCTGTGAACCCGGCCTGAGCTGGACCCATGATAGCAGAGGTCGGGGCAAGTAAAGTCTCAGCTCGGAATCAGGCGCCCAGGTTCAGATACAAGGAGGTCGGGAACTAGAGCTTAATGGCTTCAGGCCGGGCGCCATAGCTCAGATATTGAGAGGTCGGGCGTCAGAGCTCAGACCTCAACAGGCCGGGTGCAAGAGCTCCAACACCAAGAGGTCGGGGAACTAGGGCTCGATGACCTCGGGTCGTGTGCAAGAGCTCCAACACCAAGAGGTCATGGAACTAGGGCTCGATGACCTCGGGTCGGGTGCAAGAGCTCCAACACCAAGAGGTCGGGGAACTAGGGCTCGATGACCTCGGGTCGGGTGCAAGAGCTCCAACACCAAGAGGTCGGGGAACTAGGGCTCGATGACCTCGGGTCGGGTGCAAGAGCTCCGACACCAAGAGGTCGGGGAACTAGGGTTCGATGACCTCAAGTCGAGACAGATCAGGCCGAGTCTTGCCAGACTTCGCGGGTCAGGTCGAAGGTGTAGTCGGAACATCGAGAGGTCGGACGTCAGAGGTCAAACATCAAGAGGTCGGGAGTTAGAACTGAATGACCTCAGGCCAAGTGCCTGAGCTCGGACACCAAGAGGTCAGATCTGTCAGGATTCGGCATTAAGGGGAAGAGACGTCGAACGCCATCATTACCTGACGCAACCGTCAAACCTTAATCAAGGTTGGAAAGGATAGGTTTACAGACTGTTAGGAGGATGTGTCAGTCTCACCTCGCCGTTAAGATAGCCAACTACTTAGGCTAATCTCTGACTGACCCTTAATGAGACGTGACAGTTCGCACGAGGGGAAGACTCTTTCTTCCCCCTATAAACCCCATTTG